>CM076903.1:60532873-61132873 GCA_039519145.1 Kokia cookei
AAGTCGTAAATGAACTGCATCATAAAATTCATAAAAATGACGGAAGTTTTTAACTGTTCGTTGTTCATCACGTGTCAAATAATGACGTCACCATGATATTAGTATCTAAATTTTTTAAATAAATATTTAAAAATAAAAAATATAAAAATTTATTAAAAAATTAGAATTTATAAAAATAATAAAAAATACAAGAAAATTAAAATATTTATTACCAAAAAAAACTTTTCCAAGAATCCAATCAACTTCCTCTGTTGAAAACTAATTTCAAGAATCCAAACTTTTTAATGTTATTTGTTGGATGATTTTTACTTTTTGGAGACTAATTTACTAATTTTCTAATTTTCCTTATAATTGAAAATTAGCATTTAAATCCAATTCCGAATTAAAAGTTATTTTTTCAAATATTTGAATTTGTTAAATTTTAATAATAATGTTTATATATTTATGTAATATTTCACACATGTTTCGTTTACCGGTATGGATGAAGAATCTCGTCGGAATACAATCGTGATAAAATCATTAATTTATCAAAGAAATTGAGGTTTAAACCATTTATATAAAATCATACAAAATAGTTAAATTCAAATTTATAAATTTAAAATCCTATTGAAATCATTTAAAATTAAATTGGAGGTGAGTGGAGGTGTTCGGGATCAATTATAGGCCTTTAGAAGAGTTCAAAAGCACCAAAATAATGTAGTGGCCTTGTCCATGGGACAAAGTGTCGATACCTAAGGCCAATGTATCGATACTTAGTTCCTGTACTACAACAATTTACATTCTGGCAAACTTGGTACCGATACCCAAGGCAACCATACTGAACCCTAGGCATTTGAAGCTAAAAATTCGGCCAAAAACACTTAAAACTGTGATGAAACATATCCATATCATTTCCATATGTTACAAGAAATTACAAATCAATTTCAAATCTCATTAAAACTCGAAATAAATGTCTTAAACACATTTGAGGTAAACCAAGAAATAAAGCTTGATATAAAACACATAAATGGCTTGAATTACAAATAATTTTTTTTTTATAAATTTAAATCCAAACCAAGTCTTTGCGTACATGCCATAATTCTAATGTCAAGAACAATCAATTCCTTAATTACAACCTTTAAAACCTTAATCAGTGACGCAATGCTCCCAGAGTCAAAGTCTAACCTCTTCGACAAATCTTAAAGCTACATGTTTTAAACCACTAACGCGTGAGCTTGAAGATCAAAGTAAGTAACCAATGATAAAACCTCCTTATCCTATACTTTGATAGTGTTGAGCCCTTATTAAACATGTCATACAAATTCATTCAAGCCACATTTTAGTGCTACTAACAAATTCATTAAAATCAATCGACTTATAGGGCTCAACCTATATTTTCATGGTTTGTTAAAGAATCACCTTATGAAATTCAAGCTTAAGACTCCCATAAAGGGTTATTATAATGTTTAATCCAACACATTTTCCTTTATACCACAACTTCCTAAAATTTTCATTGTCTACATATATATAGACATACATACATTTGGTTTCCATTTCGTTTACTAGGGCATACAAGATTATCATTTACCACAATGTTAATAGAAACAGGTTCACTTAGATCACACATATTTAAAACTTGTTACCATATCAATTTCTTATTAGCTTACTTAAATCATGCACCTTATAACCATATTTTTTCATTTCATTATTACTTCTTATCACATTTCAAATTGATGCCCATTGTAATCTTAGTAAAACAAGACTCAAACACTACTGGAAATCTACAAACAATAATGAGCACTAAAGTACTATGCTTGAAAGTAACCGATTTCTGGATATATCATTAGGACCTTCGAAGAGGTAACATAAGCCCAATGGCTCTTAAAACATGCTTGACTATTGGTAGAGTAACGTAACTCCAAGTAATATCACATATCTCTAAACCCCACATAACACCAGTATAAAACTCTAAGAAAACATGAACATGAGACCCTAATTGACATGCCAAATGTATCCTAACCTTTCTACCAAGTTTACATGGGCTTAAAGCATTCATAATAAGGGTTCATTATAACCATAAACAATCAAAAGGGTCAAATTGATTCAATTTCAAGAGAAAAGGTCATTAAAACCTCACATAACCAAGGTCCTTATTTCATATAGTCTTTAACATATCTTCATTTCCATATTATATCATAACAAAATTCATGACCTTGATTATGTCTCATTAAGTTTTCCAATAATTTTATCAACTTAAGATTACCAGACAATGGGCAAATGTTGGATATGCCCACTTTAGTGTTCGACAAGGTCGTTAACCAATAATCCAAAATAGCATTTCTAATCTTCACTAGAGGAGGGGAAAATTCATAAGGGTCACATGTAAGCTTGAAAATTGGTTTGGCTTTGTCACATCCTAAAATTAGGTCTAGAAGTTTAGAGGGTAATTTTGGAATTATAGCGCAAAATGAGTTCAAAAAATATGGTAACCCAAAAATGTCTTCGTCTATGGCTTTTTGATAATTAAATCAATTTGTAAAAATAAAGAGTGGACTATTTGGAAAATGGGTTAAATTGAAAGTACCACAAAGGTAAATACACCAAAGTTTTAAAAATACCCTAGTTTCCCTCTTCACCTACCGCAAACCCACAAAACTTTCTCCCCTTACTTATTATTGTTGTCCCTCAAAACCCCAAATGCCATTCACCCAAATTAGATATTCCAAACTTCAATTCTTTTGGTTTCTATTATCTTCCAAGCATTAAGCCTCCCTAAAATTTCAAAAAGAGCATCAAGAACACCATTAATTTTGCTATAATTCAACTTGTGAGTTTTCTCAGGTTTTCCATCAAGCGATCATTTTTCTCTCAGCCAAGGTAATGTTTCATTTTCTTAATAGTCTCGGATGTATTTTAACTACTTGAATTAAGTTTTAAGCTATGGAAGCAAAGGTTTTGTGTAAACTTGAAACCTGGGTCGTTAATGGTGAAATTCAAGATTTTGAACGAAATTGTTGTCTTAAAGTGTTTTTCAACTTCTTTTGAAGTCATTAGAAGGTTTTTAACTCGCTTTAAAGTTTCATTAAAGGATTCTAAGGATTTGTTGAGTTTTCATTTAAAGTTTCGGAACCATGAATTTAAGCAGTTTTGTGTGATTTGAAGGTTGAGATTTATTCTTAGATGAATAATTAGATCATTGGAATTTATTTTAAGCAATGGGAGTGAGTAAAGAATAAAATATTTGAGTTTTGAGTTTGCTAGTAAAAAAATTTAGTTCAAGAAGAAGAAACTTTAAACCTGTGTTTTTGCTTATTGAGGTGTGTCTTTAGCCATAAATTAATTATGGATGTTGTGTTATTAACTTTGGTGAAGATTCGAAACTGTTAGAGCCTTCTTTGAGAAAGGAAAAAGACAAGGAGAAGCTAGTCTAAACTTCCGACAATTAGACGAAAGCGTGATTAGTGAGTGTTTTGGAATCACTGGTTGTAGACACTATTTATAGTGTTAAATGGAAGCTTATGAGTATTATAAACCCTTATCATAAGTTCCAAGTGTAAGCCTTCTTACTCTTGTGAATTTTTGCAAAATTGTGATTATTTAATTGTGTTAATATGTAATATGGAACTATTGTTTTATGCATGTATATGTGACTTATTATGGTTATGGATCATTGAGATATATGTGTTAACACTTGTGAGTGCAGAATAAAGAGCATGGTAAGCATGTTATGTGAAAGTGATAATGTTGTGTGTGGTGTTAAATGAGCAGAGATAATGTGCAGTTAAGTCATAAGTAAAAATGTGTGTGTGATTGTGGATACTTTGACCTTGTGATGTCTTGAGGCCGTTGGATATAGTTGACATGCTATAAGATTTGTGAGTACTCACCCTTGTGTTGTGATTTTGAGGCATTGAGGCCGAAGACAATTTGGAAAGATAAGGGAATGTGAGCTAAGCTCCATTCATCGAGATATGTTGGTGTGTTGAAGAGTGTTAGCTTGTTGCTACGCTTCTAGGATATGTTTGACTCTTCAAGTCATTGGTATGATGGAGATTCGTGTATCCAATGTGTGGTGTTAGAGCCCACTTTTATGTTTCATAGTCTCAAGTTTCCAATTTATCAATTAATGAATTATTTATGAAATATGATGTATGTGTACATATGTGAATACAAGGTCAGATGTGTTAGTAAGCGATGCATGATTGTGTTAGGTTGGTATTGTAGTTATGTATTGTTGTAATTGTGCTTTAGTTGCTTTCGTTTTACATATGATATTGTGTTTATTTGCGGTAATTCTAATCATTCACTGAGTTGGTTAAGCTCACACACTCTTTAGTAAACCATTATAGATAATTAGTGTTTTCTATGTGAATGGTGCGGCCCAAGGAAGTGATTCAAATTAGGCTTTAGTAAATTGACTAGGCGACATTATTATTCTTTTGAACTGTGGGAACAAAGGCACCGTGGTTAGTATTTTGGTTGATTATTTTTATGTCCTTAATGGTTTATTATGATTTTAGACTTTCAGGATTTTGATGAAATAAATTGAACCGACGACTTGCAACATTTCTCTAAAAACATTGCCAGCGGCATTACTAGGTTTTCCGAACTTACTATTCCCCGCTTCAAGGTACAAGCCAAAATCAAAATGGACTTTACCCTAGGCCCAACAACTCCCATAAAGTAGGTCAAATTCCGCTATTAGATCTTATACTTTGTATAAGTTATGAATTTAGCACTGTATTTTGATTTGATCATTTTCGATCTTTATACATACTTTTTGAAATTAAAAATTTTAGTCCTGATCCTGATCAAATAGCAACTATTAAATGGATTAGGTTAATTTTTGTTACTTTCAAAATTTGATGCACCAAACAATTTATAGCATATGCAATACTATGTTAGCTTGTTATTTTCATATATTACTCACAAAAAATCAATTAATAGATTTAACGATTGTTGTTTGCATTAAGACTAAAATTTCGAAATTCAAAAAAAAAAAAAACTAACCACTGAGAATGATCAAGTCGGAAAACATTGATTAAATATATAATTTTACACATAATACAAGACTAATAACATAATTTAATCAAACATAGTTAACTGTTATCATTTGATTAACACTGAAATTTTAAAATTCAAAAAATATAATGACTAAAATTATTCAAATTAAAATAAAAATACTAAATCCATAACTTACACAAAGTACAGGATTTAATAGCAAAATTTGACCAACATCATCCTTTTTGCATGTGAAGCCCCATCTTCCAAACTCTCCATATCTTCTCTCTCACAACTATCTTCAACCTTTTGTCACCTCCGATAATTGATCTGAGGATTGATATCGTAGACTAAGAATTCCGTTATGTATGTGAAAATCACCTTCATTTAAAACAACCATATAATACATAATTAAATCATAAGGTTAATTTGTAACTAATAATAATTTACATATATAGGGGCAAAGGAAGAAAATCTTTTTATAAAAATATAATTTTACTATTTGAATAGTCTATATCTTTATAATTTTTAAAGGATTAAATCAATTCTTTATCATTCTTAAGAGGGTACATTTATTAATTTAAAATTTTAAAAATTTTAAATGCTTAAATGAAAATTTTTCCTATTTTAAGGGGGTACGGACTCCCCTGACTATGCGCTTGAATTTATATGTAATAGGAATGAAATTAAAATAAAAAAAAATAGTGTATAACTAAATAAAGATTAACTAAATGTAGCATATGCATTTCAAGTGTTTGTTATGGAATTATCATTTGATTTGAGTTGATGTTGAGTTAATTTGTACCATCAACTCGATCAACGATATTATCAATTTATCTAAAACTATTAAAATAAAATTTCGGTTTAATAGATAAAAAATATAAATATTGGTGGATGAATTCTTTTTACTAATTTTATTAAAATATAAAAATAAAATACACTCATAATAACATAATTAATTTTATATATAAAAATATTTTTATAATCTTTTAAATTAAATTAACGTCAACTTGACTGGCAACATCAATTCAATTACACAAATAATAGAATAGATGAGACATTAACCCAAATTTGCCATTCACGCCATCCATTTACTTCTCATTCAACTTTTATTTTTTTCCCCGGAAAATACGAAAGGATGGAGTAAACGGCAAATCTGGTTTAATAGAGTAAATTAATCCAATTCCAAGGCTATAAGCTGGCGTAAGTTAAGGGAATTTTTATTTGTTTAGTCTGACCTTAATTCCTTAACATATAATACATGTTCAGATTGCAGCACTAAACATATTTTTGTACCCTCTTGCGGCCGCTTAAAGGTATTAATGGCTAAAAAAAGACAATACGTCGTTTTTTTTTTAAAATTAATTAGGTGTTTAGATCGGATTTAAAATTAATTAAGAAAATGAGTTAATTTCGCATCCAATTGAGTGGTTATTTCTCATGTTATTAGCATTATTGAAATTAATGAAATTTAAATTACCGTATTATTATTACTACGGAAATATGCTTATCGTCAAAGCAGATTAGAGAGACGATCATTCGTGAAAAATTGATTTTGAACAAATACAGTACAAGATTATTAATAAAAATATTATTTTTAAATGAAAATATCAAACTCAATCAAAATGAGAGAGTTGAGATACTTGAGAGGGTTTAAGAAATCTAAGAGAAGGATGTGAATGAAAAGAACAAAATTTGAGGGTATTTATAGGGTTAAAAAATTACTTTGGTTGGAATTTAAACTCTTCATCGTCGGCGCGGCAACGTTCAAAAAAGCTGTTGTTTTTTTACTGTTGAGGGAAAGCGCATCTAACTAGACATATTTTCTTGATACGTGCCTAAAAAATTCATCCACTTGATCGCATTTTCCATTAAAATCGATTTATTTTATTAATTAATTTTAAAACTGGCCTATAGCCGGTATTAATAATGAATTTGTTTGTCCAAAACAAATGCTCTTATTTTTTTTTTGTTAGTATTCTTTATGTCGATTTTAATATTTATGTTCAAGATCATGCTTATCTTTTTTAATAATGTCGTTTTGAAAATTCGAATTAATATTTTATTTTTGAGAACACAATGTAACTTCCTACTTGCATCCAATACATGTTGATAAACAAATATTGTTATTAATTTTTTGTGTGTTTTTTATCCTTTCTGCATGTGAAACTCCCATCTTCCAAACTCTCCATATTTTCTCTCTCCTCCAACTACCATAAGGTTACCGCTAACAAATATCTTCAACCTTTTATGTCACCTCCAATAATGGACTGATTTTGTGCATGCTTAACCTACCTAGTAACCAATTAATATTTGCATCTGTAATAGGACAAAAGATTGGAAATCTCGAGGGATTTGAAATTAAAGAAATCGGGTCAATGGGAATTTGAAAATCTTCAACCTTACCAGCGAAGCGAAGGCCTTTCGGATCTGCCTTTTCCCATAGGTTGATTGGATGGGGAAAAGGTTGGCGCATGTGTTGGCGCGGAGAGAAGTGTCGGATTTAGCGGCCGTGATGGTGGAGGAGGACCGGCGCTGTCTAGATCCACCTTAGTCCCAGTCTCGGGCATGGTGTTTTGAAGGGAGAGTCAGGATAGCATGAAACAGAGATAGTATAATTTAAAGTCGGATCAATAATTTCACACTGATGTGGCATGATGTCACTGTTTTATTTTTATTTTTTTTAGGGAAACTCTCATCTCGGCCCCTCAGATCTTGGTCCCCTCCTTTGTTCTCTCAAGGGTTATGCAACGTTGAAAGGGGAGATCCGCCGGCTTAGTGGTGCTTTTGCTTTCTTTTAGGGAGTAGTCTCACCGGTGGTTTTCGCTTTTGGTTTTGGAATCTGTGGTCTGTTTGCTTGTTTTTGATGCGCGTCTGTTCAGCTTTGACAGTTGGTTGGCTGTGGTTTTTAATTCATTAATAAAAGGCTGGTATATTCATTCAAAAAAAAAAAAAAAAAAAGATGATATGCACTGTTCACAATGATTCCAGTGAATATTGTTAGATTAATGTAATTATTTCATCTGGTTTTTATCACCAAAAAAATTTTGGAAGACCGGTAGAAAGGGCAAGTTGAACCAACTAACTAAATTTTAGGAAGTTGTTAAGCAGAAAGGGCAAGTTCAACTAATATAATTTTAGGAAGTTGTTAGGTAGAAGTGGAAGCTCATTGGAGGGCTTCCTAACTAAATCTTCTCGGTATCATACAATACTTGGGTATAGAATTTAAGGATATTAGATAATTTAATTCGATTAAATAAATTATTAAAAATATAAAAAATAAAATATTTTAAAATAAAAAAATTTCAGTTCAATTGTTCAGTTTAATCAGTTCATATCGATTCTTAAATCAATTGATTTAATAAATTTTTTTATTTTAATATCTCAATCGATATTCGATCTAAATGATTCAATTTATTGATTTAATTCAATTCAAATAACCATAAAAAAAACATATTATGAGAAGGGGAATTATTTACTTGTTGTGTTTTTGGTTAAATATAAATGTCTGGACTTTATTTTTAAAATGCATGTGTTTTTTAATATTAAATGTCCTTAGAATCCATGGGTGTTGAGGTTTATGTGGATAATATTTGAACAAAACTTGATAACTATAGTTCTTAAGACCCTACTTTCTTGTAAGAGAATCGTCATGAGATCTGATTTTCATAATTTGAGATATGATAAGATTATAGTACCTCAACCTCGACATCCATTGGTATCAAGGTTATGATCATTTTTAGAGATTATGTTAAGAATATCTGTTATGAAGTATAGATTTTTGAGATCTACGAGAGTAAATGTTTAGTACGTTGCAATGACTTTTAATGATGATGTCAAGATGATGGTATTTGAACAAAAGCAAAGTGGTACTATTACACTCGAGCAATACTCAAAACTTGATGATGTTGTTGATGCTAGAGTTACATAAAATGTTGGTAAATTCATCATTGTTTGGTTGAAATTGAATTGAGCACACACTAGAAAGGCTTGTATAAGGTGTGGACAAGCTAGTTATACTCACCATTGTCTGTGCAAAGTTAGACCTGATACTTGACAAATCCAGCATAGACATCCTTATAAGAGGAGTTGGGGTAGGCAAGTTCATCAAGTTCAATATGCACTCACTGATGTCTCTATTGGGCAGGTTTCGCATGCTCGACATGCACTCCTTGTTGTCTTCATCAACAACTCAATTCTATGTGCATTTCAAAAAACTGAAGATGTTGTCCTTCTCGAACAAGATTCGATATATCATTCCTCTTATGTCAATTGTACGCTTACATCCTCGAATACTACCAGATATATTTCATTGTAAAAAATACAAATGAAAAATTTCAAATAAAAAATGGATTGTGTTATTTCAACACCAATGGTAAAAAATTATTATCCTCGATCAATGTAGTCCCAATGACATGCTAAACACAATTTGCTATGATGGATCTATTACTTATGAACAATAGCCCAACGTTGATCTTTCCTTGAACTCAAATCAATAGTGTGAAGCTTGTCAAGGTTCATCCACTTTGGCAAAATGTCTTAAACAATCCCAAACTGTTGTAAAACAAAACTATCTGTAATATCTGCATTCTTGAATCGAATTTAGAATAGTAATAAAATAGAATCGAGAATTAGATTATGTAGCTAAAATAAGAAAAAGTTAGAAAATTAAGGATTAATCAGTAATTGTGAGAAAAGAGGAAGGACTAAATAACAATTTATCCAAATTAAATTATAAGTCATCATGGGAATTAGATTGACTAAGGAGGGGCAAAAAACTAATTTGGTGAAAGATATTTTTGGAGGCAAAGTTTTGGGCCAAAGTGTAAAGTTGGAAGGCCCAAGGACTAAAAGTACAATTTTACCATTTTTATTAAGTGAGATATTTTTGAAGAAAAGTCTTAGAGAATTTGAGAGAAAGAACAAGAAATAAAAGATGGAAAATATCATCTTTTTCATAATGCTTAACCGTCCATGCCTATTCTCTCTCCATCCAACTTTTGCTTTTATTCTAATTAAGTCCTTCCACCATTGTTAAACCTTCCAAGCTTCAAAAACCTCCATTTTCTTTGAAATTCTGAAAGAAAGGCATAAAAGAGAGTTAGTAGACACCTCAATTCTCATATAAAGTCTCTTTTGAGGTGTTAAAGAGTTAAGGGATTGAATTAGAATTTTGGGTTTTCATGAAATAAGGTAAGAGATAGGTTCAATTTTCATGATATACATGTATTTTTCTGTAATTTAGTATAGAAATCATTGAATTATAGCATTTAGCTTACATGTGTCTGTGTGAAATTGAAGAGAAAGGAAAGAAGGAAAGGGACCAAATTGAAGACAAAGGAAAAGAGAAGAGCAAGGAGTAAAAAGAGGAGAAAACCAGTTTTTTTGTTGTAAGTACTACAAGATTTAAATGGAAAACTTAGTCTTTTTAAAAGTATATGATATTAGTAAATGATTAATTGTGATAAAAATTAGTAGAATGATATGTATAATTATAAGAATGATAATTATGTGTGATTGAATAAAATATAGTATAAAGAGACATGAAAAAGGAAACATGTCCATTAAAACAGTTTGGATAGAACAGAGGATTAACTTTTAAAATTCACAAAAAATTGTATAAAAAGAGTTAGAGGTTGAACTAAATATTTAATTAAATCTTATTGAGTTTAGTTTCATATGGAAGAAGCGGTGATAGAAAAAGAATTGTATATTTTGAGATATACTAGTTTTAGTGTAACAAGGTCAAAGTAGATTCGAGTTCCCCTGTTCTGACTTTGAAAAATCATAGAAATATATAGAAAAAATTTTAGAGACTGAAATTTATATGGTTAATTTCTTAATGAGTCTATTTTCAAAAGAAACAAACAGGAACATAATTTTATCTCTGTACTAAAAGATAGATCATTTTTAGTGAAGAAATGTCGAAACTGTTAGGTAGGAGAGAAGGGGTAAATTGGAAGAATTTACTGTACAAATTAGCTAAAGTAAAAATTCTGAAATTTTTATGGTAAAAAGATATTTGAGTCTAATTTCAGAAACATCAAGCGGATTTTAATTTCGAATTTTGTAGCTCAAGATATAAATAATTTAGTGACTTTGATGCAAGTGGATAACTTTGAAAATTAATGTGAAAATAAAAGTAAGAGGTATATGATGATGAATATGTGAGAAAAATATATGTGTGAAATATTATGTGGTTAATTATAAAGATTGATTGTGTGATTAATTGGTGAAATTGTGGATTTATTTGAGAAAATAAAGGTGAGAAATACATTATTATGTATATGTGAAGAGAAATATAAATGTGATGTATAAATTGTAAATAATGATATTAAATGAGATAATGTCCATGTAAACTAATTTAGAATCATTGTGATATTAGTGGCATGCAATTAAGGAACGCTAGCGAGCTTACTGTTCAGCAATGTGTGTGCTTCTCTTCAGCATTGTGTGTGCCTACTGTTTCCCAGCACTTATGTGCTTCTGTTTCTCCAGCACTTATGTGTTTCTGTTTCCCTAGCACTTATGCGCTTTTGTTAAGTATTTCGGTACTTTTTGTTAGTTCTGTTTATCTGATGGGTTTTATGGCAGTCTACAATGGGCTAAATGGTGAAAAGTGGAAGTAAGTATGAAATGTGCCATGGTGGTAAGTTATATGATACAAGTGAGTAAAGTAAAAGGTTATAAGTAAGAGTATTTAAATGATTTTACATTACTTTAGTAGTGCTTACTAAGTCTTCACCGGCTTAACGCGTAGGTACAAAAGCTATGGAAAGCTAGAGTCGAGCAAGGAACCTCTCATCACATCACATCACATCACTCTTGAAGCTCAAATTTAGATAATTTACTTTGAAGTAAAATGGCATGTACAAATGATATTTACATGTGACCCTAATGGAAGGAAAAATGTTGATTTGGGATGCTTTGAGTTGATGAAATAAAATGATGAATTTTGGTTGAAATTGTGTTTTAGACTAAAAATCATATTTTATTTCTTTTAAATCGGTTTTAAGTCTCGATTTTAATTATACATGATTAATTTATGATATTTTGAATCAAGAAGCCTAAAAATGTATTGTTTGATGAAAAAATTTTACATGACTCGGTTTTTCTGTATTGAACTTTAATGTAATACTTTTATGCCGGATTTATTCATATGAATCGGGTATAGGGGCGTTACATTATCGGTATGCCAAATTGTAGGTTTTGGTCTTTTCAAAATCATTAAAAATTAGAGATACATGTAATGAATTGAATTATCAAACTTATTTGATATTTTGAAATAGAAAAAATACTCATTTAGTTGTCATGTAACAAGAAAAACAATTTTGTAATGAACTTGAATTTAATAAAAAAAATTTTACTCTATTAACAATTGGACGTGAATTTTAAAATTTAAAAAAGTACAATAAAATGTGCAATGGCTAAGTTCTAAACTAATAAAAAGTACAGGGACTTTGAGCCATTTTAACCATTTTAAATTTGTAAATACTTATTGTATTTTCTAATTATTTTTTGCCGAACTAGTTGTACACTGAGTGGTTCATATGCTTATATTCTATGTATAAACTCCACAGGTTCTTTCCATCTAAATTTGAAAGTAAAAAATTCATCTCACACAAAAATGTCGATTTCCCCAGGTTCTGTCCCATCTCAGCCGCACATTGCCCTCTTTCCGAGTGCCGGAATGGGCCATCTGACCCCTTTTCTCTGCCTCGCCTCGATGCTATTGTCTCACAACTGTAAGCTAACTTTGATCACCACCAAACCTACTGTTTCAGTCGCTGAATCTACACGCATTTCTTCCTTTCTCTCCAAACATCCAGAAATCAATCATATTGAATTCCATGTCCCTCCAATGCAGCATTCGGATTCCATTTCGGATGACCCTTTTTTCATCCAATTCGAAGCCACTAGCCGCTCTGCACATCAGATACATCCATTGTTAGCTTCTTTAACTCCACCGATTTCCGCCATTTTTGCAGACCTTGTGGTCGCCAATGGTGCCAACAAAGTTGCGGTCGATCTCGGGGTTCGAAACTACGTTGTTTCCACCACTTCTCTCAAGTTTCTTTCACTCATAGCGTATCTACCGATCCTGACAACATCGGAAGCTCGTCAATGGTGCCGCCGAGATCGAGATCCCGGGGCTGACCCCGTTGCCGATATCAAGCATTCCACCTCCGTTCTTCAATGCCGATCATGGGTTTACAGCAACCCTTGCTTCAAACGCTAAAGCTCTCCCTTTCTGCAATGGAATCCTAATGAACACCTTTGAATCCTTTGAGCCTGAAACACTTTCAGCAATCAACAACAAGAGAGCCTTAAGCAATCTCCCATCGATTCTCCCTATAGGACCATTGGAAACTTATGGTCTCAACATGAACGGCCAAACTCGATATCTTCCATGGCTGAACGACCAACCAGCTGAATCAGTCGTTTTCTTAAGCTTCGGAAGCAGAACGGCCATGTCGAAAGATCAAATAAAGGAATTAAGTGATGGATTAGAGAGAAGTGGGTATCGATTCCTTTGGGTTCTCAAGACGAAAAAAGTAGACAAAGATGAAAAAGAAGATTTGGGAGAGATACTAAGCAGTTCATTTCTCGAAAGAACAAAGAACAGAGGCATGGTAATCAAAGAATGGGTGAACCAGCAAGATATTCTGGGAAATGCAGCCATTGGAGGATTTGTAAGCCATTGTGGGTGGAACTCAGTGATGGAAGCTGCTGAGAATGGGGTTCCAGTGCTGGCATGGCCTCAACATGGGGACCAAAGAGCAAATGCAGAGGTTTTGGAGAAAGCTGGGCTTGGAATATGGGATGCAACGTGGGGATGCGGAGGTCAGAGATTGGTTAAACAAGATGAGATTCAGAGAAAGATCAGTGAGTTGATGACAGATGAGAAGCTGAAGAGTAAGGCTAAAAGTGTAGGGGATGAAGCTAAGAAAGCTACTGGAAATGGTGGGACTTCCAAAAACACAATCCTGGAAACCATTGAATCGTTGAAGCAAAATGTGCAGACTCATAAAAATTGAAATGAAAATTAGACATGGGATTTGGGATTTTATTGTTTAATCGGCATTATTGATTTATTTTTGAACAATATGATCCAAGTCAATGAGTTTGCAATTTTAGTGAACTGTTTTCGTCTTTTACTCTCTTTAATTCTTGTTTGTGTTAAATATATATTGGAACATGAATATAACATAATGTAATATATATAATTTTTAAATTAATTGCTTCTTACAGAATTTTTTATATTAATTGTTATACATAAATATTTATCCATATCACAACTTCCTCCCTACATTTAATACAATATGATTACATGATCCCACAAATGATCCTTCTACAACCATTTTGAGGATAAAGGACAAAGAGGATTCCTGAGTTCTCTCTCGAGTAAAACAACATGATGTCATTAAAAAACTTTGTAGGAGTATATGGATCAGATTGTTTCTTTGGCCGACGTACATGTCAGCCGACATGGTTGCATTTGGCATTCTTGGCAGGTTGTGTTTTATGGATGCGGGCTTGCAGAGCAATTGCAATCCATTGAAACTCAATGAAATGGGAGATGATAGACAGAGTGTGGGTGGGTGGAGCGTGGGCAACAACTTAGGAGAGGTGGGGAGTTGTTAACTCATGTTGGCACGAAAGGAATACTTCCAAATTCCTGAAGACAAATGGATGGTTCATTGTCCACATGCTTGTTGTCTTTCGGTTTTATGCTCCTCCTGCCCTTTTGGTGTTGTAATCAAATGGACGGAACAACCGGTCTTGATGAATTACCCGACTTGGAGTCTATATTTCTCATCATAATCTGGTCCATTTGCTTCATATTTTTGCTGTAAAATAAGCTTCTGCAACACATTAATTTGTCTGCATTGTCAGGTTATATTATCGATTTTATATATATATATTAAAATTATTAAATTTTCTCTATTTAATTATATAAATTTTATTACTCTCCTATAAAAATTATTTTAAAATTAAACATCTTGGAAAGAATATTTTGGTCAATCACTTTAAGGTAGCGGTTAGTATAGTGGAAAGTGATAATTTTTTTGAAAATTTAATCAGTTGTGAAAAATCCCTCGATTTGCTCTTGAAAAATAGTTTCATTCCAATTATTGTTACAACTAAAAACAAACAAAAAGATTAAATGTAAAACAATGGAAGGAATAAAGTAAATAGAGAATTAACACACTATATTTGTTAACATAATTGAGACACAATGGTTCTACATCCACGAAGCCTCGTTTAATGAATGATTTTATACAAAAATCGTCTAGATCACCTATTGGCTTAAGCTCAATCTACCCTTACACAAAGAAGTAAGTGCAACTTCAATACTGAACTCAATTATCACAAATCACTTACCCAAATACCTCACAATACAATCAATAAACCTTTCCAAATAATTCCTAAAAGAGTATTGCAAAATAACCACAAGAACACACTAAAGTTGTCGACAAATACACTCTAAAAAACTGCTCTTGATGTGCAGCACAAAATAGCTTATTTATAGGCCTCTTCAAGTGTTCAATCAATAATGTTTTGATAGATTTTAACTCTTATTTAAAAGTTTAAATTATCCTATTAACTATCCTAAGTATTTATCACATAAAAGTCTTCATAACTCAATATTCCAACTGCTCCAAAACTCTCTTGAATAAATACGATATTTATCTCCAGCAAATAGCATTTTAAAAATAAAACTTTCATGTTTATCCAATCACCTCAAGAAATTCGATTGGAGTCTTAGCACCTTAGTCAACTCATGCTCCTAATTTTGTCAAAAATGTCAAATTCAAGTGGATCACACCTAACACAAATAAAATCTATTCAAGGCCCAAGTCGATGACCCAAGTAGAGAAACAATTTTGTTATAACAGGACATGGAATGAGCAGTAACAGGTTTCCTAACAAGTTGGAAAGTGATTCCAAACTTTGGGGGTAAAGTAGTGATGCAAACTGGGCAGACGAGAAGAGTAAATGCAACGAGCGAGATACATCTCAAACACTTTGGTAGTGTTTTAAATTTTGACTTACCATTGGTTTGGTACAGACACAAGGATCTTTTCAAAGTTCTAAAGCGAGTAAGCCAAGGGACTTACAAACCAAAGTTGGCGGCCTCAAGGTGAACCTGGTGTTCAATATAGGCATGCCTAAGCTTATTTGTATAGATCAAGAAGATCTCGACCGAGGAAAATCACAAATGTGGCCGAGTAAGAGTGAGGGCCTCTTACGATCGAGATGTACAAAAGAGAAATATAGTTCGAGTTAGGTTGTAACACCCAAAACCATCTCCGGTGCAAGGTCTCAGGGTTCACAGAACTTTTCAAGTCTTTTTTTTTTTACATACAATTCGATCACAATTTATACAATTATAATTTGTAGCTCGAAATATTAACTACATTTAATTTTACATATTCATTTATAACTTTTAAATCAATCAATAATTAAATTCAATTACACAAGAACTTAGGAATCAAGTCAAATATTTTCCATCATGGATCACATGGTCCTGTATCTCAAACACATAGCTCTCACCATTAGCTAACCAAACTATAACCAAACATACTTATTATTACATTGTAGAAGGAATCAATGTTCATTTCACAAATCATGATATCCATATTCCATGTCAACCATAATATCACAATATCATCCAAGCTACATCAATCCTTCTTACTATCATTGTATAGTACTAAACCCAACACCATTGTCAGTTAGGGTTTCGAGATCACATACATTCGTGCCTAGAATCGTTACCTATTCAAATATTATTTTAACATTTTTCTTGATTTATTAAAATACATATACATTTATAATTCATTATTCTTACTTTGTTTATTAACTTGATAAGGGTAAAAATGTCATTTCCATAATTCTAGGAGACTTCTATCAGTACCTGTTAGACAAGTATCGGTAGTTGTCAAGTCAGTAAACAAAGCAGGAAACAGTGCAAACTTTTACCAATACCTATGACAGTTTTACCGATACAAGTAAAGTTTTTACCGAAACAAATCATGCTTCTACCAGTACTAAAAACTCCAAAGAGCTAAAATGTCCTACCCTGCAACTTCTACCAATACAAGTACATAAACTACTGATACTCTTATGGGCATAACTATCGGTACTTATTATGCAACTACCGATATTACTCAAGTCAGTGAATAACCTCTCTCCTACCCTCTACTTCTATCGATACATGCAAGGGTTCTACCGAAACAAATATGCAGAATTCATTTATTCACACAAGTCCTCAAGTTTATCGATCATCATTCAATACAAGACTCTTATTTAAATTTTCATCTTGCAAAATCTATACATGAAAATACTTGTTTCATCATATAACACAAAATACAATTACTCAACACAAGGATTCTTAAATTCACATGTCAACTCATTACTAAACAATTTGCTTGTTTAGACATCAAGCAAGCATGCAAGTTTAGTTCAACAAAGAAACCAGCAATCTAAAATCAAGCATTTCAAAGGTACCATCATCCTAGTACATGTCATATAACCAAGTGATGTAAATACTACCGAATGAGTTCCTGAGATAGTGTGATTTCTTCGAAATGATCCAATCTTCAAACAGCAAACAATCTACAAAACAACAATAACATTTTTGGTAAGCTTCAAAGCTTAGTAAGTTCGAAGAGTTTAAAGAGTTACCAATCATATGCATAAAGCAATTATATCTCAACCGAGCTAGGATGAACTGTTGCTTCCTCAAGCCATATTCGGTGTTCCAACTTTCTTGTTTATAACTTTTTTGTTACCAATACTCGATACTGCTCACATGAGCTATCGAGGACTCTCAACGTATGCGGTAACCCCAGCCATCAATACAATGCTTGTCTATACTATAAACTGTTCCCTAACGATACTGCTCACATGAGCTGTCGAGAGTATGCGTAAAGCATAGTCCCAGCCATCGCAGGGCTTATAATCCATTTAGGATCCATATCTCTTTCCTGGGTCACGATGTTGCTCACACGAGCTGTCGAGGACTCGCAACACCTCAGCCATTGATACGATATCTGTGCAACGAGCTATCGAGAATATGCACTTATGCATAAATCTCAGCCATCGTAGGGCTTGTAATCCATTCTTGGATTATTTTCTCATTTCCAGACCCACGATGCTGCTCACACGAGTTGTCGAGGACTCGCAACATATGCGGTACCTCATTCATCGCGTTGGTTTCAAATCATCTATTCAAAGTCTTATATGTCTTTCATTCATTTCTTTTTCATCTTTCACAATTTCATGTACCATAACCTGTTCTATAACAATCATAAAGAATACAAATTATATAATATTTAAATGTAAATTTAACGTTACGAACTTACCAGACGAAATTACAGTTAAAGTGAACTTTAGAGACAAATCCGTAATTTTCCCTTTTCCACGATTGGCTTGATCCAATCTAATTTAGTATGATCGGGAATGGTGGTTTCGAGGCCACAAATTCAATGTGTTAGACCGTAAATATTAATTATTTAATATTTACGAATTCATTAGTATCGTATTAAAAATTTGGTTATGAAATTTTATTGTATAGATAGTTAATTAAGTAAAAAAGACTAAATTGAAAAAGTTGAATTCTCGTAATTAAATGTATTAGATGTCAATTGAAAAGTAAGTTAAGGTCCTTAAATGGTAACATAGTCATTTGTCATTTGAGTGGACGATCTTGACTAAAATTTGGTTAAAATTAAAGTGTGAACAAAAGGTATATTGGTAAATTAAGTAAATAAATGGTTTAAACTAAAATTAAAAGATGAAAGCCGAAACTCCATTGCCAAGGAGAGAAGCAAGCCTCGATCACTTGAGTTCTTTCTAATTAGTAAATCCTCATTTTATTAGGATTTAATTGCAATTTATCAAAATCTAAAGAGTTTCATATCTTTTCTATTATTAGGACATTTAAAGAGGGTTCAATTTCATAATTGGTCTTTCAATTAAATTAAATTTTAATTAAACAAACTTGTTTTCAATTTAGACCTAAACTAATTAGGACTTAATGAAGAAATAACCCAAAAGTTAGTGGATGGTAATCATATCCACTACCTCTTGGACTTTTTGACCATGGTGTAATGACCACTTTGGTCCCTTTTATTTTTAATCAAAAGCAATTAACTTTTACCTCTTTTATAATTTATTCTTTTTTCCTTAATTAAGCAATTAATCATCAAAATTACCCACCCGAACTTCAATTCACATATAATAAGACTCTGTAAATATTTAATAAAAATATTTACGGTTCTTAATTTCAGAAACGAGGTCACGATACCTCATTTTCTAAAACCACTTGGCTTTTGAACCAAACCACTTATACTAACTTTTAATTCAATAATTAAAATTCTTCAATTCAAAATTTCATATAAAATTATTATTGACTTATTTAATTTAAACACTCTGTTTTCGACATCACTGAAAAACGAGCTGTTACATAGGTGATGACGGAGACATAAGTCGAGGCAAATGTTTCGAGAGGAAGGACGACTCGGTAAAGAGAGAAGTTGGGAATTGGTCGAGGCATTGCGACTGTTTTGAGATTAGTCAAACCAATATCATTCTGAGGGCATTACGAGAATGGGTGGGGGAGAATGTCACGGGCCACGAATCAAAGCTCATGACCAATGCGCATGAAACGTCCCATGTAGGTGAACAGATGAAATGAGGCTCATTGGACCTATTAGAACTAGCTCGATTTGTGGAATGGAAGTAGAAGCCCATATACTTGAATCTTAATTAAGTTGAACACTCCAGTAAATTGTATTTTACTAGGAAAATTTTTGTAAAATCCTAAAGGATAAACAAGTACAGAATTTAAATCCCTTAAGACTCTCTTATTGTAAATGGGAACTAATCTTAGTCGTTGATGTAAATCCATCTGTATCATTGGATTTGGGAAAGCTCAACTATAAATAGAGGCTTCCGTCTTCATTTGTAATTACTTCATTCATAGTTGAATATATTTGAGAGCATTTACTCAAATACTTGGCATGCTATTTTCCCTTTGATTTTTCTATTCTTCGTTGCTCTTCCGGTTCGAGTTTGCTTCCACTATAATTCGGTATCTTAGAGGAATTCTGCTAGAATCCTCACTTTGTGAGAATTAGGCTGACTTAAGCACATTTGAAGCGAATGAATCACCTAAAGACGCACATATTATGAGACGAAAGGTCTACCCGTGACACTAGAAGTCACATTCAAGGAATCACATTCATTTGGAATTCTTAACATGGAAAATCATTGATATGATAGTCTTGGAATTGAACCTCGTAGATAAAGATATATATATATATATATATAATATGTATAAAAGAAAAAATATTTTAAAAATACCAATAAACCTAAGCAGAAGTACTGAAACACATAACTACGAGTACATATACCAATACCATAAGAAAAACAACATGCGTACTTGTAAGGGGTTGATTGTTAAAAACGTCAGGAGAAAGAGATTGATACTGGCTAATTGCCCTTCCAAAACAATTGGACATTCCTTACATCTTTAGTATAGAAACTTGTAATTAAATTCCCCGTGCTTGCTGTCCTTCGTTCCTGTACTTTGTTTTCTGATCCTATACACATTGATTTCATATCTAAATTCTTCTGCCGGAAATAGATTACCATTACCATTCATCTGAGTCACCTTTATAAGAAAAAAACAAAGCTTTATTTCCAGAACAAAGATTCTTATAAACCCAAGATTTAGCATGCCATCGCACTGTACATTTATGATCATTTCTGTACATTGATGACATTGTTTCCTTTCTCTTATCCATGGATCAATACCCTGCAACATCATCTTTGTTCGGGCCTCCAAAAAGTTATAAACCTTCACCACCAAAACCTAAGACAAAAAACGAGGATTAGAAAGACAATGGACAGAACGTAATGTACTTTCAACAAAATTAATGCAAGTATTTCGAGCTATATTGCTCCAACTTTTCGTTTAGATTTCAAGATAATATGAAGATTAGCAGATGTTTATGTGTACAAGAAGAGTGTTCAGAAAAACAAAAAGAAAAGATACCTGTATTTTCTCTTTGATCAAGCATTTGATTTCCTCCTTTGACCGAAACAAGGCTATTAACGTATACAAGAGTTGAAAATGACTTTGGAACCCCATAAATTGGAAGATCCTTGACTTCTTTGTTCCTAAGGTTATAGCACATCATTTGTCCATGGGATCCCTCCATGAGAATCTCATCATTTTTCCGAAAAACCAAAGGCCTCTCCACTCTTGTAAGGGGTCCGATCGTTAATACGTTTGTCCAAGATTCCTTCACTCCATATTCCTTCATCACAAATATCTCAAACGATTTCTCGATCCCTCTTTCCGGATAGACTACCAGAGCAATGCAATCGTTCCACACTAAAAGACTCCTGAAAATTGAATGATCATGCATGGAGATGAAACTCGGCATTGGTATGACTTGGAACTCCTCGTTTCCCATGTTGAATGAAAGGATGACTTCATTTCCGTGATCATCCATGGCATACCAATGGAATGCTCCATTAAAGTACGTCTCGAAACACGGGGAATATCGGACGTGTGCAGGGACGGTAACGTTGATTTCTTTCCAAGAATCCGTTCCCATGGAGTATACTTCAACCCTGGAAAAATGGGGTAAGTTGCTCCCTCTTAGCTCCTCCCAATACGAAACAATCCTAACAACCTTGAAGCAGTGGCTCTTAGCATCATAACCGAACCCCAACCCGGTGGTTTGAGATATCAAGTTTCGGATCAAGGGATAACAAGGGAGACAGGACTCAGGGAGCACCATGGACTCCCTAGTTGCAGGGTTACAAAGAAGTATGTGATCTCTGTAGTTTGATAGGCAAATAATGCCATCACAATGACCTAAAAGCTGTAAACATGGCTCCTTCCTATACAAGGACAAATCGACATCTAAATTTACGAAAGAAAAACCATTGCCGCAGACCACTGACAACAAGTTCTCTTTCTGTCCTAAACATGTGACGAGGCAGCGGTTGAGAAGGACGCATACATTGTTATTACAGTTATACTTGAGGTGCAGTTGGATGAATTTAGGATTGGTAATGAGGGAATGCCAATATTTGCAAACATACTTGCATCGCATCAAAGATTCGGCTGGCAGCCGTAAGAGAATTTCGAGGAACAATTCCCTCGGCAGATCACCGATGACCTCCATAATAGCCTCTTATTCTCCTCCTGTCTTGCAGCCAATAACTAGAGAAGCTGAACCCTGCATATGAACATAATCATCAAAAAACCGACCTATGAACCTTCTAATTTGTCGCCTCTAATCAAAGTTTTATATGCATCAACGGTGAACCCCTCTTATAAATTTTGTCCATGATGAACCGATGAGAAAGTGCTATCCTTCATAATGCGTGAGTTTGCAATATGTTACATGGAACATATAGATATATTAACTAAACATGAAGGGTTTAGATTTTGCAAATTCCTAGGTTTCAGTTTGTGAGTAAAAAGCTAAGATAAGACCCTGAACGATTACTTTATTGAAAAGATAAAAAAGGAAATTCTGATCTTATCGAATTCGGCAACTTCTAATGCTAAGCAGGCTGCCAAACCAATAAAACTAAGCCACTTGATTTGCTCCCTCCAAATCATTTGCATACCTTTTGTCCTATTCTATGATTTAGAAGCCTCTAAATGGTGACACGTTTACCGCATCATCATCATATTTCCTTAATTTTCCAAACACAGAATATATATCCTACTTTTGTTGCAGATTCACTAAAGCACCCTTGCCATGATCTTTAATTTTCAAAAACTACCCTTTCTTGCCAAGTGAAAGATGATATATAGCAAATTTTCCCAACACGAACAAACTTCGTGTTTGTTCTACCAATGATTCAAACAACACCCTTCCATGCATATATGAATATGGATGAAGAAAAAGTGTGGATAAGCGAACATAGAAATTAAAAGATACCTCAAAATTGGCTCCAACAGCATCAACCGAAAGAGTGAGGCTTTATTTCATCCAGAAAAGTTGGTGTCAGAGGAAAGAAGAAATGGAGAAAAGAGCGGTGGAGAAGGAAAAGGAGATGGGGAATTGAGATGGTGTTCTTTTGTGGCATTTGAGTTGTATGTTTGTCCGCACATCATTTTCTATATATATATATATATATTCATGAAATGGAAAGGAAACACACCATTATCTTTGAAAAGGAAAGCTTGATTCCATGCACTTCTACTATATATCTCTTAGATTCTTTTAACTTATATTAATGTGTACATACATAGATACTCTTTTCAATTATAAATAATAACAATAATATTCCCACAACTTCAAAATCATTTAGAGCATATGATAATAAATTATTAAAACATTACATTACACAAAAATCAAATTTAATTAATATAGTATTTATTTTATTTTATTATTTTATCTTTATTCTTAGTTTAAAATATAATCTTTTTCAATAACTTCTACTAATTAAACAATTTCTATTTTATCATTATAAGGTAATTAAATAATTGTATATAATATTAATTATAGGTTGGTTAAAGATTTCTACATTCAAAAATATATATCTTTTTGTAAATATTTTACTCCTTTATAAATGTTACGAGTATTTAACTAATTTATATCCTTTTTATTCTGTATATTTTATCTTTATTTGTAACTTTAAAATAATGTAATAACTAATTAACATTTCTAAGTTATAATTTTACTAAATAATGCTTATTTTTTATTTGTTAAAATAACATTTTAATTTATCCATTGGTATTTATTTTTTATGTGAAATTTTCTTACTTATAGTCCTATGAATATATTGATAGGTCATGCCATTTATATATTATAAATTAAATACTAGTTTTTAAAAATAAAAGATAAGCACTAGTGTTTAGTGGAGTTTTAACTAAGTAGCTTTCACATTAATATTTTTAAGTGAAGAATAAAATAAAATATCCATAAATTAGTTAAATATTTACAAATAAAATTAATCTTTTTTATATGTAAAAATATCCAGTAAATTTATAAGTTTATACAGTTATTTAATTAATTTATAAAATAAGTATTATTTATAAGAACTTTAATTGAAAATATTAGTTAATTATTACATAAATTTTAAGTTAAGAATAAAGATAAATACTATAAATTAAATAAATATTTGCATTTTTTTATATGTATATAATTAATTTATAATTTTATGTTTTTAGAACTTGTAAACAGTATAGCAATTAAATATTATTTTTGTGAATGAATTTATAATTTTATGTATTTAAGTAAAAAAAAATAAATTCTGAGAGAGACTGGGTTCAATGCACCCATTTTGTCAGATTGATAAGAACAAAACTATTGGCTTTGCAGTTTGGGATTAGAAGTGAAGGCGCATGAGATTTGTTTGTTCTAATACAGGGGAGGAACCATTGGTAGAAGAATTGAAGAATTTGTTTAAGTTTTTCATATACAGTGAATGGCGTTCACCCAATCATTTCCACCAAACAACTCTCTCTTTCCTTTGCCCTCTAACTATGTTAAAAGGTGCAATGAGAGCATGCCACGGAAGCTGGAAGGGGATAACCTTTGGCATCGTGGGAGCAGTTCTGGGTGAAGATGATCATGAGGGTGGTATTGGGTATTTAGTCTAGTTGCTTGGTTCAGGCCTGAGGGGCTTCCTTGCATTGCATGGTGTCCACTGTTAGTACGATTTGAGTTTTGGGAGATTTTATTTATATTACTGAATCCGTATTTGATTTTTTAGGAACTCATCATGAGTTTTTTTTTTGTTTCTTATGGTTATACTATATTTCGGATGTCTTTTATTTACAAGCATGAACTAATTTTTTAAATACTTAAGAGAGATTAATCATATGATGAATTCTTTTCATTTGATTTTTATTTTACGCAATAAACTCTTAGTTTCTTGTTCTCAATTATGTGCATTTAATTCTTAGTTTGGAATTTCTAAATTATTTATTAATATTTGATGTGTTTAAATCAGAAAAAAAAAATACCCTATTTAAGAGTGAAACTAACGTAATTAAGTGAAGTTGCATGCAATCTTAGAAATAAGACAATACAAATCTATCGGATTAGAGTCAAATCTAATAGAGGAATCATAGATCGAGTTAATACGATAATAAGGATTTTAATTAGAAAGAAATTACAATTAATCAACCTAGAGTCAGTTACTCTTACTCTTGAAAAAGATATTAACATAATTTAGGGATTTTTAGGGATCAATATATAAAGAAAATAAATTGTGCAATTTAGATTGATAGTGACAAATGAAATCTAGGTGAATTCTTTTCTGGGTATTGTTTTGTTTCTTGGTTGTTTATTCGATTGTTTTCCTAATTTGTTCTTTGTCATGTTCTTTAGTTAATTTAATTAGTTAGTTTTAGTTTTAATCAGCCACTCGAATTTATCGATTAAATAATAGAAAGACGATAATTACTAGAACTTTTAGTCCTCGTGGGAACGATATCTTTGCTCATCGTAGTTATACTATTAATTAATAAATGCACTTGTATTAGTCGAATTTTTAATTAATTCCGCAACGCATTACTGAGTTGAGTCAAACTTAGGTTAAAATATTTTCGTTCATTTTGGGTCATTATATTTTCATTTAAATCCTCTTATGTTTTGTCGATTAAGTCTTAACTAGATTGGCATGGGTATTATTGCTAATACAAGAAAACATGAGTTTAAGTATGCTGAAATGTATTATCCTCTAATTTATGGGTTGAGCATTGTGTAAAAAAACTCAAGTAGTGGAATCTTTGAATAGAATTTATTTGAGATTATAAATATACTCTAAACTTATATTTGTATATCTAAAAAATTATATTTTCAAGCAACCTTTTAATTTAATAACAAAAACATTTGGATTGTTACAAGAGAAATTGAGTGCAATCCGTAACAATCTCACTCTTATCTCCAATTTAAAAAAAAAAAAAAAATTAAAATCAATATTTTTTTTTCTTCTTTTGACAACACATTTTTTCTTAAAACCTAATAACCCATTTTACAATTAATGAAATACATTTTTTTCTAAAATAGATCCATCTTTTTATAATATATTAAATTTAAATGGATCTAGAGATTGGTTTTACATAATGGAGATAAATTTTAATCACTTAAACTAATTTTACACAATGATAAACTTTTTTAGTATATTATATGAAGGAGAGAAAATTATATAAAACTATAATTCTATGTGATTTCTATCTTTTTTTTTAATAAAATAATAATAAATTAGATGTTTTTGCTTAATTTTTATTTTCACTTATATATAGATTTTAATTAATAATAAAATAAAAAAAATTCATAGGTTAACTGAACAATTTTAACTTTTTAAGAATTAAAAAAAAAAAAAGAACACACATAAAATAAATTACTATTATTATTTTGTCACTAAATTATAAAAAAATACTATATAATCATTAATATTATCGATTTATTATGTTATGGTGAATCAACTATTAATTCTCGTTAACATTGAAATAGCAAATTGATGTGGCATCAAATGTTGTCATTCTCATTATCAATTTTAGGTCAATTTGTACAACTAATCCCTATACTTTTTTCTTTTGAGTGGATTTATTTCTTTTTCTTTTATTTGCTTTAACTTTCCCATTTCTTTTCCTTTTGTCTTTTATTTCTTTAGTTATCTTATTCTTCATCTCCTCTTCTTTCCATTACCTTAACCATCTCTTACACCAATGTTGTCTCTGGTGGTCTACTTTTTTTTTATATTATTGTTTGGCAATCCAAACCAAAAAAAAAAAGTAAAAAAAAAAAAACACTAATAGTGACCTAATTATTGGTAACTTTTATTTATCCAATTATGAAAAAGTACAAAATGATCATTCAACTATTTGATTGTCTTTTTGTTAACCAGTCGCAAAATGGTTAATGGAAAGGTGTTGTGGCCGCTAAATTTGACATAATAGCATTTTTAACCCTCAATATTTTTATATTGTGTCAATTTAATCTTGATTCTAAACAATTTAACCCTCAATGTTTACACATCGTGTAATTTGATCTTTTTTTAAGTTTTGCATTTCTCTGTGACCATTTCACCTAAAAAAACAAAAAATTCAACTAAATTTGATCGAAAATATATAAAAAATGAAAACATCCTATTTTTAAACCCTATTTTTATAGATAGGTTAGACCAAAAGAAGATCCTATTGAGTGTTAATTTGTTTATCTCGAGTTAATTTGGTGAGGTCGAAAGATAAACATTGATTTGTTATTTTTCGAAAATTGAGTGATTGAATTGAAAGTAAAATGATTGTTTTATCAGATACATCAAAGTTGAGTAATTATTGATATAATTTACCCTAAAAAAAACACTATCTATGAGTAATTTTATTAAAAAAAAATAATTGTGTACACCTAAAGGCCAACCATACCAATTATTGGCATGTCTTCCTAGTCCTAATTGAAACAAATTCAAAAATCCTGAGAGTTCTAGTGAAGCTATAGGTCGAGTGCAATTAATTTGAAAAGTTAAAAATTTTAAAATAATAAGGTAAAAAAATTAAAACAAATCATTATCATGATATCTGAAGTAATAAATATGACTAAATTATGTGTTTTGAGGTCCGAGAAATGTCTAATTCGCAAAGGGGGCTCTAAGAGATGCTCAAATTTTTCGATCAACTCAAACTAAAGACCAAAAATTCAAGTTTTCTACAGAATAATCTTCTTCACTATTCTTGAAATCCTGAATGCATAGAGAACAGACTTTAACCTATAAAAATCAAGTATAAGATGAAAACCAAAAAGTGGAAGTTGAAATTCCGATATGTGTATCCAAACCGAAATCCAACTTCTAGATTTAAATTATAATTATTATATGATTGCAAGCTAGAATCAGAACTAAAACTAAAATAAAATTATTTTAGTACAAGAAAATTAATCAAATAAAATTTTTTATTAAAATTCGACGGAGTTCTCCCAACTTTAATTTCGACAATAACAACATGTTTTTACAGGGATTGTATTCTTGTTTGGAGTACATTAATTAATTAATTTAGAAGGATTCAAGTCGAAGTAGGATTATTTGATCCCATGGTCGGCGACTCCCAAGGGGAAATTCCCTTACATGTCGCAGCACACTGTTGTATGGAAACAATGTCTGTGATATAGGTGATTTAAGCCCAACTAGGATTATTTTTAATATAATTTTTTTCATTCCTTTGTTGCAGACAACAAAATTCTCATTTGTACACTCGTCCCTTTGTTTTTCATGCCTTGGAATGGTTAGAAACATTGTCAAAATCATCTCTATCTATCCCTGCTAAACCTAATGTCTTCACAATGAATCAAACAACAACGGGAATCCAGTCCCGGGGATATTTACGTCGTCGAAGCTCTCGGATTTAGTTCTATCTGACTATATCCAGCAGCCTTCTTCAAACCCCTCATCTTTGCCGTGTTCCTTGTTCTGGCTGCTTCATCCCATTTTCCACTTTCTGCATACAAATTTGACACTAAATTATATACACTTGGGCTTTCTGGTTCTAAATCTAAAAGCCGGTTCCCAATAACCTCCCCCAGTTCAGTGTTCCCATGGATTCTGCAAGCAGCCAACATGGCAGCCATTGCTGATGCACTTTGTCTAGCTGGCAGTAATTTAAGCAATTGGTATGCTTCTTCGAGACGTCCTGCTCGGCTTAATAAATCTATTACGCATCCGTAATGTGCTTCACAGGGTATTATGCGGTAGTCTTCTCTCATGCAGTTAAATACTCGCAGACCCTCTTCCACCATGCCAGAGTGACTGCAAGCAGTAAGTATCGATGTGAAGGTCATGTCATCAGGTTTGATCATCTCGCTTCTCATTCGGTCAAATAGTCGGAGAACTACTTTGCAGTTTCCATGCATCCCATATGCAGCAATCATTGTGTTCCATGATGTCACACACCCTCTATTGGTGTGCTCAAATAAATTTCTTGCCATATTTAGATTTCCCAACTTGGCATAAGTAGTTATCAGGGAGTTTATTACTAGTGTTTCATGATCTAGTCGAGTTCGATATGAATGACAGTGAACTTCCTTTGCTAGACTTAGATGTCCAAGCTTCAAGAATGCCTGGAGTAAACTTATCAGAGTGACGGAATCATGGTCGAGTTTTTCTCCTTTCATCATTCGGAACAATAGGATGGCTTCATTGGGGTGGCCATGGTAGATATAACCCATCATCATTGAAGTCCATGAAATCAAGTCCTTATATCGTATCCCATCGAAGACTTGCCTTGCATCATAAATACAACCGCATCTTGAATACATGTAGACAATTTGATTGGCAACTTTGGTATTCATACAAAACTCATGTTTCAAAATAAAACCATGAACACTCCTTCCTCCTCTTAAGTTCTTAATCTCCGACAACGCTGAAAGTACATTCAGGATAGAACCTAGGTTTGGTTTGAGACCGGAACCAACCATTTCAATAAAAAGGTCCACGGATTCGGTAGCAAATCCGTTTTGGAGATAACCTGCCATCATGACATTGTATAAAATCACATCTCTTGTCTCCACTACATCGAATAATTTCCTAGCTCGGGTAAAATCATTGCACTTGGAATACATATCAACCAAAGCAGTGGTAGCCACGAGATCAAGCTCGTAACCTATCCGGATAATGTGACCATGAATAGTCTTTCCTTCTTGCAAATACTTCAAATCAGCACAACACAAAATCCCATTGGCTAAGCCAATCAAATCTGGGGAAACATTTTTATGTACCATCTTACAAAAATGTCCCAATGCTTCCAATGGCTGCCCCATATTAAGATATCCAGTTATCATAGCATTCCAAGAACCAATTGTCTTCATCTTCATTCTACCAAAAATGCATGCTGCCATTGTTGGGATCTTGCATTTAATATACATATCCATGAGACTTGTCTCAAATACTTCATCTGAACAACCAATCCCTCTTCTAAAAGCATATCCATGGATCGACCTGCCTTCTTCCAGAGCTTCCAACTCGGCCGCTGCCTGCAGTAAACTCACCATTGTCACCCTGTTAGGATCGATCCCCTCCTTCTGCATGAGACGAGCAAATTCAAACGCCTTATAAGTAATATGACCGCCAACTAGTGCGTAGCCAGTTATCATCGAAGTGTATACAACAACATCTCTGTCAGTTATTTCATCGAACACTTTGGAAGAACCAACCATATCTCCATTATTTGAATATAAGCCTATAAGTGAAGAACCCACAAATCCATCTTTACTTAACCCAAACTTTAAAACATCAAGATGAACTCCTTTTCCAAATCCAAAACTACCCAATTCAGCACAACTCTTCAAAGTAAAAGTAATAGCTGAACAATCGAAACCAATCTTTCTTTGCTTCAATTTCAAATACAGCCTAAGAACTTCACCATATTGACCACTTCTAAAACATCCAACGAGAACTGAATTCCGAAGAAAGATATTGTTCTTGATAATTCCATCAAATACCCATCTTGATTCAAGGGAGGATCCAAACTTTTGATAGCAAGTTAGAAGCTTTGAACTTATAAATGTACTTTGACAAATCCCATTAGTGAAAATCCAAGCATGGAGCTTTCTCAAAGAGACAAAATCTTTACAATTGTCCAATAAAGAAGCAATTTTTTCTACCTTATGGCTAGTTGAATGATAAAGGAATAAACTTTGAGAATTAAAAGAGGGGATTGGGTTGGTTTTCTGGAGAAGTGAAGGAATTTTAAGTAAGAAAAGAATCATGATTACATGTAGAATAACTGAGAAGCGATTGTCTCTGATTAACGATTATATGGACCCATATGAATTAATTAAATAATAATAAACTACGCCGTCAGACGATGGTTGCTATTTTGTTACCTTAAATTTTTTTATTAATTTTATCACTTCAAAAATTATCAAATTGATCCTCCCCATTAAAGCTTTGTTTAGTGGTACTTTTTAAAAGTATTTTTGACATAAAAAATATTTTTAAATAAAAACCAAAGTTAAATAAGTAATTTTTGAGAGAAAATTTTGACTTTTTAAAAATATTTTTCTTGAGATGGAGAAGTTAAAATTTTTAACATTTTCATTTCAAAAACACTTTTGATAGCTCAATTACGTTTTCACCCTTCAAACACATGATACTTTCCCTTCTTTGATTAATTGTTTAAAAAATATTTATATTTTATATTTTATATATTAAAATATTAATAGTAAAATATAATAAATTATTTTTTATATTCTTATTAAAATATCATAATATTAATTAATTTAAACATTATTTAAATATTTATTTATTATTTTATAAGATATGTCTAAAATGAACTTTTTTATTTTTTAAAAGTACTTTTTAAAATCATTTTTTCAGATAATTTTTCAAAAAAATTTCTCAAAAATAACGCTAAACTAACCCTAAATAATAAAATAGTATATTTCCACGTATTATTTTAAATAATCAAAATAAGAACGATTTTTACCAAAGGGTAATTTATCTTAATTTTAAATTCTCAGTTTTTTGTTGTCTGAGGCGTTGGGTGGTTGTATTTTAAGTAACAAGCGCGGAAGAAATGAAGCAAAGCACCGCTGAAACTTTCGACCAACCAAAAGGTAAAAAAACCTCTGCAGTCAAATTTTCTCTCCTTTTCTCTTCCATCCTCATTTTCCGGGAAAACCAGAAAAAACCCCTAAAACCATGCAAACAGACCAACCCCCAAAACCCCATCCTCTCTACGACATAATCATCTTAGGAGCCTCAGGTTTCACTGGCAAATATGTAGTCAAAGAGGCTCTGAAGTTTCTCAACACCCCATCTTCTCCTCTTAAAACCTTAGCACTTGCTGGCCGTAGCCGTGAAAAGCTTGTTAAAACTCTTCAATGGGCAGCCCACCCTAGTTCTCCTCCTAATGATATTAGTATTATCATTGCTGATACTACTGACCCGCCTTCGCTTTCCAGTCTTTGTAACCAGACGAAGCTTTTGCTTAATTGTGTCGGGCCTTATAGGATCCATGGTGAGCCTGTTGTTGCTGCTTGTGCCTCTTCTGGGTACCCTTTTTCAACCTTTTTCATATTCTTGTTCCTGTATTCGGATTTTTGGATTTGTTGTTAAATGGTAGAAATCGGGGTTTATTTACGGATTCTTGAGCGCTAATATGCAATAAAATGTTGAAATTTCAGCTTTTTTATGGGGATTTATTCTTGATAATTTTAAGAGCGTGGTGGAAATTAATGAATCTTGATGGTAAAGAACTTATTTTAGGTGCCTTTTGGACAAGTTCTTGAAAGTTGAAAGTTATACATAATCTAGGTTGTGTATTGGAATGCGTTTGCCTTGTTCTTTATGTCAATTATGCCTGAAGATGTGAATTTTATTTTATTTTTTGCCTTTTATTATAGGATTTATTTCTAAAGTAATGAATTTTATGTAGTGTAAGCATTCTCTTCACTATCAACTAAAGTATTCGATCACTTCATTAAGTTATCCTACAATTAATCTCGCAATTTCTTACCTTGTACTAGCAATGAATCTCTACGTAATTCAAGTTATTTATGCTGATATTTGTTCGTTATGTTAGGTGTGATTATTTGGATATAACTGGAGAGCCTGAGTTTATGGAAAAAATGGAGGCCAAATACCATGAAGAGGCTATGGAGACAGGTTCCTTAATTGTTTCTGCATGCGGATTCGATTCAATTCCTGCTGAAATGGGGGTTATGTTCAATACAAGGCAGTGGGTGGCTCCTGCTGTGCCAAACCATGTTACTGCATATGTAAGTTTAGAGTCTGATAAAAGAATTGTTGGGAACCTTGCAACATATGAATCAGCAGTTTTGGGTGTGGCGAACATGGATAAGCTGCAAGAGTTGAGGCGTTCCAGACCCAAGAAACCTAGGCCGGTGGTAAGTGATTACTCTACATTTCTGTTTGCTGTTGATATCCTAGTATTTCATGGCTTGTCTAGGACATTAGTTTGTTGTAGGATTAGAATGCTATTTGTGATCTTCTAGATATTTAAGAATTCTATGGTGCCCTTGCTTGATTTAGTTTCTGACCTCATCTTACTTCAAGCAATTTTATTTTTCCTTGCTGTAATATTATTTTGTCGATATAATGCTCTATTTGGTGGTTAGTTTGAAAGTTTTGAAGGACTATTAACTTTTAGATCTCTGTCATCGCTTCAAGCTACTAGATTTAGGGTATATATGTTTTCTTGATTATACATAATCCTGGATATATTTGTCTCTGTGGGTCATTACAAAGTTGGAAAGTGAATCCCAAAAAAGTTCCATTTGCACCCATATCTGGTGTGCAAGCAACTTCATTATGATTCTCAGTAATACCTGATTTGCTTTTTGGTTAGATCAAGACAAGATGCTACTAGCATTTGTAGTTGTACGTATATTGACTATAATAGCAGTGTGCTACTGATGACTAAAACATGGGGTTGTGAGCGATGGTGGTGAAAATGAAGCCAATTAAACAAATTACCCTATATGGTAGTCATGATTGGTGGCAATAGAAGTAGGACTAGGTGGCTGCAGGGCTTAATTCGCCTACTTTGCAATATTATTCACCTCACATCAGGTGTGAGAAAATATACATTTTTTCTTTCTTATCTATTGCTAATATAGGTCGTGGAATCCTTGTCACCGAGGCTGATATGATGCTTTGACATCCAGACTTGTGCAAACCTCTCCTGCAAACCATGATGATAGCTGTAGCTTTGGAATAATTTCTTTCATTAAGAATAATAAAATGTTATATTTAAACAAACTGATTCTTCATATTTCTAATCATGCAATTTACCAGTTAAATCTTGCATATTCAATATTGAAAATTAAGAATTGCTAGATGATGATTCTCGCAATGTCTTATAACAGTCGCTTACTTTTACTGTTGCAGATTCCTGGTCCCCCTCCTCCCAAGGGACCAACTATTGAATACCAGGAGAAGATTGGTCTCAGGGCTTTAAAGTTACCCTCAGCGGATGCTGTAGTTGTTCGAAGGACTCTCGTTACTCTGATGGAGAACCCCCGTGGTCTCCCTGGGATCAATGAGAGTCCTGAACATATTGGAAAGAGGGAGGCCTACTGGTCATCGGTGAAGCCAGCTTATTTTGGAGTGAAAATAGCATCTAAATCCCTATTAGGCATCTATCGAATCATCGGAGTTGGGGTTTTCATTGGACTGTTGAGTAGATTTTCATTTGGGAGGTGGCTTCTCTTGAAATTTCCCTCATTTTTCAGCTTTGGGTGTTTCCGGAAGACCGGTCCCTCTGAGGACGAGGTGAGAAGTGCATCATTTAAGATGTGGTTTGTTGGATATGGTTTCAGTGACAGCAACCTGGCTTCAGAAAGAAACTCGAAACCTGACATGCAAATCATAACGAGAGTAATGGGACCTGAGATTGGCTATGTGACAACTCCGATAAGTCTAGTTCAATGTGCTCTCATAGTTTTGAGCCAACGAGAAAACCTGCCAAAGGGTGGAGTTTATACCCCTGGCATCGTCTTTGGCCCGGATCTCCAAGAACGGTTGCAAGAGAATGGGATTTCATTTGATCTCGTTTCAAAGACTGTTCTCCCTAGCCCTGTCCCTGCTTAAAACTGGTAAGCCTTTTGCTCAAAGACTTGAGATTTTGCATCAATTTCTTTTTGATGAAATAAAATACATACAACAATCGAACAATTTGATAACATCGAAAGATGTTTCCTCTTTTTATAAGTTGTGATTGGAAGAATTTGTTGTGTGTTTTCTTAAGCTATTGTTTCTTAAATGCAAGAAGCTGTATATATAAAATTTACATGAATATGATCTGTTCGACCCGGACAAATCCGAATACATTTTTAGTCTTTTACCAAACCTTTTTTGTGCCCAAAAGCCCGAGAATTTCATCCCAGAGTCCAACACTTCCTACACTGCCAAGGCCAATTACATTTGGACTACAAGCTGCAATTGTCCAATAACCAGCCCTAATTTCTTCATTCAATTGCTCTTTCTCCCACCCACAATACCCATAAAAGAACCTCAAATCCCCTGCCCCTATCACATTCCTCTTCACCATCTCAGCTGCACACCCCGCACTCTCTTTTGTCCCATAATACAACCCTTCCATTACTTCTTCGAAAACCCCGCTCTTTTCACCCATTCTCGGAGTCACCAAAAACAGCCCTTCTTCCAATGGCCCACCGAAAAGCAACTGCCTGTCTGAAAATGTCCCTGCAATGTCTAGGGCCGGTGATCTCATTTCTTTGGTCGACATGAGGGATGGTCGGTTGAGGATGATCCCGCATGGGCCTATTGGTCCTGTTGATAAAAGTAGGATTACCGTCCGTTCGAAAATATGTACCCCGTCGAGCTTCTCAGTTGCGATAAGTAGACAACCCTTTTCAGGCTCGTGAATGGTGTGGACCCATTTGTCGTTAATTGCAACGGATGGAGGTTGATCCACTACCGTATCAGGATCCGTCGATGATGAAGAGTTCTCAGGCTTTGATACTTTCTCTAATGCTACTAGCCTTGCTCTAAATGAACGCCAATCAGAATCAAGTGTTGGCTTCTTGTCATCATCCGACCATGAAGATGAATTCAGATGGCAGCCTGATTATGAACTTTCGGTTTATACATAAAATCTCTCGACAAAAAAAATAATACACGAATATATTGAAGATTGTTAACATAAAATTTATGCAAGGTATATACAAATACGATTCATATATGGAAATCAAAAGAAGGAAATTTGAAGAACTTACATGTGATGGAAGATGGGAAAGGAAATTTCCTAGAGCGAAAAAGGTTGGGGTTTTTCTTAGTAAAAGTAAGTGATCTTGCCTTGATTGAGGGCACGATCTCAAGACTTTTAGTGAAGGAATTTGATGAGAGAAAGCGAGCTTCCATGTCTTTTTATTCTCTACGTTCTTTGCTTAGTTTGATCCTAAGGGATAAGTGAGCAAAAAGAAGGCAATTTATAGTTGGAACGGGACTGAATTTGAACCACAAGCTGAGTTCATTCCCATCCCAATCAATCCAGAATTGGGGGGGTGCTTTTATGAGAGCATGGGTCAGTGGACATGACTTCACACATGGCAGAAGTAGGGTCCATCAATTCGTGGGTGATGGATTATTGAACTATTTCTAAACCCTTTTTCAGATGTGTCGAGTTCTTGGCCAGTCATTTGTTATACAGAGACTATCCGAGTAGACACTTTTTGATGATATTCCCTACCTGTTTTTTTCTTCTGATGGAGAAATGAAAGGCCAAGAGAAGAGATGAAGAGGCCAAATATGATCTGTTTATCTTCTTCTCAAAAAATGGATAGGCTTTCTTCTTCACAACCACTGTAAAATTCATTCAAGCTAATGAGTAATGAGAACGAGTGGTTCCTATTGACAGAGGCATCAACAGTATAGTATCATTTCTGGGAATCAATGCCAACCTCCAACAATCCACCCCACCCCAGTTTTAGGAAGGTAGTGTTTAAGGGAATAACCATACGTATCAACAGCGTGAGTTTGAGTGTATATATACTAAACAGAGTGGATTTAATTCAGTAGATTATGTTCCTTGTCAGGAAAATTTATTAATAATATATATATTTTTAAATCTTGTTAAAGCCAAAATAATAATAATAACTTATTGAGAATAGATTTGAAAAATCGATAACTTTGTAGTCAAGGATTAAACTTTTTATCTTTAAGAAAAAAAAATTCGCCACTGATATATGCGGATTTGATACGAATGTCTTTCAAAATTAAGGATGTCAATGGAATAGGGTGGAGTCAAATATTACTAAATCCATTATCACTTCATAATTGACTATGTCTGCTACACAACTCATCCCATTCCAATTCGGATGTATACTCTTGAAAACCATTACAATCTTTATGGATGTTGGATAAATCCATCCCCGTCTCATCTTGTTCCACTTCAATTTAAATAATTCTTCAATAAAATATAAACATAAAATATATGTTTTTTTTCTATATTATGTCATATTCTTACCTTTTTTAATAATTTTATATATACAAAGATAAAATAATAATTTCATATAGTGGAATAGGTCGAGGTGAGGCAAGCAATTTTCATAACCATTCCATAATCACTATTCAAAAGAAAAAAATCCACCTAGTCTTAAATCTCGTTTTAAATAAAATCCATCAAGTGGTTTAGATTTTGCCATTTCTACTCAAGATGTCAATAATACCACCTGTGATTTTAATTAATATGCTAAATCAATAAATTTTGTCAAAAAAAAAACACTTGTGATTTTAATGATTGAATTGAGGTTTTTAAATAAAAAAATGGAGAACTTAAATTTTAATTTTTCAAAGCACATGAATTAAATCTTGAAATTTGTCAAAGTACAAGGACTAAAAAGCATATTTTAACCCTATTTTATCTCCTTATCATTTTCAAATCTAAAACCGAAAGGTAGACCCAACATAATCAAGATAAGAATATATAAAATTATATGAAAGTACCTTTACAAAATTCAAGATAGCTGTATAGGAAAATCAGCATCAACTTAGTTGACCATGCTCTCCACGGATTCATCAAACAGCAGCATAATTACAATAAGTGCCTGCATTTTAATTATAGTGGAAGGTAGGTTAAGATCAATGCTATAAGCATTAGATACTTGAATTTAGAAAAAATAGTGCAGATAAAGTTGATTTTCCTTTATATATGACGTGGCAATGCATCAAAGTTTCCTCCTTTCACCAGAAAAAAGGATGTGGAATTATCAATCATCCAACCATGAAAAGTCAAAGAAGATCTTGAATTATCAATTCAAATGTTTCATCATCTAATTTGAACAAATATGTAATACATTATGTTTACAAATAGAACCATGCCCCCATGCTGCAGAATACATGCTTTTACGGAAGGGCATCTTCAACCAATTTGATTGTTATGCTGCTTGTGAATTGTAATTAAACAATCTTGTAGCAGTGCATCTATTTAAATCACTACCTATCGACTTCTACCGGTAAGGATGTATCTTCAGGATGTACAACTTGCTTAAGGTCCTGACCCAACCTGTCAAGCATTTGATATATTCTGTCGAATTTAGGGTGTGATCTATCAAACACAGTGAACTCATGGACTTCATTGTCTATTTCAATAGAACTTGCTCCTGACTGTTTCTGAATCCCTATGCTCCTCATCTGAAGCCTTACGCTTGCAGCACTGTCCCAATCTCCTGATGCAGCAAAAATATTTGCTAACAGAGAATAATTTCCCGGATCAGAAGGATCCAACTCAAGAAGGAGATCAAGCACCTTCTCTGCAAGTTCCACGGCATCATGCAATCGGCATGCTCCCAAAAGAGTGCCCCAAATAATGGCATTTGGCTCAAAAGGCATGGTATGTACAAGCCTAAAAGCTTCCTTCAAACGTCCTCCACGGCCTAAAAGGTCAACCATACAACCGTAATGCTCGATTTGAGGAACAATCCCATAATCTTTTTCCATTGCATAGAAGTATTCTACTCCCTCATCGATCAAGCCTGTGTGGGTACAAGCACACAAGACGCCTACGAAAGTAACTCTATCTGGCTGAAACCCTTCCATCTTCATTCTAGAGAAAACATGAAGTGCTTCACTTGCATGCCCGTGCATTGCAAATCCGTGTAGCATAGCATTCCAAGAAACTACATCTCTTTTTGCCATTCTATTAAAGACACTCCAAGCCTTGTCCAGACTACCACACTTTGCATACATATCAACTAATGCATTACACACTGCAACGCTACATTTAAACTTAAGCCTCTTTATTGAATCATGCACTTTTACACCCACCGCTAATAAACCAGACTCTGCACAAGCAGCCAATATACTAATAACGGATCCATCATCCAACCTCAACCCATCTCGCTCCATTTGATCATACAAGCTAGCAGCCTCTTTGGCTAACCCCTTTTCTGCATAGCCGGATATAATAATAGTCCAAGGAACCAATGTCTTCAGCGGCATTTTATCAAACAAAACTCTAGCCATGGCCATATCCCCAGCCTTGCTATAACCCATAACCATCGTTGACCAAGACACAACATTCCTCTGAGGCATCTTTTGAAACAATTCAAAAGCTTCTTCCATTTCTCCTGCTTTAACAAAGCCATCCAAGATTGTATTCCAGCTAACTATATCTCTCTCAGGCATTTCATCAAACAACTTCCGAGCGTCCCTCAACTGCCTAACTTTCAGCAGCCCCGCTATCATAGTGTTCCATGTAACAATATCTCTGTCTTCCATTATCGTAAAGAACTTCAAAGCTGTTTTAATACCCAATTCTCCAAACCTTGAATAACTATCAATAAGAGCATTAGGTACAAAAATATCACTCAAAAAACCATTCTTTTCAATCAAGGTATGTATCATTTTCACCAATTCCAAACTATCACAAGCCTTTAAAAGAAAAGGGTAAGTGAAATTATCGGCCAAAACGCCATTCCCTTGCATTTCAAAGTAGAAAGAAAAAGCCTGGCTTGGCTGTGAGTTTTGCACACAGGCTCTTATCAAAGTGTTATACAAATGAACATTGGGGTGTTGAATTTGGCTAAAAACGTTAAGAGCTAAGGTCAATTGGCGGCAAAGAGAGTAGGCGGAGATTAACTTGGGAGCAATGTAAAGGTCGTGATGAAGATTTTGTTTGATTATTTGGGCTTGGAGCTGTTTGACATGGCTTAAATTGCTGCATTTGTGGAGGTCTTGGAGTTTTTGTTCACAGAGTCTTCTTGTAGAGGACCATGATGGGGATTTAAGAGGTATGGACATGGGGTTTTGTAAGGGTATAGAGATGGTAAACTGGTAGGAATTTTGCATGAAACTGGTGGGGTTTCAAGTATTAGCTTGAATTGAAAATTGATAAGGTTTAAACTTTGGAAGGGGGAATCGATAAGCTAAGCTATTCATCAGTTTTTCTGGCCAAGGTTTTTTCCTCTGTTTTTATTTATTGAAAGTCTTTTTGGGCTTGGTTTTATAGTTTTGGCCTGCGTTTCATCTCCTGTGGTGGCATTTTTTTTTTTTTTTTTTTTGGTAGTGTAAACAAAGCGTACTACAATAAAATATTAGTTAAAATAATGACTTAATTAACGATCTCGCCTCTAAAGTATACTTATTTTTCATTTTGGTACTTAAACTTTTTTGTCTCAATTTAGCATTAAAGCATCAATTTTTTCTAGTTCTGATCCATTTTATAATGGCTGGTAAAAAAAATCTATTAAGGCAATTTCGGTCAATAGAAAAACGTCAAGTGACATGTTTTGACCAACGAAAAAAATACCACATGGCGATTAGGTTTATTTAAAATAAAAAATTAAATTTAAATTAAAAAATATAATATATAATATAAAATATTAAATATCAAATATTAAAAATACTTCCGACTTTGATTGAGCGCTGATTGGTGTTGATCGATCATCGACCTGTTATTGATTGATTGTTGATGGCATTGACCGCGAACAATGGTCGGTCAACGATCAATCACCGGTTAAAGTCAAAAGTATTTTTTAATATTTAAATATTTAATATTATAATTTTCTATTTTATTTAAATTTAATGTTTTTATTTTAAATATGATATTTTTTTCATTACCAAAACATGCCATGTGGTGTTTTTTCATTGGCCAAAATTTTCTAACGAATTTTTTTAACAACATGTTTTTATTGATTTCTTATAATAATTCCGTCCAAAAATTTTGTTCACGTGATTTTTACTAAAACAATCATAATTTAAATTCTCGGAGTCAAAATAAAGTGATTCAAAGTGCATTGTGAAACTAACAGATAAATCTTCTATTGATATGAAGACACATTGACCCAAAAAAATGTTTGGATCCCTTCTAAAAATGCACTGCAACTGATTATAAGATGGGTTAAGCATATGAGCTTGATTGGGCTTCTTGAAGGGTAATGCCAAAGCTTGTTAACATCTTCTACATGGGCTTTTCATCATGGATTGAGATTTTAAGTTCACGAACAAACTCGAACCCTTCTAAGTCATCTTCGCTTCGTATTGAACTTCAAAGCCCATCGTTTTGAAACTTCAATTCTTCTTCACGGAATCTCTTCGTGATAAAGCTTTTAATGAAGAAGTTGAATTTTGACTTCAATTACTTTGATTTGAATCTCATGATTGAACCTTGAACAAAACTAAACCCATCTCCATCATGGGTCTTGAATTGGATTGGCCAGCTCATATCATACCTTGTTATATTATATATATACTAATAGATTTTTTTTCATTATTTTTGTATATAATTCTATTGTTTTTCCCAAATTTATAAATAAAATTCAATAACTATTTTATTTTAAAGTTTTAAAAAATAATGAAATTAAAATAATTTATTTCTTAAAGGATTTTATATATGTTTTACTTTTTTTTTTTGTTTTAATGTTATATTCCCTAATTATGTACTAATTCATTTATTTGTTAACAAAGATTTATGGAAAATCTTCAGGTAAATGATCTGAAGAAAGAAAATACAAGATCGAGTGCAAAGATAGATTTTTACAAATATTTATATTTTGAGCAATGCTTGAATATAAAGATATAATGGAAAAACAAACATAAGAATTTGTGGAATTCGGAAATGAATGGGTCGAGGAAGTTAAAATATATATTGCCATAAAGAATGAGTTGTATGATTTATATAACAAAATATAATGATATAACATTAAAATTGAATCCTCTTATATTTTATTATTAAAATTCTCATATCTTTTTAAAATAAAAAAAAGTACTCACTTGAGAATCATATAACTTAAAAAATGACATTGTAATGAGACTGAATTTGATAAAAAAAATTTTAACTGTGTTAACAATTGGACTTATATTTTTTTTAGAGAGAATTGGACTAAATTCCAAATATAATAAAAAGTAAGGTATTTAATGCAATCTTAACCATTAATAATATGTATTAATGGATAAAAATTAGCATCTCTTTGACGAAATCCTTTTTAGGAAGCAAAATAAAACCGCCCATCAATCATTTTGTACGTGTAACCGCTCTTCAAAATCCCCATCACTCACTGTACAAACATTAACCATAACAGCCAATAAGTATCTGCCATGTCAAACAACGCTCCCAGTTAAATTACACGTGTAGGGTGAAAAAGCATGAAATAGAACATGAAGCATGTAACTCTAGCACTGTCGACTTAATACGTTACTTAATAATCTTAATTAATTATTATTCCAACTCATCATTTGACTTCAACAACCACAGCAGCAGCTATATATTTTACGACTGCTTCAGCCATTGCTGAACTGTGAAAGACAAAACTCTGTACGAGGTTTTCTTTTCTCTATTCTTTTTAGCACCATTTTTCATTGCGAAGGAAAACATGGGAGTTGAAAAGAGATCCTTTGTTGTGTTTCAGCTGATGATTTTCATGGTTTCGATGGAATCTTCCATGGCGGCATTACATCGTGTTGGAGGCAAGGCAGGTTGGAATCCTAACGTTAATTATTCAGAATGGTCCGACCATGAGCGATTTTATGTCGGCGATTGGCTTCGTAAGTTATCTCCTTTCCTTGTTTGTTTTATGTTGATGAGTATTTGGTTTATTTCTGTTTTGAAAATCGTTGATCAAACTTAAACTTCTTCCAGGAGCCAAAGTTAATCAGTTCAGTTCCACCTTATGAATATATACACTCATTCTTCTTTTTGTTTGATTTCGGATTAAAATCATTTTAAAATGTTTTTCCTCTATTAAATCAACTATAAAAGAGATTTATCAGCATTGTTTTTAATTTGTTTTAGTTGATCATGTCTTCTTCTTTTTTTTACTGAAAAATACTAAAATGATCTTTCAAGCATTTCCTCTAGTAAATGTTTTGTTTTCATTATACCAAAATAACTTGGGTAAAAGGTATTGTGGAAGGTTTAGATTGGATTTTGCTTTTTTATTAAAAAACGCCATGTATAATCAATCGGTTATTTTGTCAAGCCAAAAATGGATCAAAATTTTTAATTGAAATGACTAATTTCCTCTTTGGTTTAATATAGAAATACTAATTTATTCATTTTTTTTGTTTTTGTGAAGAAAAAAAAATTCAATCTAACTCCTAATACAAAGACTTCTACCGAACTTATATCTTTCCATTTACATACCCAAATAAATTTTCATTATGTTCACAAATTATTTAAATATATTAAAACAAAGCATATTTGATGGAATTTAAAAGATATGTTAAGACGTTATTTTAATATAATGGTAAGTCACATTCCATTCTCAAAAAAGAATGTAATTTTTAATATTAAAAATAATATTATTAAGAGGGACAACCATGCACTACAAACGTGGACCGTCAAACAGATATAAAAGATACATCATCCTACCTAAATAAAGTGATAAAAAAATAATTTTTTGTTTCGTAACCATAGTTCCATTTTACTCTGAATAGATGCATTGCTAGCTGTACATCGTAAGATAAAATGGTGCACAATGAATGGACATGATTAATTCAATAAAAGGAAGAGTTTAATAATGTAACTGAGCTAGAAGTTGGCTTGATTGAAATGCAAAATTTGGTGTGGTTTTGGGTCATATATATATAGATGGTTTTTGGTTTAAGTTATGAGAAATATGAAAGCAAATCATTCCACAATCTGAAAGCATCTTATCGTATCTTTTATCTTCTATCTAGAACTGGTATATATGTATGGACAGATAACCATGTTGATGTTACTTATTTAACATCAAAATATTTTGAAGGCTCCAATCATTTAAACTGAAAACCGGACATCTCACATGTTGCTTCTTGTTATTCAAGTGTTCAACTTCGACAAGCGCTACTTCAATGTTCTGGAAGTGAACCAGACAAGTTACGACAACTGCATTGATCAAGGTTTCATAAAGAACATCACTCGCGGTGGCCGTGATGTGGTTCAGCTCACAGAGGTCAGACCCTATTACTTCCTCAGCAGCGGTGGCTACTGCTACCATGGGATGAAAGTTGCTGTCAACGTTGAAATGCTTCCACCTGCTCCGGAGCCGGCTCCGGTCAAAAATGGTTCCCTACCATCCAATGCTGTTAGCCTTTGGATTTTGCACTATATCATTTCCTTCGCTGTGGCATACTATTATTTGGTTTAGATCAGACGGTTGATTGAGATTAAGCAGCAGTAGAATGTTGGATTATATCAATATTGATGATGGAAATGGAATTTAGCATAGTTGGAAGACCTATAGGCTATATATAGTGTGGCTTGCCTTTGTAATTTATTATGATAGTTTGTTGATGTGCCTCAACTCTTCAGAAAACTTTAGAGTTAATAAAATAAGTTCGAGTTCGAAAATTTGTACGTGTCGATCCAAGTTCGTAATAATTCGAGTTTAAAAATGTTCAATCCCGTAATAGGCTTGAAGATAAGTCTGATTCAAAGCTCGAAAAAACTTGACTTTATAAGCATATTAATAAATATGATAATTAGTATAATTTTATAATATTACTTAAAATATAAATAAATGATATTTCTTTTTTTTTTTTTTTGAAATGTATTCATCAACATTGTATATTTATATTAAAATTTTATTAATAAAAAATAATTAATAATAATTTTTATGTTCAATTATAAAGTGAAATAATTTTTTAAAATATTAATTTAATATAAATTTTTGTTTATACTATAATTATATATGTATAAAAAATATATGTAAAATTAATCTTTAGTGATAATATAATAATATATTATATAACTATTATTGAAACCAAAATTGATTACCTAATCTTACCTTAAATCAATATACTAAAACAGTAAATCACAAATACATAAAATAATAATATAATATATACTACTAATAATATCATATATATCTAGTTCTAATTTTTTTAGTAAAGAACTAAAAATATTAATACATATATAACTGTTATTATAATACAAATTATAATAAAAAAAATAGTATTACATGATATTATAACATTTAATCATCTATGTATATATATATATATATATGATATAACATTATATAATAAAATTTGAGCTCAAAAAAATTTAAGTCCAAAAGAGCCCAAGCTTAAAAATTCGAGTTTAAAATAAGCCCAATTTGAATACACTCGAGCTTACCGGTTTGTCAGCTCTAAGCTTTACAATTAGGTTTATATTAATTTCCAGATGTAATTTTTAATATTTTTTAAAAAGAATATTTTTAAAAAAGTGTTGGTGTAACATACCACATCAACGTCTCTTCACGTGGCATGTTACTTATCATCCATGTTAAAATATTTAATTGTTTTTTTTAATATTTTTTTAGATCTTTAGGATTTTTTATATATTTATATATTTTTTAATCTTTATATATATTTGACAAAATCTTATATATTTTTATAAAAGAAAGACATGTACCGTGATTTGATTGGTCACCAATCTTTTAAAAGTTTGTTAGTAAAATGGGCTAAAAACTATAACTGAATGATACATTATGTACTGATGAATTAAAAAAAAAAATTAGATATCAAAATGAAAAAAATAGGTATATTTTAAGGGTTTAATCGTGAACTAAATCTTAATTTGTTTTTTTGGCCGTCAAGGATTCAATGGGATGCATTTTTCTAAGAGCTCAATTGATTTTTTTTAAATTGTTGGACAAATAAATATTAATATTCATATCCGTGGCCTTGAAATATTTTAATCCATATATTTTTTTGAATCCTTAACATTTATGATCATAATTTCAAATCAAATGTTCGCAAATATTTGAATATATTATTGTTGTCTCTAATTTCACTATTATTGTTGAGAGTTTGATCCTTCTAAATAACATTGATACAAAAGAAAGAGAGCATGTGCATCATGATGGGCAAGGATGGCAAAAAACCCAATCCAACATGTTTCGACCTAACCCAATCCAATTAGGATCGATTTTTTTTTTTTTTGGAAATTTGAGTTCGAAGAGGGTTGGGTTGGGTGAAATTAGAAAAATAGTCAAATTGGATTGAGTTTGAGGTAAATCTATCTCGCCTTACCTTGAAATATTTACAAAAATACCCCTAATATATATATATATATATATATATAATTAATTTTGCTTTTACTAAATAAATATATAAATAAAAATATATATTAAGTTTTAAGTATAAACTAAAAAAACAATTTTATTTGCTTCAAAATAAAAAATAAAATAATTAAATTAAATTCAAGGTGAAGTGAGGTAGGGCATAATCGGGTCTTCCATTAAATTCTGGATTCAAGTTTGGAGTGGATTAATTAAGTTTTAAGTTCAAGTTGGGTCGAGCAAAAACCCACCCCACCTTTCCCCATTGTTATCTCTATAGGTGAAGGAAGCTTACTCTAAACATTAAATAGGGACCCAACCCAACTCAAATAAACATGCTATCAGTATGAAAAATACTTAAAATTGATGTGTTTTAATATATTAATTTTTTTATTAAAATATAAAATTGATTGTATTTTAACTAAATACAATTTTATATAAAAATTTTAATATTTTTAATGTGTCTAGCGAAAGCATGCTTTATTCCGAGATATTTTAGTTTTTAATAAATTTTACTTTCTTTTACAATTTCGAATATTTTTTTATTTTTTAAAAATTCTACATATTTTTGAATTTTTAAAAAAATTATATAAGTTTTAACATTTTTTATATTTAAAAAAAAAATAAGTTTTTTTAGAGAGATACCATAATATAACACATGATAAATTGTGATTGGTTGAATATCGGAGTCTAATTTTTTAATGTCCAAATAATTGAAGTTAGGTAACGTGACCAAAAAAATTAAGGATGAAAGTGGAAAAAATGATAAATTCTAGGTACTAAAGTGTGTATTAAATCTTAAAGGAAAAAAGAATGAATCCATAGCAGATAAGTTATGAAAAGAAATCAACCAAGCTCTCTCAACTCCGTCCAAACAACAGTCGCCCTTTTACTTTCAATGGCTTCAATTTGTTACTCTTGCATTGCCTTTCCATCCACTTCCCCCAAACCCTTCCCTTTCCTTCCAAAGCTTCCCCATTCCAACCCATTTCCTTCCTTTCGGACCTCCAGGCTCCGAGCCGCCAACTCCGCCCCTGTCCAAGACCAACATTACATGAGCGTCGATAATCTCCGCCGGTTTTTCGACCTTAATTCCGGCAAATGGACCGGTTCTTTCCATGTAATTTATTCATTTCTTGCTCAATATTAGTTATCATTGTTTCTTAAACAATTCATAAACAAGTTCTTCGAATTTTGCAGCAATTTGATGGAAATGGAAATCTATTGCAAAAAATAAATACTCGGCTTTCCGCAAGTTCTTATGGGGAAGATGAACTCATCAGCCTCATTCAAACGTAAGCTTTTCAATTTTAGCAATTTAAGTTTCTTATTTTTATTTTTTGAAGTTCTGTGTGGGTGAAATCTGATTCTTTTATCTTATGGAAGTTCATATGATATTGTTGATGACTAACTCTTTATTATCTTTACTTTGAATTTGTTCCTTCTGTTTGGTTGTTGCTTTTACTTTCACTGGGCTTTTTAAAAGCTAAATTGGGAAAAAGCAATTAGGCAATGTTACTCCAAATATTTCTCCTTTCCAAGTTGCTTAACAAAGTTGTATTTTCTAGGTTGTACATTGAACAGCCTCAATCAAGTACTTCAATTTCTGGACATGATGAGGAAGCTGAATGGGCAGAATACAAAATAAAAGAAACAAATATGTTCACTGTTGACAAATATCAACAGGTGAGCTTTTCCAATCATTCACCTATTCAAAATCAGCCCTTCTTTATATTGTTATTATCATATCCAAGCTTTTAAAGTCTGTTTTCTTCTATTAGAATATCCATTATGTTTAGTCTGCAGATTGGCTTTTTCCCCAATGAGAGGGCTTTTTCATTGAGGTACCAAACTGCTGGCATGTTAGAGACTGTGTTACGGCAAGGGGTATTGGGGGAAGATGACACCGGAGAGGAATTACCAAAGTAAGTGCTTCTTGTTTTTGGAAGGGCATTTGTTTTATGAGTTGAATGATTTCGAATAGTGAAAGAATCGGAATAGCAGTTCTTTCTCATTAAGTTAGACCATTGGTAATGAATTTGCTGCATAAAATTCAAAACCGGTTGTTTGTTTTGCGCTAGTTTTTCTGTTATGATGAATGAATTCTGAGGTGCTTCTATGCTGAAAACCAGCAGTAATATATAGCGCATGATGTATGGTATCGACTATCATAGCTCTCTGTTTTGAATAAATTTTCTGAATTTCAACTTACCCTTGAGAATGGATTTTGTAAATCAATTTCCACTGAAGCTTCATGCTTGTCTGGTAGTGTTGCTAGCCAACTTGTTTTATTATTATCTTTTGGGGGCAATGGCTCACTTCAACAGAGTTTCCTCTGATTTCTCCTGATCCCCATGTGCACTCGGCATCAGGTTAAAAGAAGTAACTATTTGTTTTACTTGACAGAAATGTTAAGCTTCCTTCTCTCCACCCTTCTATCGTTTGTGAAAATTGCCTATATTCACAAGCAAAGGATCAACGAGCGAGGGCCTTCCATATCATGGACCCCAAAGGCTTTGTGGATATGCTTCTTATCTTCCTTGAGGATAGAGGTGATGGCCCACTTGTTCATCCATCACTCGGCAATATAATGGTAATCAATCTTCCTCCACTTTGTTTTAGTTAATGGTAAATCAAACTTCCTGTTATAAGATTTGTGTATATAAACATTGTTTTTTATTGATCGTAGGATGGAGAGGACCGGATTTTACCATTTCTAGGCAAGTGGAAAGGTCATTCTGTAGCAAAACGCAGTGGTGTTTATGGATCGACAATGACCAAAGCTGATACAGTTGCTTATCTTGAAATGGACGACAAGAAAAAGCTCATCCAGGTATGCATCTGTTGACTTTTCTTTTTTCTTAAAAGTGTCCAAAAGTCCGAGTAACATAGGTTTAAACCAAGTACACGTATTCATTCTCCTGAAAAGCCAAGAGTCATGCAATCCTGCAGTGGAAATTGATTTATATAAGCTCCTTGACCGCATATATGATGACAGAAAGGGTTGTTTTTGTTCCCATGCAATTACTGTATAGTCTACAGCTTTTGTCCGTCTTGATGCTTATTTTCGTCGATTTATTGTTATCAGACTCTTGGTCTTTTCTCATTGTGTTTCTTGTTTCTAAATACATGATCAGGATGTTACTTCCATGGATGGCAGACGTGGAGTAAGGACTAATGTGCACTGGACGGGTATGATCTTGAATAACTCAGTTGAATTTGAAGGAGCATACCAGTTGACATTATTACCAGGTGGTATGTATATGGGATACCCTTCTGATATTGCAAAGAGTGTAGCTGAATCCAAGTCATTCCACTTGGAGTTCTGTTGGCTCAACACACCTGGTAAGAGACAGCGACTCATTCGAACATACGATGCCGAGGGGCTGGCTGTTTCATCAACCTATTTTTCCGAGGTTAAACTGTGAGTCCTTACTGCACTGCCCTCTGTTGAATGTAGAATCCATCTTTCTGCAAATATTCGATCTGCTTTTAAGTTCGAGTTTTGATTTGATATAAATGAATCATATGTAAGAAAAATTGAAGCTCCATTGTTGTAACTAGTAAGATAGTTTATAATTTTGTGCAATTTATTGACTCCTTTTAAATCATTGAATCTAAATATTTATCGAAACAAATTTCCTTTTTTTTAATTGATAATAATAACATTTAGGATGAACTACAAATTTAATTACTTATGTATAGTTTAAATTAAGTTAATCAGTATACTTTTAAAAAATGCGATTTGATCACTAATGTTATTGATTTGTTATATTTTAATTATTAAACCGTTTCGTTAACAATAAAATGACAAGCGGATGTGGCATATTATGTTATCATTTCAGACTAAAATTTAAAGTTAAATTTAATAAGTAATGTTTTTTTAAGCAGTCTAATTCTTTTTGTTTTATTGTAACCTTTTATTTTCCTTCACTACTTTATTTTTCTAATTTTTTAATGGCTGTCATTAAAAAAAAAGAAGAAGGGAATTTTAATTAAAAAAAGAGAGTAGAATTTATAAGTGAATTAAATCTAGAATAGTGTTTACACAAATTAATAAATAATGTACAAAAACATAATAAAAATGTTTTTTTTAATTAAATATGATAATTTTTATCTCAAAAAGATATATTGTTCGACTTATTCTCTTCAATTTCATTTAAAGTATCTTAAATCATATTCATTTATATTGTAAATTTAACTGAACTATGAAATGGGATCGTCAGCATCCTTAAATTTGTGTTTATCATTTTTTATTATTTGATAACTTAATTAAATTACTTCAAACCAAAAAATTAACTAATATTTATATAATTAAAATAATATTATATATGAATTTATTTTATAATGTTAGTATGTTGAGGATCAATTCGATTAAGCAACGAATAAGTAAAAATAGCGAAATAAATTGAGAAATTGAACACACAAATTTAACATGAAAAAAGCCCTTCGAAGAGGATAAAAAATCACAAGCAAAGATAGTTTTACTATAATGGCAAAGATAGTTTTACTATAATGGCAAAAAAATGAAGAGTACAAAAGATGGAAATAAAAAACTAAACCTCGAAAACCCGAAAAAAAAAACCCACAAAACGTAAACACAAAATTCTCCAATCTCTAATAGATGTGTTTTTGATATTGTAAAAGAGTCTATTTATAAGATAAATTCCTAGGTCAAATAATAATAAAATAATCTAGATTAATAAGAGTTTTACTCAAACAAATAAACAAAATTTAATTGAAACAAATAAACAGAATTTAACTGAAAGATTATTTCTCAAATTTGACTTGAAATAAGAGTCATAATTCATCATAATATGTATTGTATTATAAAAATAGTATCCGACTCGAAATAAAAAAAAAGTTGAAAAATCAGAAATTAAACAAGCCGACATAAAATTAAATAAATTATGAATCTAAAATACTTATTATACAATTATGATATTATAATGTATATTCTTATATTAATGATATGTAATTTAAACCCATGTAACTAACTTTATGTAGAATATGACATATATAATTGACATTATATAATTAGGTTAAGCAATTAAGTTGTTTGGGACTATTAAGAACTTTTAACTTGTTTGTGATTTTTATGTTTAAGTTGTTAAATATATTCAAATAGTATAATGATATAAATTTTTTAAGGGGTTGCAATTAAATTATTTATATATTTATAATTTTTAAAAAATTAAATTAAATTTTTATTATTTTTAAGGAGATTAAAGTACAATTTTATTTTTATCAATTTAAAATTTTTAAAATTTTAAAAGATTAAAATTAAAAAATTCTTATATTAAGAGAAGTCGAGACTAAAATGAAAATTTTAACCAAAACATTAAATTTTGAAACATAACAACACGCATGACAATTCATGTGTATAGCGTTTACATGTGTATATAATATTTGCTAAACCTAAAAGGATATAAATGTTAATCGGGAAAAAAGTGATGGCAAAAAGGGAAAAAAGGAAAGTAAAGTTAGGGTTTGAAGGACAAGAGATGACTATAAAAGAGAAAGGACGAGGAAAAAAATGCAGCGCCAAAGGCCGAGCGCTTCCCCCGTAAAAGAAGGGGTGGCGTGGTATTCCACGGGAGAGGTTCTTTACAAATCGTGGCGCACATTAGTGCGATTGGCGCATATTAACACCATCTCTCTTTTGGGTTGGTAAGGGATTCCATGGCCGCTTTGCTGCTTTAGTTCTAGCAGTCCAAGCGAGGGGTATTGCCCTACATTTCTTTTCCTTATTCTTTTTTCCTCTTAATCTATTCGTTAATATTTTCCCCCCCAAAATATCTGGGTTTTGCTTGTGTTGGGAAAAAAATTCGTATATATTGTTCTCAAGGAATTTCTTATGTTTGATAGTATATATGTATAACTGAATGAATTTTTTTTCTTTTCTCAAAATTTCATTTCTAATTAAAAAGATTGATGTTTTAGGGTTTATATGTTAAGGTAATTGCGACCTTATAATTATTAATTATTTTCATATTCTTTAAATTAATATTTAGATATTGAAAAAAATCATCAAACCCATCGACCAGTTTGAGCAAGATTTCAATATGCTTGTATGGGCTTTTCGAAGATTATCTAAATACATGGATCATAGAAAGAAAAACTGTTGGACATGAACACTCGCACTTGAATCAGAGAATACGAGTAATTGCTTTTCGTCATTGTAGCTGAATCTTACAGAGTATAAATTCGTGGCAGCAGCAGCAAACAAACCCTAACATACTTCACAACATTACTTAAAAAGTTCCAACATTCAAAACTGGGTAATTATATTATGGTTCTCCAGTATTTATCCTTCAATTTCACCTGCGTTATTTATTCGACCCTTGTCTTAGTTGGCCGGACGAATGGCCATACTCTGGTTGTTTTAACAGGTGGGGGATTACACTCTTATCTGCTCCTCCTTTAGCCTTAAAACTGCTGGTCCCTGGCCATTGTTTCCAAAATCCATTGCTTTAAATAAAGAATGATTCTGGTTCTCAGCCGCAACCTTGAGCGGTTTTGTCTGCGACAAACTGTTGTTGACCATGTTGTGGCTGCTGTTTCTAGCTGCTGGAACGTCGTGGTTATGCTTTCCCTCGTATGTTGTTATGACTGCTTTTGGATCGGTGGATGCTCTTTCCACATGCTTCCTAACACTGCATCCAGCACCTGTGCATTTGTAATAGCTCCTGTAGGTATAGCTTGATGCATCAGAGATAATCCCGAAAGTTGCAGTATATTTGCGAACTAATAAACGGATTAATTCACAATAAACATGCATCTACAACAAGATAACAGCACTGTCTACTAATCTACATTTTTATCAAATCAATAAAAATGAGAGAATTTAAATGGCAAAACAGGGAGATGAATACAAAGATGACACTGTCATTTCTGAGACATGAGGTTGTCTGAGATTTGCTTGTCATTCATGTTCGGAAGACAAAACTGTGGTCTAGCAATATGAGCAGATAAAGAATTAAAGTTGTCTCCATTTTAAGTTCATTATCTTTGACAAAGTCTCAACCTATACGCACAAACCATGCAAATAGAACCAATATCTACCAATGGCAGACAATCGAGAGAGTCTTTTTATGCGTACTTGAGGTTTTTATCCACTGACCAAGTCCAATGTTACTCAGATTCAAATATGGGTGTTCGATACAAGTATTTACTAAACATAGTATGCTTTAACCTTTTCAAGTTTCTCAGTATTTGGAGGGTTTATCTCTTTCCCCACCCAAAAACGTTTTGGACAAGGGTGTTGGATACAGGGTACTCCAAGCTGGGGCAACATAGATTAAGTTTTAGACATGACACGAGAAAGATAATGAGGGTGTAAGCCTAGTACTGAAATGCTCCAAGAAATTTACATCATATACTGCTCTTGAAGATTATCGTATATACATCAAGCAGTCTATTTGCCACTGTAAATCACTCAAAACTTTGCACAATTGCTAGAACACCATTATTAGAACCATATATAAACACAAACATATAATATATAGACCACTGTACCTTGGATGAGGGTTCCCTTTCACCACTTTCTGTCCATATTTTCGCCATCTATAGCCATCATCCAAAAGGTCAACTTCACTTCTTGTTTGCACGATAATTTTTGGTTCTGTGACTGTCTTGTGCGACAACACTACTGCAGCTTCCGGTGCAGTATTCCTACAGTCAAAAGCACAACACCCTCAAAATTATATTTAATATTGAAGAAATAAGAACTTGTATGATCATTTGAAGTTTACCTTCTTTTCAAATTTGGTTCATCATCATCTCTTTCTTCTCGACTCTCTTCATCGCATCCTTCCTCACTGTCACTTGATCCAGGTAATTCTGCAGCTTGAGTAGATTCAGAATGTTTCCCCAGTATCGAATGAGACGACATGGTTTCACTTAACTTGTTCGAATTTAAAGCAGAACCCTGAGAACCGAATTCAGGATTTGCCTGTAAATTTGCATTTCCATCACTACCACCCTTCGCTTGTTTATTTGGCTGAGGCTTTTCATGATTGTGAGCACCTTTGTATATAATTTCGGTTATTTGGCCATCAGCAGATCGTTCTACCTTCTTTTTAACAGGGCACTTAAGATAGGTACACTTGTAGTAGCTTCGTGGATACTCACAGCCTTTAATAGGCTTCTGTCCATACTTACGCCAGTTGAAGCCATCTTCAGCAGGTTTATCCATAGCAATATGAAGCTGATTTTTCCTATCAGATTGAGAAGCTTCCGAGTATTCTATTGCAGAACTTTGAGGTTCCGAGGCCAAAGGAGGCATCAACTGTGAAGTTTCTTCAGGAGTGAAGGACGGATGACGGATCAATGACTCTGAAGGAGCTGATACTGTCAACGCTTGATATTCGGTTTGTGGAAGAACCTGAGATTGTGCTAGGGCAGCTTGAGCTGTAACCTGTGCCAATGCTTGCCGATGGGATATTCCGAAAGGACTCTGCACAAATCATGGAACAGAAGTTCGACTAACCGTTATCATCAAGAATAAGAAGACATTACTTTCGATGTAAGTGTATACAACCAAATCCCAGTACTCGTGTTACCAGCAACAAGTTTCAGTGTATCAATCTAAGATTCAAAACTAACATCTGCGGCAACATTTGACCCAATAATCACACAATTAAATTCATTCTAAACCAAAAGTTCACTGTTGATGCATACCATGAGAGTTCATACTAAAAGAAGAAAATACATACATAAGTTACACATCTATTCTCAAACACAACAAAATGATATTCAATTGATCACTGTGTTGATAAAAAAAATTCCCAATTTAACGGGTTAAAGGGTACTCATCCCTAAAAGGGAACAAAAACAAAATGATTTCTTCATTTAGAGGCCAAAGGCTATTAAATAAGCAATCATAAAAACTGGATAAACTACATTGAAATCCAACAGACTATAATCAACCAAATCATTTATACCTTAACAAAGCAGAGCCATGATTTAAAAGAAAAAAAATATTGTAATTTCAACTCAAATTACCTGAGGAGAAAGACAAAAGAAGCTTGGAGAATTAAGCAAACCAGAAGGGGTTAGCCCAGTAGGCGCAGTGAACAGAGGAGAGTCAAAATTCAAAGGTCGGTTGTGCTTAAACCCAGGGCTTTTTTCACTTCCATCTTTAAAACCCACCTCCATAAATGAACCGTCCATCGAAGCGTGGGGTAATCGAGCTCCAGGTGAAGTCATTGCTGAAGCAAGAAGCTGAGAAAAAGACCTATTCTCTGTTGAGTCAAAGTCGGAGAAAAAAGATGAAACCAGTGTCATAGGCCCTGGACTTAGCCCTGAACCACTTGAAAATAAGCCATCCATGGCTGGTTTTGGTGGTAAAGTTATGGATGGACGTGTTGCAGCTGAAAGCTTTGATCTTGTCCCTTTCTCTGCCATTTTTTCACCCTTTTTTCCCCTGTTTTTCAGTTTATATATATTGAGAGAGAGAGAGAAATTGTCTTTTGCCTTTTTCTCTTTTCGGTTTCTTTGTTGCTCTGATTCTTCGATTTTGTTGCTTTTCAGCAAAATTGGTTGGTTCTTCTCGTACTTTAGTGTTTATCTTCGAGTAATGAAGTATGGATATTTTTTTTTTTAATATTTTATTGTGATTATATAGTAATATTTATTTATAATTTTTAAATTTTTTGATAATGTTCACACATTTTACACATACAAATACTTAAACTTTAGAATTTTAAGATAAATATTTTTTTTTTACTGAAATCACTTGTTGGATTCAAAGACACTATTGTTAAAGTAACAGATTTTTTTACAATTATTATCACACAATTAGTCAATCATGCTAATAATAATAATAATAATAATAATATGGGCCTTTTTGTGGATGTGCTTTAAGCTTTAGCTCATAAATATGAAAAATTTTCACATTTTAACATATTGCCAAAATTATAAAATACAAATAAACTCCAACAAGTTTTAACTTTTTTAAAAAACAAATATTAATCCTATAAAAAAGCCTTATTCCCAACTATACACTTGAGACATTGAATGAAGACATAAAGTCATGCTGCCATGTCATAAGGCAACTGACAGATACTATTGGTTTAGGCAGATTATTTAATCACATTTAATAGTTTTTTATTTAAATAATATAAAAAATAAAATTAATAATTGAAATGGGATGCATAAAATATTATTTACCCAAATAATATGTTTGTTATAGTGTTTTTTAATTGACGGTATTTGACTTAAATGTGATGATTTAAAATATTTAAAGACTTGATAAAAAAAATTTACATTTTAAACTGTTGCTAGAAAAAAATTTGAAAGGGTGACAATCTGGCAGAACGTGATTAATTGTCTTGTAAACATTTTTTATTTTCTTTTTATTCCCATTCAACCTACTATATTGTGTTTAAATAAGCTCTTAATTTATTTTTATAGTTAAATAAGCCCTTAACACATGATTTTTACTCATAAAAATCTGATTTTAACTGGAAATAAATTTTATTTATTCTTCAAAAAATATTTTTTTTAATTAATTTATTTCAATTGGAATAATTTTTCGAAAAATAATTTTTTAAAAAAAATATTTGAACAAAAAAAGTTCATTTTTTAAAAAGTAAATAAAATTTATTTCGAGTTGGAATGATTTTTTTACAAAAATAATTTTTTATAGAAAATTTTTTGGATTAATTGGTAATAAACTTCTCTATTTTTGTGTTGAAGGAGAATAAAAAATAATAATAAATAAGAAGAGGTTATGAAGTAATTTAACCTTTTGAAATTTGATGCCGTCAGGCGGCACCCTAAGAGTTTTCTTCCAACAATCAACTAAAATGGGAAATGTACATATTAGGTCCCTGAATATTTTAGATTATCACATTTTAGTCCTGTGCCGTCAATTTTTCAGGCAACACTAGTAAAACACTGTAGCAAACATACCATTTTGGTATAATCTAATGGGCAAACATACCATTTTGGTAAATTTTTTTTTTTTGTAAAATTATTTTTTGAAAAATTATTCCAATTGAAATATATTAATTAAAAAAATATTTTTTGAAGAATAAATAAAATTTATTTCAATTTAGGATCGGATTTTTATGTGTAAAAAATCATGGGTTAAGGGCTTATTTAACTATAAAAATAAATTAAGAGGTTGTTTAAACACAATATAGTGGGTAGAATGGGAATAAAAAGAAAATAATAAACAAGGAGGGTTTACAAGACAATTTACCACATTTTAGGTTTGGTGCCCGCAGACCGTCAGGCAGCACCCTTTTATTTTTTTCCAGCAGCAACTCAAAATGGAAAATTTCTTATCAGGTCCATAGATGTTTTAGATCATCACATTTCAATTCGGTGCTGCCAATTTGTCAGGCGGCACCCATAAAATACTGTAGCAGACATACCATTTTGGTAAATAATCTCATGGGTATGCCATTTCAGTTATTAATTTTATTTTTTGTATTATTTAAATAAAAAACCAAATTTAATATATTATTATTATATAATAATTTATAGTAAAAATTATTCGAAGCTTACCAGGTTTGATAATAAAAAATTCACTTATCCACTCCACATCTCTTAGACGAAAAATGAAATTTAAATAAAATTATAACTTTACCCTTAATTCATTATTATTTTATTTATTTGTTACTTTTAATATTTGTTGAAACAATGATACAATAAGGAGAAAGGATGAAAGAGAAGGTAGTTATTATCACAAAGGATGATTCACCCGGTCAAAGCAGAGAGCAGAAAGTTATATAAAGTGGAGAAGATGAGAGTGTTAAGATTGGAGGCTAGAGGTAAGTTAACATATAAGCTTGGTATCTCCTTGGAATGGATTTCTTCTCCATTGTTCCTGAAAGTATTTATAAGCGAGAGTCTTGTATAGGATGATGCTAACGTGATAGACTTGCATTTAACCATCATTATGGAACATGAGGGGTGGATGTCTTCAATGTGATGAAGATGTCTGTGATGGGACAAATCATGTTATTCATTTTGACGTCAAGAAGGGGTTATAAAATGCTCATTTCTTCGCCTAGCTACCTTCCAACGGATGGTGGCCTTACTTGACAATTGAAACATTGTGTCAAAATTTCTTGAAATTCTAACATAAATATTGTCTGAGGACTATGCTTTTAGAGAATCCTGATAATTATGAATAACAACTTTTTTGAATAAATGATGAGTCGTCATTAGATATTTTTTGCTTTTTGAAACAATGCATTTTGGAAGATAGATCTATATATTATTTGAGTTTTTTTCTTTGAGGTTATTTTGCATCCATCATTTTTAAAAAAAATTTGCAATTGTTTTTGTCATGTTTCTGGTTTTAGCTTATGGCACACCCATCATGCGTGTGAAAAAAATTAATGTAATAAATATATTTATAAAAAAATATTCTAATGAATAAATGAAGTTTTGGTTGAAATGGTACAAGTAAATTGTTAAATATTACAGCCTTTTAAGTTCGAATTTCATTATCTGCATTTTGACACCAACTCAATTAACCCTTTAAACAATAATATATATCATAATAAAAAATAAAAATAAATTATTAAGTAATTAATATTATGATATATAAAATATATAAACTTAAATTACACTAAAAATTATAATCGACTCAAATGAAATATATTTGTATTTTTCTCATGTCTTCATTATTATTATTACCACGATACCATATTATTATTTTGAGATTAATAAATATTGAACTTAAATTACATACAAAATTAATAAAATAATTTATGATAATTTATTTTCAATATTATAATATATGAAATACAAATTTTAAATACCCTTTAAGCAATTAAGACATATTGTTTGTAAAATTTATTTTGAATATAAAAATTATATTTAGAATTTGTAATTAATATAAATGGGGCAAAATTTTATAACACTTCAATATATAATCAAATTTTCATTATTTAACAAGGGCATAATTGTCCTTTTAATTTAAATTTTGCTTAGTAAATAGATCTTTAAAAGGTGAGTAGGACTCTTGAAATTATAGGGATAACTATATTTCACAGTAAACCTAATGAGGTATTAGGGTTGGTGTCTTTTACCTTAATTTATATATTTCAGTTTTGTATACGGTATTTAAAATTAAATATACTTCCACCTTAATTCTTAAATAAAAAGATAAACGTATTTGAGTATGTTTAAGTTCATGTATTTTTATATTGATAATAATACAGTTATCAATCGAGCTAAAGTTCAATTAAAATAAGTTTTTACTATAATTATATTTTAAGATAAATTTATATAAAATTTAACATATTATCAATTTTTAGTTGATTTAGTTTTAATTCGATTAGTATGGATATTGTTGTCAATACAAGATGATGTGAGTTCGAGTGTGTTGAAGTGCATTATTCTCCTATTTATGTATTGACATGAGTATTGTTGTCAATACAAGAGGATGTGATTTTGAATGTGCTGAAGTGCATTATTCTTCTATTTACGTGTTGGAAAAGAATTATAGGTAATTTTAATTATTATGTCAAAAAAAATAGATATGATAAAAAATTATAATAAAATTTAAAAAAATACAATTTTTTGAAAGATTGCTTTTTATATTATATACAAAAAAAAAATATATGATAAGGTTAAAATGGAGGCATCAGCATGGCGACCAATAAAAAGGGGAAAGTGAAGGGAATTGGCCCTCCAAGACGCGCAAGTTGAGACAGAAGGTACACCTAATATCAACGACTTCTGAATAAATAACCTGTCCTTTTCACTTTAATTACATCTCTCTCCTCTCTCCCAATGTCTCATCATTCCTTTTACCCCAGACCTCCAATTTTAAACCCAAGCATCATACGTTCATCTCATGCATTAATCTAATTTGTCACCGCTATCGGTTCGATTCAATCGATTTTTTATTTTTTATTTTTTTAAAATTATTTATCAAGATTCAGTTTAGTTCAATTTGATTTTCATTTCTTTCATATAAAATGATAGTTGCTTTATAGATTTTGAATATAATTTGATAATATTTTAAAAAATTTTTCATAAAATATTTAAAGAAAAAAAACAGTTTTACAAGTTCTAGTATGGGATTAATATGACTTGCCATTTGTTCATCTATTGGACAAACTAGAGACAAATGGTGGCCACAATTTTTTTTTTTGCCATTACAGAAGAATATTATGTAAGTAGTGCAGAATTGTAATTGTGTAATGTCGTCTATAATTCACGTTATGCAAAATATTACAAGATCTGTAATTGGTTTGTCGAATATTAGACTATGTTTTGTAATAAGGTTATAAGAATAAGATTAAGAGTGAAATATAATATTATTTTATTTGATTTTTTTAGTTAGAATGTAAAATTCATGTGTTTGATTGAAGGAATATAAGATTACTTAAAAGCAAATTTTATTAAATTATAATAACTTAGTAAATTCATTTTTATTACACTTTGATTTTATCATACAAATTCAATTCAACTACTATTGAATCTAATTATAGTAGTTTATTTATATGATTTATAATGGTTTGTTTTAGAGGATTTTTGTTTGCTATTAATATGAAAAGAAGAGTGAGACTAAAATTCATAAATAAACATTTTGTATGATCAGACAAATCCTTAAGAGTTTTGTGTTAATACACAAAATATTATGTATGTTATAATAAATCTTGTAATAAAATAATGAATTTTGTAGTTCGTGTTCATAAGAAAGTTTGTAATAAAGTAATATTTTTTGTAATCACCCAAACCATCAGTCTCATATTGTAATAATTACTGTAATAATGTAATATTTTGTAAAATAACACCAAACCTGATGAGTTTTTTGTTATTACATAAAATATATTATGTAAGTGTTAAGAAACCGTGTAATTAGTTACTGTATTCTGTAATTCGTGACACTACAAGATTTATAATAATTAGTGTAATCAGGTAATGTTTTGTGTAATAACACACATAACATTGCCCTTTGACTATAATAATTAGTATAATAAAGTAATATTTCCTATAACCACACAAAACCTTTATGAGTTTTGTGCTGTTGTGCAAGTTGTAAGAAATTTTGTAATTATGTAATTTGTGTTACGCAAAACTTTATAATATCCAAAATAATTAGTGTAATAAGAAATATTTAGTATAATCACACAAAATTGAATGAGTTTTCTGATATTACGTAAAACATTGATGTTAGTTATAAAATAATAGATTAAATGTTTAAATTAGAGTACAACCTTTTAAGGGTTACTCGTATAGGAGTTAAACATTTTAAAGTGATCATATAAGGATTTTATATTTACAAAAGTCAGAGTGATATTGATTCAATTCGGTTGAATTTTTTAAACCATCCATCATAAATCCGATTGGTTAGTTTCAATTATTGAATTTTTCATATTAATATTTGGTTTTGAAGTTTTAGACTTATTTTGATAGAATGAGTTCTGATTTAAGGCTTTTGCATATTATTTGATAAATTTTCAAAATATTTTTCATAAACATTTTAAAATATATATATTTTTTCAAGAACTTTTAAATTATTTTGACTATTTTAGATACAAAATATTTTTTTAATATCATAAAAAATTAAAGAATAAAATTCTATTTGGTTTTGGGTAACTATGATTTTTAAATTTGCATTCCATAAACTGTTCAAACACCTCGGTTTAGGTTGGTTTTCGATTTTTCTTACTCATCCCTATACAAAAGGGTTAAAATAAGAGCTTTTCACACACCTCAACCCAATTTATAGTAAAAATTTAGGTGAATATTGATGTGTTTAAAATAAAACACGTAACAATTGAATTATGTATTACTTGAAAATAAAAGAAAATAATAAAAACATAATCTGAAGCCTAATATACCACATTTAAGAAACCCTTCTCTGAACATTTTCGAAAAGGTTTGGTCTTTATTTAAATATTTTCATAAATATTTGACTCGTATTTGACCAATTTAAAAGGTTTGGCAACCCCAACCTAAAATGATATAAAGATAATAAAAGATAAAAATTTAAATTATTCAAAATAATTAAAACATTGATGGAGGCAGTTGCAGTCAAGTTTTAAAATACGGGCATTGACTTGAAGAAATGGAGGCCAGCTTTTCTGATTCATTTTTCTTTTTCCTTTAAACCAAACACGATTTTGCATCCTCAACCTCAACTTGCCATTACTAATTAATATCTTGCTGTCTTAATAAATTAATGAGAGAGAGAGTGGATTGTGTTTTGGGTAAATATATTTTGAAGTCTATTCCACGTATAAAGAAATGCAGACTATTAGGGTATAAACTATAAAGGGGAGTTTCGCAAAATGTAACCGTTAGAATTGTGTAATTCGAATTTTTGTTAAAGAATGTAGTGATGAAAATATCAAGGGAACAGTATATGCTGTATAAGTAAAATCTGTATAAAGTTATACTTCTTCCGTTCGACATTGATTAAAATAAGATTTTTTAATCTTACTACACTTCATCTATTTAATATTGATTAAAATAAGTTTTTTTTTTTAAATCTTTAAATAGATGTAGTTGAAACTCTTTTTATATCATTCGAATTCGACATTAATGAATTTTTTTTCCTTTTTTCTGTAATTTTTTCCGAAAAGATTTTTCACGTAAAATCTATATTTTATTTTTTAGGAAAATCTCAACAATTATTTCTATAAAAATATTTAAAAAAAAATCCTAAAATCATGACAGAAAATTAAATTACAAAAAATCATAGTAAATAATCAAAATAACAAAATGAGACTAAGTGTTAGTCATTTATTATTGATGCGATTGAAGAGTGTGGTAAAAACGTATTGCGAAAATAATGTAATTTATTAATTTGTAATGTTTTTTTGTTGCTGTAAAAAATTACGATTGAAGGTTCAAATCTCATTTATAGATATGATAAGTACCATTATAAGCCCTAAAAAATATAGTTAAAAACCTATTTTTCTGTAATACTGTATGTTTTGACCCTAAAACATATGCTGTGGGTTGCGGTGGGACTTTCCCATTACAATGAAAACCGTAGATATGATGTGTTTGCCACGTGGAAGACAAGTGTTTTGACTTGTACCATGCATATGTTTGACTTTTTCCATCTATTACTTCCATACAAAATGAAATTTTATGTTAATGCACGTTTTTGAACCATCACGAAGCAATCAAGGTCCAACTTCCAATTATTTTTTGGAGGGTCGAAATTAAATTTTAATTTTTATGATAGTAAGAATGTGATCTTATCATTTAAATGGTTTATATATTTGTAAATTTAAAAGGTTAGATCAAATTTTTATTATTTTAAAAGGTTAAAAGTACAATTTTATCATTAAAATTTACATTAATTATAAAATTAAATAAATAAAAAACTTGAATTATTTGTCTCTATAAGGTGCATCACTTGATGACATACAAAACTCTAAAATTTGGAAGGAGGTGATGGTTGATTAAGTAATGTTTTTGTTGTTTCTACAAGTGGTTACCTTCCTCCAACCTAAGCAACACCGCTTGAGTGTAAGGAGGGTAGATTTTCCATTTTATATTTCATGTGTTTTTAAATTAAGGGTATAATCGTTCAAACTCACCCATTGAAAGAAATTTTGTTTGAAAATATCCTTCAAAGTACAAGATTTAAAATTTTGAAAGTATTAATTGATTGAGTCTTAACTCGATTGATATAGATATTGTTGTCAATGCAGGAGGATGTGAGTTTAAGTGCACTGAAGCATATTATCCTCTTATTTATGGGTTGCGGAGGAATTTTAAATTGTTTTAGATATTGTATAAAAAAAAACATATAACCTATAAACTTTTAAAAAAAAAAAAACATGTTCAACTCCATCATTTTTAATGCTGTAATAATAAGTTTAGCTTTCACCATTTAGTCTTCTATCAATTTGATCCTTACTCTTTCTTTGAGTTGAATTTGATCATTAAATTTTCAAAAACAGTCAGATTGCTTTTCTACCAAAAATGCTGACTAAAACATTAATTTTGTAACGAAGTAGGTGTGGTAACTTGAGTGGCAATTTACGTATACTTCATACTAATATGACACTATTTATCTTGTATGTCATGTCAATAAATAATTTAAAAATTATAAAAATATTCAAAAAGAAATTGAGTAAATGTGAATTGTCATGTGATCTGCTATGTTTAAAAATTTAACATTTTTGTCAATATGAAGAATTAATTTGAAAAGTTAATAGTCGAATTTAACACTTTTTAAAAGATTAAGGGTCAAATTTAGTTTTTAAAAAATAAAGCCAAATTGACGAAAGATGTAAACATTAATGGATAAAATTATCATTACGCCTTTTAAAAATTTTAATATATATATATATATATATATATATATATCCATGAAAAAGGGTAAAAGTATTATGGAGACTCTTATACTAGAAGTCAAATTGCATTTTGCACCCTATATTAAAAAATGGACAAATTAACTCATGTACATTAGAAAAAAGTATAAATTGGTCCTAAAAAAAAATTTATCGTTGAACGATGACGTGAAAGATAATATTCAAGGTGGAATCAACTTTTAATTTGAAAAAAAAGAAACATAAAATCGAAAAAGTCAAATTGTATCTCACCTCATCTATTCAAAAAAGAAAAATTAGTCAAGAAGAAACGCAATACGCACGGAAATTAGACTTTTCAATCAAGAGTGAAATCTAAAATGTTCATTTAGTGAATGAAAAAAAACAAGTAATTGAGGAAAAATTTGAAGGTCAGTATTGAAAAACATCTCATGCTCCTACGAAAGTGAAATGAGAATTCTCATGATTTAATTCAACAACAGGGGGAGCAGCTATCTTACAACATGGACACCAACAATGAGAATTTCGTTTCATTACCATTACAAACTATTAACAAGTTGGTAAACACGAATCAGGAAAGAAAACTTTACCCAATTCAAACTTCAACACCATGAAGAAGGGGAGAGCTGCGCCCGTCGTCATTTCTGGAATATCGGACTGCCATCATCGCTGGATCCTGATATGCAGTTGCTAATTTTTCGAGAAATTCTGTCATGGTTGGATCATCCTGGTCTTTTCTATCTTTCTTTATCAAACACTGCCAAGACAACCGAAAACAAAATGAAGAACCGAGTCGAACATGGAAAACAAGTACTTGTAAGTTCTAGGTGTTAAGAGTATTAACAAGCTATTAACAGCTTAGCTGAGTATCTAATACTCAAACACTAGGGAATATAAATAACCAATGGATAATGTAGTTCGTGATCATACCTCAGTTGGGTAGGCTTTGAATATGGGCAGGAACCTCTTCCGGCAGTATGCGTTGAATACAAGAGTGAGAATCGGAAGAGGGATAGTTAAACTGGATGCTAGAGGAAGCTTCTTAAGCCCAAATATTCCGATCGCAATAACATGCATTAGCACTAAGGAAAAGATTGTTGAATTGTGCACAATTGGCCAAAACTTTCCGCCAGTTTCGAATTTGGGTGCATATACATTCAAGAACTTGAAAAAAACAAAAAGAAATTGTCAAAAATTTAGAGATAAAATGTTGGTCAGAACTAAACTTTGGCGTGTTAATTAAGGGTGTTAGGCACGAATATTTCAAGAAAAATGTTGAGAAAGAGAAACAAAGAAGCAAGCTGTGAAAGGGGGCATTTCACTGACCTGGTTGCGATAGATAATGTATCCCAGGCAACAATAAACCAAGAGAAATGGTAAAATTAGTGGGGCGAGGAAGAAATAAGTAACACCAAGAAGTTCGAAGAAGAGAATCCTGGGAATTTCACTGTGGTAAGGGATTGAAGGAATTTCAAAATCATCTTTGCTGTCATCTTTCCCCATAAATAGTCTTTGCATGAAACTGTAAAGAAGAGGAAACAGACGAAGAAGTTCTGAAGTTGTACTGGTCCATCCAGATGTCACAACATAGGCAATGAAGAATGATGCCTACATGAAACATAAAGAACCTTTATCATATCAATGATCAGATCTGAAGACAACGACTTAATCATTAATGAAATAAATGTCCATGTTCATATATATCGTTCTTAGCTAGATGTTAATGTAAATCTCAATCCAAAACTTTTATGCGACAATATTCTAACAATTAAAAGGATGACATAAAGTAGGTAGACCAGTCATGGATGCAAGGTTTGGGCATTTGTTTCTCAGCCAGAACTAGTGACAATGAATACTAACATGTTTGTGGATAGAACCATCGAAGAATTTAAAGGAAAAATGAATTAAATATATATAAGAAAACTCCATGGCTTATCCATGTTTTCACCTGTGCAGGAACAACTTCGCCTAGCAGTCCGGGGATTTTCTTTGGCTCAAGGAAGATATTGACCATAGAGAGAGCAGAACCTGATAGTACGTTAGCAAAGAAAATGTTCCATATGGTGAAGCATAATAGCTTGGTACACGCATTTTTCTCTATCTGACTGTGGGAAATAGATCCTTGCATGGAAGAAAAGAGTATCATAATTGGCGGTACAATTGATAGGAACAATTGAAGAATGAGACTAGGTAGATATCCCGTAATCAAATTACTGACAAAAGTCCTGCAATTTAAGAATCACTATTTGTTAGCATATTGTGAAATGACATCCATATTCAAAAGCTTTTTCTAATTTACCAAGAGAACATGAAAAGGAAATGGCCTGCTTTTTTATTTCAAAAGCATTGAACCGATTTTACATTTCATATGCAACAGAGAAAGAATATGCACTTACAGGCTCAGTACTCCTTTTAGAAAGGGTAGCCAGGTCTCCAGCTGCTCGAGATGAGTGAGACCTTGCACTACTACAACTGGAATAAGAAATAAAATTGTAACAGCAATATATGCAACAACAACCACAATCTTAAACATCCATCTTTTCACAAACGATGCAGAAAAGAAAGGCCAGTAAATATCTTTAGGCTCGGGAGCTCGTTCAGTAACCCATTCTGTAGGATTAATCCCTTGTCGGATGTGCAAAGCTATTGCAGCACCAAATCGCGACTTAAATGACACGAAAGCAGCGGGTATTTCCTAGCAAGTTTTGAAAGGCATAAAGAAGATCAGGTGCATCAAGTATTATCTTCGTAATCAATATATGGACACAGATAACAACTTTCTACATTCATAACAACAAAAATCAACAAATTATAATTCGTTTCATAATTTGAACTCAGTAGGCATCAGTTTTGGTGTTTGTTTGACCAAGAGACGAATATATAGACACAAGAGAACATCACAAACCTCTCCTCCCAATGATGATTGCTCGAGTCTCACATTGTCTTCTATATCTTCCAACTTCCTCTCATAGTGATCTACAAGATCAACTTTTCGACCAAATAGTCCCAAAAATCCTTCACGCTTATGCCTTTGCCAAGAGTTTGTCGATTTTAAACGACCAAGTGTTCTATATAGCTTCTCTGCATCATTCTACATGCAACAACATGGAACTGTTAAAACCCAGATAAAGAATAGCAGAAACCAAAAGGAAGAAAAAGAATAAATTCAGAGTCGAAAGTCATAGTTTCATCTTATATCTATGGTAGCATTCTTTTTGTCCTAAACTCCCTGTGGTCCATTAGCCTTGAAAAGTTGTAGTCCAAAGTTTTTCAGACAACTGATTATTAATCCAATTTCAGATTAGTTTTCCAAGAAATAAAAGCTTGAATCAATAAAATATTAACAATGTCGCTTACCACAAGACTTTGAATCCTGCTTGTTCGGCGAACCACCGTATGTGAAAGATAAGTTGAAGGATGATACTCCGTGAAAAAGTTGTCAACAGCTTGACTGAAGCTGCTTCCAGCCGAGGCAGGAATACCGCTAACTAATATCGTAAACTGATCTGACTGAGGTTTGGAAGAATAGAAATGGTCAATTCTTTTCAACGAAATATAGTTGTACTCCTGCAAAAATGACCGTTTCACCAAAATTAAAGCTTTAGCTTATATTTATACAAATCAACAATAGGCAGAATAGCATACATAAAATATCACTTACGTAATACAGAAGACAGCATACAACCACGGTGAAAATATAGGCAGCACAAAAGTGAATCCATAACCTTGAGAATGGCAAAAACTCATAGTCAGCATTCCCTCGACATTAAGAATTTAAATAAATTTTTTATAAACAATAAAATTTTCATACTCGTAAAATCTGACAACTAAAAAAAGGTGAAATCACCACGGTTTTTTTCTACTTTGACATAGCAATAGTTATTCAGGAGGTTTAAGATCAGAAACTGAACTTAAGTTAACTAACTACATAATAATTACCTGTTTGAACCATCATTCACATTTGAAACACTGAATGACTCCAGAGTTTTGTTCGGCAAATTAGAGAAATCAATGGTTAACTGGTCGCCCGAAAAATTAACTGGCAGAAGAACAAAGATTCCAATGACACAGGCAAAGGCAAACACTCTAACACTGCATTTGAAAAAAACAAAAAAACCAGAAATTAATTGAAGATGACATGCAGAAAGATGGATCCAGAAGAAACGTAGTAGTACAATAATGCACTTTTATATGCCACAAAAATATCAAGTTCATCCTGTTGAGCAAGTCAAAGAAAAAAAGGTTTCCTTTGCTTGGGTGAAACAGTTTGTCGAAATGATCCTACAAGTAGAGATATCAGTCTAGCAGAATACTCACCAAAACAAACTTCACATGGCTCGATTATAACCAAACTGAGCAGAACAAAGTTGAGACTATAGTCTATTAAAACAAGTTATAAATGAGTAGCTGAACTCATACAGAAGTCTTGCTATCAAAAGGAATTTTGTAATCTCACCAGTATGAGTTTATACTAAATGGACTCCAGCAAGATCACAACTTATATTGCAGCTTTTTTGCTTAGCCAAAGCTGGCATATTTGCAATATCGGCCCAGACCATGTTACTTGGACTCAAGTGTGCTGGTTTAGGGACATGGATATGTGAGTGTTCAAGAAAATAAAGAGTCAGAGCAACATAGTTGCATGCCATAATTTGGTCAATCTTGCACTAAAGATTGCCTTGATAAATGGCTAGAATCTATAGCATCAAAGCTACAAATCTCTTAACAGAAATGGATCACTATATGTTACAACCCATAGAAGTGAACTGCAGGTTCTATTCCTATTTTTGAAACTAAAGAAACATTTAATAATTACCAGAAGATAAAAATGCGCATAAACACGACAGCATCCAAGCCTGCAATTGACAATAATTCATTCTCAGATGGTTGCCATGCCTTTTTCAACCAACCAGGTGATGGTAGCAATCTTTCCAAGTTGAACTCATCCTCTTCTTGAGTTTTTCTTTCACTGAACAACCGAGGCGAATATACAGGTATATTACCTGGCTGGTTCCTCAATATCGAGTATAGAGCAAAAAACAAAAAGCAAAGACCAAGATTGATCCCAACAGAAGTTAAAAGGGCTGAAAGTATCATCTCTAAAAAGGCAGCTCTGATATATCACCCCCTATAAAATCACCAAATACAACAACTCAATTGCAGTCATTGATTGCCCAAACTGAATTCCCTGATTCAAAATTCGAAAGATTGTGTCAAAAATCGAAAACCCCAATACGGAAATGAACTTAGAAAATATAAACTCATCAGCTGAGGAAACATAGCACACAGAATTTTGTTATCAGAACTTTAAAAAGACAGCACCTTATGAACAAATTCTTAAACACTTTAACCCTCCATGATTCTACACAGTTCTCACTTGTCAGACATTCAAAAACTCATACCAAGCTTAAACTATAGAAAATGCTAATATTTGGCATTGGATTAAAACAAAACAACTGAAATCCAGAAAAGAAATCAATGTTTGAATTAATATCTTTAATTCAATTCAGTGATACATTAAAAGTAAAACTCAGAAAAAAATTCAAAACATAAACACCTTAACAAAGAGAGTGAGAAAGAACACCTGGTCAAAGACTAAGCAGAATGAAATGAAAGGGTAGATAAATGGAGCAAGAACACAAAGCTAGGGTTGCTCTTGGAGACCAAGTAAAGACAAAGCCAAAGAAGGGAACTTTCGTATTCGATAAACATTCATAAGATCACCTCTCAAGTCTCAACTTTACTCAACTTTTTTAAAGATGAACATATATATGTATGAAGTGTCGGTTTCTGTCGGGTTAACTTCATCGTCATTTTGAATTCATCCATAAAATTCAAATTATTTTTTTAAATTATCAAACTAATCAATTTACTCTTTGATTAAAATATGTATTATTTAGATGCATATTAATTTTAAATTTTATGTTAAAAAATAAATATAATCAGAATTATAATTAGATTACTGGAAAAATAAATTCTCAAACAACCAATATCCTCTCCCATTACTTTTTTTCTAACTTCTCTTTTTTTTTTTCCCTCTTTTGTATTTTTTTATTTTCATAGATAAGAATTAAAAATAAAAATTTATGTGAATTTAATGAGTGATTTCAGTGATAAAAATAATTTTATTTATCTTAAAAGATCCGGATTCGAGCACCTGTGTGTGTTTTGTCAAATTATCAATATCCTCTCCCATTATTTTTTTTCTTTTGTTTTTTTCTAACTTTTTTTCCCTCTTTTGTATTTTTTTTTTCATAGATAAGAATTAAAAATAAAAATTTATGTGAATTTAATAAGTGGTTCCAGTAGTAAAGAAGATTTTATTTATCTTAAAAGTCTTAGGTTCGAGCACTTGTGTGTGCAAGGTGTGTGTGATTTGTTGTCAAACTATTAATATTCTCTTCCATTATTTTTTTTCTTTTGTTTTTTTCAAAATTCTCCTTTTTTTCCCCTCTTTTGTATTTTTTTTTTTTTCATAGATAAAAATTAAAAATAAAAATTTATGTGAATCCAACGAGTGGTTCTAGTGATAAAGCAGATGTTATTCATCCTAGGAGACCTGGGTTCGAGCACCTGTGTGTGCGTTGTCAAAGAGTTAAGAAAGTTTAAGTAGATATTACAATGTAATCACATCAATATATTAAAAAAATAAAATAAAAATTTATGTATTACTTTTTGTAATTTTATCTTTTTTATTCTATATAAATAAATGAAAAAAATAAATAATGATTTGGATTAGAATGTAAATCAATATTTTAATAAAAATAAATTATAAAATTATTGACCTAACTTATAGTTTCTATTTAGTAACATTTTTTCCTTCTTTATTTTCTTGGCAAAAAATTCTTCCTTAACTAAAAATATATATTGGTTCATAAAGATAAATATATATTTTTAATTGTCTTAAATATATTTCTTATCTTTATTTTTTATCATTTCATATGTAAATATGAATAAAATAAGTAATATTTTATACTAGTTAATACAAATTTATTTGCACTAACTTAATTTATAAAAGTAAAGATAAAATAAAATAAAATCTCAATTAAATACTGTAAATACTTCATAAATGATTTTTTATTATTCATAAAACGAAGGATAAAGAAAAATAATTAATACTGATCCGTTAAAAAAATATAGAATTCGAATCCAGCTCTTTGAAAAATTGAAAAAGAAAAACTAAATAAAAAATTGAATCAATTGTTGAAAAATAATCCAAGATTTTGCTTCTTCTTTTTTAAATAAAAGATTTATTTTGATATGAGTTATTTGGATATCGCGATGAAGGAATGGCAATCAATAATGTATACCCATTACCTCTGGTATGGTTTTAGATAGTTTTCAAATTTTGAATTTTATGTGTTGATCGGTTGATCAGGATGTTTATTATTTCAAATATGATTTAAATTCGAATTATATGATCACGTTATTGTTAGAATTTTATCTTTCTTTATTATTTAACAAAAAAAAAAAAAAAGTCCGACACATCTTGTTTGAAGGTCCAAACATGTGAAGCACGTGAAATGTTAAATTGCAAAAGCTGTAATTAACGATGGTTTGAATTTTAAAGAGCCTCAAATCTAGTAGCATGCACATGTTCCCCTCTCCACCAACTTCATCTTCACTCAAACCTCACTGGGGATTCGGGACTACATACATTAATAGAGGTGGCAAATGGGGGCATTTAATTATCAACTAATTAGTGACAGATTGATCCCTCATTCTAACTTATAATCAGATATATATATATATTTTTTATATAACTTATAATCAGACACTTGAATAATAGTATGTATTAATTGATTGATAAAAAATAAACAGTTAAATAGCTAAAATTTCAATGATATAGAAAATGTAAAAATAATATATACTTCAAGAAAAGTTCTAAAAACAGTGAATTCTATATTGGGCCAAAGAGGAACTTTTCTTTTCTTCGAAACCGCGAACAAAATCAGATCAAAAAAAAAAAAAATGTCAAATTGCCGCTCCACCAAAAAAATTGCAATTTTCCATTCCAACCCCTTACATTCTCCTGTGTAAACCTGAAAAAGAGCTCCAAAATTTCTTTAGTGTTCACTCCTTTCATTATTCCTGAATTTCCAACATTGGAATCCTCGACAAGGTATCACATTTCCTCACTCGATCCATTTTTTCCACTTTTTTCATCTAAATCGACCCAAATTTGATAGGCCTTGATTTAGCCTTCAAAAATTTGATATTTCAATCATGTCTTCTTTGAAGTTTTTGTTTGAGGCTGTTATATTTTTAATTATTTGGGTTAGATTTGGTCTCTGGGATTTCAATTTTGATTCCTTTTCTGAATTTTGATTTTCTAATGTCTTTTTTTTTTTTTTTTTAAAGAAAAGAAGTGACCATCCCTGGTCCTAGCTACTAGGAGGCATTACAATTTGGCCATTGAAAATATCATCTATGAAAAGTTTCCAGCTCCCAGCTGTAGGTGACTCCAGGATGCACAGACCATGGGATTTCCTAATGTCTTTTAGGTCTACACATTGTTTCCTTCATTGGGTCTTTGTTACTTTTTCCATTAATGGAAGCTTTAAGGCTGGAAAATTATCTTGTTTTCTCAATTGGCTTCTTTTCTTCTATTATCAAGTTGTAATCTCAATTTGCTTCTTTTCTTTTTATTGTTACTTTGATTCCAGGTAGAACACGCTATGATTGTTTTAACATGATTGAAGTTTTTAATTAATAATAATTGTTATAATGGTACAATATTTATGATATTGTATATTCCCGGTAATTGATGATTAACAAAATGCTTAATTTTAGACATTACGTTTATATTTCTTCTTATTGGATTATTTGATTATTAAGAATCTGGAAACCTTGCATGCACTGAAAATAGTTGCTTTGTTGCATAAGAAAGGTGAACATTTCAAACATGAAAATTCTCTCACCTTTAAGGCAGCCTTTGAGAAGGGTTTATATATATATATATTTGAATTCATTTATGTTGACATCCTTTTGTTAATTGCAGCAGATATTATGATTCCACCAGGGTTGGATGACTTGTTTGCTTCGTAGCCAGCCTCTTTGGTCAAGTATAAATTTCATTATACTCAGAAGCTTGGTTGAATATGGGGGATGTGACTACACAATCTAGAAATAATGGATTTATTGGAGAAATTATCAAGCCCTCTAGAGGTGCTTTTACATGTATGATTAATTCCGAAATTGTGGCTGTTTTGGCTGTCATGAGGAGAAATGTTCGATGGGGAGTCCACTATGTCGCAGATGATAGTCATCTAGAGCATTCTCTCATCCACTCCTTGAAAGAATTGCGGAGAAAAATATTTTCATGGCAACATCAGTGGCAAAACGTTGATCCAGTTGTGTACCTCCAACCATTTTTGGATGTAATTCAATCCGATGAAACTGGTGCACCAATAACCGGCGTTGCTTTATCTTCCATTTACAAAATCTTAACCATTGATGTACTAGATTTGGATTTTGTAAATGTGAGAGTTGCTATGCATATGATTGTCGATGCCATGACAAGTTGCCGATTCGAGGTAACTGATCCAGCATCTGAAGAAGTGGTGCTGATTAAGATACTTCAAGTTCTTCTAGCTTGCATGAAAAGTAAGGCTGCAACTAGGTTAAGTAATAAGCATGTATGCATGATAGCAAACACATGTTTTCGTATTGTTCATCAAGCAAGCTCCAAAGGTGAACTATTGCAGCGGATAGCTCGGCATACAATTCATGAGTTAGTTAGATGTATTTTCTCTCATCTTCCTGAGATGTGTAGTACAGAACATGAAATGGTCAACGGAAGCTCATTAGTTGCTTCAGGATTGGTAATTTGAAATTTTTGTGGCATATAGCTCAGCATACAATGTTTCATTTTGTAATTTATGAAAATTCTTTTACAGGTGGGTACGCAGAATGAGAATCACATGAAGGGAAGTACACAATTAAAAAGTGGAAATGTGGGTATTGATGAAAGTGAGAATAAGGAGGATGCTCAAAATGGTGAGATATTGATGATGGCGCCTTTTGGGATCCCATGCATGGTGGAGATATTTCAATTTTTGTGTTCTTTGTTAAAGGTCACTGAAAATATTGGTATTGTCCCTAAATCAAATATGATAGCGTATGATGAAGATGTTCCACTCTTTGCATTGGGCTTAATTAATTCAGCTATAGAATTGGGTGGGTCATTATTCAGCAAACATCCCAAGTTATTGGCTGTAATTCAGGATGAACTATTTTATAATTTGATGCAATTTGGCTTATCCATGAGCCCACTAATTCTTTCGACTGTATGTAGCATCGTTCTCAATCTATATTATCATTTACGCACCGAGCTAAAAGTGCAGCTTGAAGCTTTCATTTCATGTGTGCTTTTGAAGCTTGTGCAAAGCAAGCATGGGTCTTCATACCAACAGCAGGAAGTTGCAATGGAAGCTTTGGTTGACCTTTGCAGGCAGCAGATGTTTGTGGCCGAGATGTATGCTAATTTTGATTGTGATATAACATGCAGTAATGTTTTTGAAGACATTGCTTACATGTTGTCAAAGAGCGCATTTCCTGTGAATGAGCTGCTATCTGCAATGCATATCCTTGCTTTGAATGGTCTGGTATCCATGATAAAAGGTATGGCTGAGAGAACCTGTAATGAATTGTCTGTTTCAGAGGAGGATTCAACAAATTATGAGGGATATGAAGCTTTTTGGACTTTGAAATGTCTGAATTACAGTGATCCTAATTCTTGGATTCCTTTTGTTCGTAAAATGAAACACATCAAGAGAAAGTTGACAATTGGAGCTGACCATTTTAATCGAGATCCCAAGAAAGGTCTAGAGTTTCTCCAGGGAATCCATCTACTACCGGATAAGCTTGATCCGGAAAGTGTAGCATCTTTCTTTAGGTACACAAATGGGTTAGATAAGAATCTTATTGGAGATTTTCTTGGTAATCATGGTGAATTTTGTGTTCACGTGCTTCATGAATTTTCTAGGACCTTTGATTTCCATGACATGACTTTAGATTCAGCATTACGTGTTTTCTTGGGAACTTTTCGATTACCTGGAGAGTCACAAAAGATACAGAGAGTGATTGAGGCATTTGCTGAAAGATATTATGAGCAATCATCACATATATTTTGTGATAGAGATGCTTGCCTCCTGTTGTCATATTCACTAATAATGCTTAACACTGATCAACACAATGTCCAGGTCAAGAAAAAGATGACTGAAGAAGATTTTATTCGTAACAATAGACTCATCAATGGGGGGAAAGATCTTCCTCGAGAGTACTTGTCCAAGCTTTACCACTCTATCTGTGAGAATGAGATTCAGATGATCCCTGATCAAGGTGCTGGTTTCCCGACAATGACATTAAGCCGCTGGATTAATGTGATATATAGATCCAAAGAAAGTGCTCCTTTTATTTTATGTGATTCTCGAGCGCCCCTGTACCACGATATGTTTGCTATCATGTCTGGCCCCACTATTGCTGCTATATCAGTGGTTTTTGATCAAGCAGAACAGGGAGATGTTTTACAAACATGTATTGATGGATTCTTGGCCATTGCCAAAATTTCAACACACTATCGCTTTGTCGATATACTGGATGATTTGGTTGTATCTCTTTGTAAATTCACAACCCTTTTGACTACATTGTCTTTTGAAGATGCCATTATTTCCTTCGGAGATGATCCCAGAGCAAGGATGGCAACCACAACTGTTTTCACCATAGCAAATAGATATGGTGATTGTATCCATAGTGGTTGGAGAAGCATATTCGATTGTGTTTTGAGCTTGCACAAGCTCAGACTTCTGCCTCCCAGTCTGGCTAATGATGCAACTGATGAAACAGATTCCTCATCTGATCATGTATGGAGTAAGCCTGATACGAGTTCCTTATTAATATCACGGACACCACCTGCAGCCATCCCCCGGAGGTCCTTCAGCTTGTTTGGTAGGTTCAGCCAACTCTTATCCTTTGATGTGGAGGAACCACTGTTGCATCCAACTCATGAACAGCTTGCTGCTCAACAGTTCCTTCGAGAGATAGTGCTAAAATGCCACATCGATAATATATTCATGGATAGCAAGTTCCTCCAAGCAGAGTCTTTATTGCAGCTTGTTGAGGCTATCATCCTGGCTACAGTTCAATTCAGCAAGGGAAGTGACATTATAGAAGATGAAGATAGTGCCGTGTTCTGCCTGGAGTTGCTGATTGCTATTACTCTAAATAATCGGGATAGGATTTTGATAATCTGGAAAAATGTTTACAAGCTTATTTCAGATATTGTTCAACAGAAGGCAATGCCTTGTTTTCTAGTGGAGAAAGCTGTGTTTGGGCTCCTTAAGATATGCCAACGTTTGCTTCCTTACAAGGAAAATTTAACTGATGAGCTTTTAAAGTCGATGCAACTAATTTTGGGACTTGATGCTCGAGTAGCTGATGCATATCGTGAACCTATTACTCAAGAAGTCATGCGTCTTGTAAAAGCTAATGCGATTCACATCAGATCCCATTCTGGTTGGCGCACAATCATCTCCTTGCTATATATCACCGCTCGACATCTGGAAGCATCAGAGTTTGGTTTTGAGGCTCTAGCGTTCATCATGTTGGATGGGGCACATCTTTTGCCTTCTAATTATGTTCTTTGTGTGGATGCAGCAAGGGAGTTTGCTGAGTCTCGGGTTGGAGAGATTGATAGGTCCATTTCTTCCTTAGAAATGATGGCAAGTTCTGTTGTTTGTCTCGTAAGATGGTCTTACGAAGCCAAGAATACTGTCAACGAAGAGGCTGCTATGAAAGTGAGTGAGGACCTTGGAGAGATGTGGCTGAGGTTATTGCAGGCACTGAAGGTTGTATGTTTAGACGAGAGGGAGGAGGTGCAGAACCATGCTATTTTAATGTTACAACGGTCTGTTGCGGGTGTAGATGGAATTTACGTTCCGAACACTATCTGGTTCCAGTGTTTTAATCTTGTCATTTTTACATTAATGGATGATTTGCTAGAAATTGCACTGGAGAGCTCCTCTAAAGAATACATGAAAATGGAGGGTGCACTTGTTTTAGCCACAAAATTAATGTTGAAAGCTTTCTTACAGTCACTTGAGGAATTGTCACAGCAAGCATCCTTCTGCAAACTATGGCTCGGAGTTCTCGATCGTATGGAGAGATATATGAAGTTTAAGTTCCAAGGAAAGCATAGTGAAAAAATTCATGAATCAATCCCGGAGCTTCTCAAGAATACCCTACTGGTGATGAAAACAGCTGGTATTCTCATGCCTAGTAATGATGTTGGCAGAGGTAGTTTTTGGCAATTGACATGGCTGCATGTAAAGAAGATACTCCCATCTTTACAATCCGAAGTGTTCTTGGAACTAGAATTGGAGCAGATGCAAGCAAAACACAAAAAGATATCCGGAATTCCCGCAACCAATGAGACAATGCTCGTTCCATCAAATGAAACCACAACATGAAGAACATGGTTCTAATTGGAAAAATCCTAGAGCATAATATTTGTTAAGATGATGTAAATGGCATTCATACCCTGCATACTATACATGTTTCCCCATTGCAAAAAAAGTCGGAATCCAGAGCCGAAGCTGCAAAAAAAGGAAGTATACATCGAAATTGAAGTTTCATAGTGTGGTTCTTGGAGTGTTGGAAAGATTTTGTAGAATCCATTTATTCCACCATAGGATATAAGCTTAAATTTTGGTATTGGCACATAAAATCTCCTTATTTGTATACTTATTACTCATGAAATTACAGTTTCTTAGTACATCTGAAATTTTGACAACTCGATGCTGAGTTATTTGTATTGTAGAGTATGAGTACTAAAGCCTTTTTCAAGCATGTTTTTACACACACACATTGTATATACTTTTCTTTATGAAAGAAAAAGTGAATATTTATCATTTAGGCAGATTTATATGAGAACTGGATAGCCTATACTTACTTAGTAGAGGTGTGCATTTAGGTCATATTCAGGATTTTTTCGGATGAAGGATAGGGATGAAGGTTGGCTAGTGATAGAATTCATAGAAATGATGTTAAATAAATGTTTGAACATAAGTTTTTTCGTCATTTTATAGTGGTTTAATTGACAAAAATCGTGTTCCGATTTAAATATTAAAAACTTAAATTTGATCATCTAAAACTTTGCTTTGTAAATGATTAGTATTGTTGATGTTATTTTTTAATATATATTTAATTTAATTTTTGTAATTTAATAAAATTTATTAAGCTTTAAAATATAAATGTAACATATAATTTTTCTTTTTGAAAATAAAACCGTGTATATAAATAAATAGTCTCGCACTTTATATTAAATGCACTTCCTCTTGAAATTTACTTTTAGTTTAACATTGTTTTTGAAAAGTGTTTTTAAAAAATTCTGTGGAAAAGTTTGGTTTAATGTTTGTATCACAAACTCAAATAATTATTTCAAATATCATTACTAGTTTTATATGTAAAATATTTTAAATATCATTATTTTTATATGTGAAATATTTCAAATATTGTTATATTTCACCTACATTATGGGTATCATAAACTCTAATATTATAAAAATAATTATTTCAAAATATCATTATTTTTATGTGAAATATTTCAATTAATTATTTCAGATACACATACAAAAATATATAATACTAAAGTAATATGAGTATTTTTTCCAGCGAGTTTTTAGGCACTCCGATCAAATAGCCAATATTTCTGCAACGTCAATGAATGACGGATCAACATAAAATATTTTTAGTGAAGTCACTGCGCCCAAGCACTCAATTGATTTTTGTTATAAGAGGTAGTGGAAGTCATCCTAAGATCATTCAATATAGTGAAGTCAAATAAGGCATTATGCCACACTTCTACCAGGTTCGAATTAGTTCTTTCAATGATGAACCAGTTGCGAGCCTTCCATAAATGCCAACATAGGTACGCCCCAAGACTTTTTGAACAAAAGGATTTGAAGGAGGGAAGAAGGCATTGATACTATCCCACCATTCTTTGAGATTAGAGTGGACGGTAGTTGAAACTTGAAGTGTCCGATATTGCACATGCAAATGGGCAAAAAACCTAACACATGTTAAATAGTCTTGATTTCTTCACCACACATTGGGCCAAGCATTATGACGTATTGTGCTTGACTTTTAAGGTTGTTTAAAATTTTTAAAGTCATTTCCATTCATTCGAAGAAGTTGAATTAAAATTGTATGATCGTGAAGGATCCACATGAGAAGAAGAAAAATATCAATATCCAAAACGGACATAATAACAACCATTATTCGAAAAATGCCAAATAAAATTATTTTTAATTTCAAAAGATCCGATAAGAATTCTTTCTATAGTTTTACATTCCTCATTATTAAAGAGTTCACGAATTAGATTGGACTTCCATGCTCACCTTTCATGATCAATAAGGTCCTTTACTAGCTAAGTTGGTTGGCTAAATAAGCAATATTATTATAATTGTAGTAGAATGTCAAGAATTTCTACACAATTATTTTTGTTTGCAATTTTGAAAATGAGACAATCGTTCGCAAAGAAAGATGTGTCAAAATGGTTCACTAAGGTTTGATTTTAAAATCTTTAAATTGATTATTATCAATCATTTCTTAAAAAAGGGTCGAGAGAGTATTAACAATAACAACAAAAAAAGATAAGGTGAAAATAAATCAACTTACCTCGACCTATGAGATGGTCAAATTTTTTTTCCTCTCATTTCAGTCATAACCATAGAGGAAATTGATATTAATAACACATTACACAATTCTTTGAACCCACCATTCATATAAATCCCATCTTCAAAAAGAATTATTCAAAAAAATCCTCAATCGACACGATCATAACCCTAATAGCCCATCATTCATTTCTGTTTCTTTTTTGTTTAGAGCATGAAAGGCTTCATCTCTCCTATCATAATACTTAAAAAATACATTTCTTGAATAAATTTAGTGGTGAAATATTATTGGCTAATGTATGGTCACCCATATGAAACAAGAACCCTCCTATTAGAGCTAAGTGTAAACACTAATCATACTAAGAGTTGTACAAAAAAGCAGAACATTGCTAGAGTGATATCGATTTGGTAGAGTATTTTGAAAATTTTAGATTATTCTCAATTTTTTCACGTTAATTTTTTTGTTTTGGAATTTTAAATTTATTTTAATAAAATGAATTTTGCTTCATAAATTTTTAAATACTATTTAACAAAATTTCAAAAAGAAATATTAAAATTTCAAGAAGTTATAAATTATTTTCATTATTTTAAATATAAAATATTTACTTTTTATGTAATAAATTAAAATAAATTCTATATCAAATTAAAATTAAAATTTAATTCGATTTCGAGTAATCAAAATTTTTAAATTTACATTTCATAAACTGTTCGAGCATTTTAGTTTAGGTTGATTTGTGATTTTTTAGTTTTTCTTAACTCTAATCAATACATTCCAAGTTTATAGCTTGTATACGTGTCAATCACAGACCTCGAGACTTCCAAAAGCAATGACATTACTAAGGTATGTCATCGCCCCCTCACCACTAGCCCACACGAGAAAAACGATAAACAATAAAAAAACCAAAACCGATGTCGTTTCGTCTACTTTTACTTGAAAGGTAAGAAAATTTTCGAAAGCCACCGAGCCACGATCCTCGCCATCTCAGCTTCTCCCTCGGTCGCTCACTCTCTAATTTTTTCAACTTTTTATTATTATTATAAAATTTTGAGCTGATTTTCAATTCAATTTCCAGATTTTTCAGTTGATTTTAAAGAAGAGTATTTGGAAAAAGGATAATTAAAAGATGAGTGAAGTTTTCGAAGGATATGAACGGCAGTATTGCGAGCTATCCGCGAATCTTTCCAAGAAGTGTACGGCTTCTGGTGCTCTTAATGGAGGTTATAATTCAAATCTTTATGCATATAAACAATTTTCTTTATTTCTTCAATTTTTTTTCTCCTGATTGCGGGTACGTAATGGCATAATCAGTGGTTTGTTTCTAATTTAGCGTGATTAAGTATGCTCAGGTTATTTTGTTGAACTTTGTTGCAACTACGTTGATTACAGTTTAGGATTTGATTTAATTTTTGAAACAAAAAGAATGCTTAATTGGGAGATATGAAGTAGAATAAATCAAGATCGGATTTACTTGATCTCTCGTTTTGTTTTTAAATTCAAATTTAATATAATTTAATTAATATTCATGATTTTCACGATGTTATTTTCTGCTTAAAGTATGTATTTGTTTATTTATTTCTACTTTTTTGTAGATTTTTTTAAGGCGTTGATGTAGATTTGGGGAAAACTTGAACATTTGCCACTTAATTTTAGGACTTTGACCTAAATAAATCTATTGAAGCATTTGGAATGCTTTGAATTTAGGCGATAAATTGAAATTTAGAAAGTGATTCTGAATTATAAAGTGGAATGCATGTTGTGATTGGGATCAGTTTGCAGTTTTTTAACTGCATTACAATATATTTAAAAAACCATGAATTGGAATTGTCCAAAGCAACTTGTATAACCTTATCATATTTTAGTGTGCGATGATGAAGCTTTAAGAAGGCTCTTAGTATCTTATTAATTGCATGTATCATGTGAAACCCTACAACATGGAAGTGATGGAAAAGAGTTTGCTAGACTGAGATTAAGCCATTTGGATATAAAAAGAATAAACAAAGTAAAAAAGGGAAGTCAAAGGAAAAAGTTATCTGTGTTTCTTGGGACTTAAATGTGAGTGTTGGATATAAGTGTGTATTCGAAATAGGTATGTTTTACTTCTTTAGAGTTTTCCAATGTATTTGGAGTGCCTTTGGATGGTCATACACCCATACCTGTGTTCGGATATGTGTCCAACATGGGTACTTTAAGAAAAATTAAGACTTGGAGCAACATAGTTGAATTGAAGTCATCAACTTCTGGCCTGGTAATAATGACATTGAGCTGACATGGCTTATAGTATACCATTTAAGGAATAAGAAAGATCAATGTATGTCCCTGGTGGAATAAAAAATTTAATTTACCTTATTTTAAGAAAAAAACTGTTGTAAGTCTACCTTTGCTTCTATCTGTGTAAGGAGTTTGTGGAGGTTCACGAGTAATTCATCAGAGGTGTTTGGTGAGAAAATTTTCCAATTTCTTTGAGCATCGGGATTTCTAATTAGCCAATTGTTCTTGTTCCAATTCTTAATTGATTTCCTAATTTGCAGAGAAGAAGAAACAAAAACTTTCTGAAATAAAAGCTGGACTAGAAGATGCAGAAGCTCTGGTACCTGGTTCATTGCATGTTTCAGAGTGTCATTTGTTTTTTCCTTTATTGAGTATTGAACTTGATGTTGCTCGTTTTCTTTCTCAGATTCGGAAAATGGACCTCGGGGCAAGAAGCTTGCAGCCAAATGTTAAGGCTGTACTTCTTGCTAAGTTACGGGAATATAAATCAGATCTTAACAATCTCAAAAGCCAAGTTAAAAGAATTGCATCTGGCAATTTAAATCCAGCTGCTCGAGATGAGCTGCTGGAATCTGGAATGGCTAATGCCCTCACGGTATATTTTGGTTCTTCTGCCTAAATTTTTAATGTGCTGTTGTTCTATAATTGTTCTGTTCTTTACATTTAACTTTTGATTAGTTATAAATGAACATGGAATAGGCATCAGCTGATCAAAGATCAAGATTGATGACAACTACGGAGCGGTTGAATCAAAGCAGTGACAGAATTAAGGACAGCAGAAGAACCATGCTGGAAACTGAAGAGCTTGGTGTTTCAATACTTCAAGATTTGCATTCTCAACGACAGTCTCTCTTACATGCCAATAACACGGTATCTCTTTACGGTTTATGTTCTATAATACTGTACACAAGTAGTATGCTCTTTTTAGCTTTAGTTTTATGCCATACTGGATTTGTTGTTTCTTTCCATCTCTATTTAGGAACTGTTTGATTATGATGCTAGTTTTCCTCCCAAAAAGGCAGCAGCATGCTACCTTGTAGCAAGCAAGCATTATTATTTTCTTTCTCCCCATTTCGAGTTACTATTGCTTGAGCTTTTATGTTGAAGGCTTATTTGATAGTTAGACTTAAAATTTCCTATCGTAAAACTATGAACCTTTTTGTTGGTTAAAGTATCTAGGAGGCATTGTAAATTGTAATATAGTCAAAAGGTGCAATTTGTGTTACTGTAGTATTCGGTAGTTTAATATTTGTATGTTGATATTGATGCAAACAAGTAAAAATTGATAACATTCTTAATGAAAAACAGCATCAATGCTAATGTGGATTTATGAAATTTGATAATACAGACTTGTAGGTAAAACATTTTCTTTTGTCAGATTGCAATCCTGTCCACATTTAGACAGTTTTTCATTAAATACTGTTATCAATGTTTACTTGATTTAACCAATATCTATAGTACATTAAACATTGCTTTACCATAGTACATGGACTGTCTAGATATTTTTAACCAATTTATAACTTGATTACGGTTATTTGACCATAAAATTTCCCTGTCAACTGTAGTTGTTGATTGTGAACCTTTCCATTGCATGAGCATGCGATGTCGTAAGGAGATTAAACCATGAATTTTCTCTCATCAAGATGTAATGGTTGATCGTAAACATCTGAAGTTGGGTTTCTTATTTGGTTACAGCTTCATGGAGTGGATGACAACATTGGCAAGAGCAAGAGAATTTTGACTAATATGTCGAGGAGGATGAGCCGGAACAAGTGGATCGTAGGTATCATTATATCACTCCTCATCATTGCTATCATCGTTATTTTGTACTTCAAACTTGCTAAATAATCCCTATTTGTTTTTATCTTCAACTCTTGGTTTTTGGGTGTTTTTTTGAGATTTTTTTTTATTTTGAGTGCCAATATGAAATGTGTGCTTCATAAACCCAAAGACACTATATTATTCATCGTTTCAATTCTATTTGATCGCTTTTAAGATAGTTTTGTCTAAGAAAAAAGTAGCATAAGTTGTTAATGGGTTTATGCAAACAACAAAAATTCCAGCTTAATTAAATAGTCTTGTTACATTTAATTTCTGAAAAGAAAAATGCAGGTGCAACCGAGAAATGGCCGACTGCTTCTGACAATGGCCCTGTTTGAATCTAAAATCGAGCCTTAGAGCTCTGTTTATTTTGAGTTTGTTTCGAAAAATATTTATTTTTTTAGAAAAATTAATATTTTTTGGCATTTGGATGAATTTGTGTAAAATATTTTGGATAAATTATCAAAATAGTTATTTTTATTTTTCTTAATTATATTTTAATTATTTATGTTTGAAATGTTACAGTTTAATCATGTTAACGTGTTGTAATATTTTAGTCACTGAACTGTTAATTGTCATTAACGATGTAACGATAAGTTGAAGTAGCACGTTAAATCATCATTTCAAACAAAAATTTTAGTTTAAATTATACAATTGGTTTTTATATTTCTATATTTTTTGTTTTGAGAAATTTAATTTTTTTTTATGTTCTTTTAAATTTTTTTCATTTTTTTTTTGCATCTTTTGTTTTTCTTCCTTCTCTATCTCTTTTAACGTAATTTTATAAAAAAAAACACATAAAAAAAGATGGAGAAATGAGGAAAACAAAGGGAAGAAGCAGAAGACGATGAAAAAAAGATTATTAAGAGAAAATAAAAAAAATTTAAATTATTAAAACGGAAAAAATATGATAATTAATTGTATAATCTAATTTTTTATTTATAATGATAATTTAACATGTCATGTTAGCTTATCGTTATACTGTTAACGAAAACTAACGATTCAGTAATTAAAATGTTATAATTAGTTAACGTAAGTGATTAAAACGTAACATTTCAAACATAAGTGATTAAAATGTAATTTTTGTTAAACAATAGTAACTATTTTGATAGTTTATCCAAATATTTTTTGTTGTTTGACAGATTTTTTGAAAATATTTTATAAAAGTTTTTTTTTTAATTAAATATACATTTGGGATCTTATTATTTTTTCATTGTTTAATTGAGTTTATTTTATAAAATTTATTTATATTTTAATTAATCATGATTTAGTTTTTATCAATCTTAATTTATTTAATTAAGCTTAATCTTCATTTCGTACATTAGGGAATATAAATTTATGTTTAATTAAGCTGAAAAGATGTAAATATTTGTTTTGAATATTATTTTGATGAGTAAGTTAAAAAATGATTTAATTTAATGAAAATTGAAATAAGGATTAAATTGTAAAATTTGTAATTTTCAAATTCTAAGGGTTTAGTTGTGAATTCTAAAACATTGTAGTTGCTAAATTATATGATTATGAAATATGAAAATTCGGAAATTTGAGCATAAAATAGTAAGTTTTGAAATTATAAAGTTTAAATTGTAAAAATTTCAAAATTTGAGTTTTAAGACTAATTTAAATTATTTGAAAATTTACAATTTTGAAAAATAGAATATGAAAGTTTAACGGTTCCAAAATCAAGGAGTAATTTTTGAAATTTTTTTACAAATTTAGTTGTAAGGACTAAATTATAAAATCTAAAAATTTTAGAAAATAAATTTTTATACAAAATTGTACAAGACGAGATTTAGGATTGAACTGTAAAATAAAAAAATTTATTTTTAAGAAATTAAATTGTAAAATAGTAATAAAAAAAAATTTCAAAGATTAAATCGTAAAAATATAAAATTAGAGTATAAGAAATTGTTTTTTTCAACGGTGAAAAGAGTTTTTCCTTTGTTACTCTGAAAGCTTTTCCTTTTATATCTTAGACACTGAAGAAGCTGAAAAATGATTGATGAAAAAAAGTTTGATAAAACATTTTACGTAAAAAAAATCTTGATTAACTTTTTTTTTTTTTTTGGTGAAAATGATTTCCTTTGAAAATTCATTTTCTATCAAATAAACTCCATAAAAAAATAAACGGACCCTCAATTGATAAATAAATCCAATTTCTGAAAAGAAAAAAATTTAAGGTACGGTTGCTCCCTTCGCATCCAAAATTGAGCTTTGGGGAAGAGCAACAAAAACTACAAAATATCCACTTTAAATTGATAAATAAGTCTATTTTCATTTAATTTCTGGGGATCCCACCTTACCATGGCTCCGTTTGAATCCAAAATGGAGCATTAGTAAGGGAAGAGAAGGAAAACTAGAGGAGCTTCTTCCTCTCGAAAAATGACTTTAGATGCCATATCTGCAAGCCAGCCACAGACAAGCAAAGAAGCAGCGAAAATAAACTAAGAGTAGTCATTTTTGAATTTGTTTCTTTGTTTAGCTCCTGCATTTCTTCCTCCCTGTAAGACATACAAGTTGAATAAGAAAACATGGAATCCAAGCCTCTGAAATGCTTATAATCTATGTTATCCAGATTCTGCATGTCCCCTCGACAGCTATAATTTCATACCTCTCACGAAGATAGAACATGTCGTCGTGAATGGCCGCGACTGTGTCATACAGTTTCTTCAACTCAATTTCCATTGTCTAGCATCAAATGAAACCAAATATTAAGTGGAATAAATAAACTTTAGAAATGCAGAAGCTCAAGAAAATGAAACACAAACACCGTGACGAGTAATAAAATAGATAATGAGAAGAGTTAGGGGGAGAAGACACACCTCAACCTGGCCTTTCTTAGCAACCCTGGACCAATCCTTAGCAGCAACCCCGCTTTTCCAATCGAACTCGATGGTAATATTGACAGGAGGCATGTGTTTATTTGCCCAAAAACAAGCGGTGTAATCCCCACTCTCTGCTGCTGTAAATGCAAATGTACCTGAATCCTCTTGATCTCCAAGGTGATAACTGTTCCCCTTTGGTGAAGTCACCTATTTCATCATTTATTTAATCTCCCAAACGCAGAGACATTTACCATAGAAATCATCAAAATTGTTTACAACATACCCTGACTACCAGTGTATGAGATTGAGAATCAGGGAAAGGTTGACCTTCACTTCGATTCACGATGCTGTATTTCCCAACCGTCATCGCATTTGGCTTCATGTCTTCTGCAATGCATTTGGTTTTCCCAGATTCCAGCTCAAATCTCATCGATTCCCCTATCTCTGTTGCCAACACTAATCCTATCATGATCACAACGAAACCCAGATTTAATCCACACATTCTTGTCTTAAATTAACAAAAACCAATAATCCCTGCTTCTTCCTTTTTGGGTTCTGATGTGAGACTCCCCAAACTTTAGATGAGATCTATTTTAGGGGCTGAATCATAGGATGTAACTTCTTTACATTTACATTTGTTATAAAGCCTTCTCCAATCAAACATTACCATCTGTACATCATCTATACTCTAAACATACATAAAACACAAATTCCATTCCAATAATAATATGTACGAAAGTACTTTTCACTACTTCAATTGGTTCATGCACAACTCCGAAACAACAGCAGCAACAAAACCAAGGCTTTGAAATACAAATTCAGTCTTTATGCATACGTGTATGTATGTATTTCATCAGAAAGCTTGTATCTCAAAGCCTTGTTTATTGCTGGTGTTATACAAATGTATTACATGATATTGTATCATACTGTATCATTGAATCAGAAAAGCTTGGTAATGAAGAGAGTGTTTAAGTTGAAGCATTTATAGGGGTGGAGAAATGGCGAATCGATGGAGTGAATACGAGGGGACCATATTTATTACAATATTATGAGAAATTTTATCAGGATTGTGACGACATTTTACTTTCAGAATCTCTAGCTACCCACTTTATTCCATTCCATTCCATTTTTTCTTTAATCATTCAATATATATTACACTAATTTGTATTCCATTTGAAATATATATGTAGCTCGAAAATTTTTTTAGGGAAGGTCAAAAGTTAAATTGTAATTTTTACGATAGTAAAAGTATAATTTTTAAATGATTAAATTAAAATTTTATCATTTTTAGGGGGTCAAAATATAATTTTACCTTTATTAATTTAAAATTTTAAAATATTTTAATGGCCTAAATAAAAATTTTAAAAAATTCCATTTTAGGGAGAGCCAGGGCCCTTGCCAGCCTCCCCTGGTTTCACCCCTCTATATGTATGAGTAGAGATTCATTTGTATCGGTGTAAAATTAATATGATTTTACATTATTTTTACAATTTTTTTCTACGATTTATATTTTAATAACTCAACTGTTGTATTTATCCATATAATTATACTTGTTATGCATGTAAGATTTTAAACCGATTCGATATCTTTATCAAAACAATTAAATTTTTTATATAGGATAAATAAATTGAAAATATTTTTTACTACAAACTTGCATGATTCATGAATAGAAATAATATATCACGTTTGGATTGTTATTATATCAATCCTAAAAAAATTATGAAAAAAGAAATAAAACCTTGTTAATTTTACACCTATATATATATTTATATTATAAAGCAGACATTAAAAATAAGTTTTTTAAAGTAAGGTGTTTATTCATAAACATAAAACTCATTATATTAGAATTTTATATATTCACATCCAATCCAAGAAAAACTTACTTTTGTCCATGATGCTTTCTGAATAAGAAAACCACATTTGCCATATTTGAGGCAGTGAACATTTTTTATCATCAGACCATCACATGGTGTTCAATGGTTAACTATATTTTCCCATAAAATAATAAATAAGTAAGAAATCTATCATAAAATTTTAAAAGCGTAATAATTTATTTTACCTTCCAACTTTATATAAAAAGTTATTTTATATTATGAATATATTATTAAATGGATGTCCATCAACATCAAGATAAAGATCAAGATCAATATAATGTTTGGTATACCTTAAACTCTAATAATTATTAGAAATAGATCTCTACTTCATTTATACTTCTTATGTCTATAAATAGAGACTTTGGAGAAACATTGTATATACTTCGATTGATCAATAAAATACGCTCTCTCATTCTCTTATTCTCTTTATTATTTACTCTCCGTCTCTTTATTTTATAACACGTTATCAGTACGATTCTCTTTTAATTATTTTTTTTCTTTCAGTCGTCAATTGAGGCCGACGCACTATGGGTAACCACTAGAGCCTTTAACTAGTCAGTGCTCATGATAATAGCCAAGGTAATAATGATGATGTTAAAGATCTTCAAGTATATTTCACTATGATTTATCTATTATATCATGTTTATTATAATTTGGGACTAATCATGACAATATGAATAGATGGATTTTGATTTGAAATACATGCATGTTTGTGACGGTGATTATGGAATAAATAATCTAGCGGGACATTTATAAGTTCGTCCTACTAAATTTGTTGCATTCCCAAAAGTGAATGCAAACATAAAAAAAAAAATCATGGACCACTAAAAGTGAGAACATAGTAATGAATAAGAGAACAATGAGAGTTCTCAAGAAACTCTTCAAAGGGCAAAGATAACTTATGTTATCAATGTGATATGAAAGGTTTTTAGTCACATATGTGGTGTATGCCCAAATATTTTGTTTGGGTTAATATTCTTTGAGGAATGATATGAGAATGTAGTAATGAATTCTATCATTACAGATAGAAAATATTTATTTTATTTGGTATTGAAACAAACCAATATTATTCCAATATTTGGTAGTACAAAATTGATCAAAAGCTCCAAAAGCTAATATATTAATATCTTGTGATGGTTAATCCATTAGTTTTAGAAGATAATCATGATGGATCTCATATTCGAATGAGGAAAATATTATATTTCATATGAATCAAAAGAGGATTAGTTATTGATTTATATTGAATTGATTGTGATTATCTTTGTGATATTCTTTTATCATTATCCTCATTAAGGGGTTGAAGTCAAAATATTTGACTGTAAAATATCTACTTAAATTGTGGAAGGAAAAATATGAGCAATAGAATATGGTAATTCTATCTAAGCTCGTTATGGTTGGATGCACCTGAAGTTGCAAGTTTTTAAAACTGTGAGTATAACTTTATAGTATTCAAAAAAAGTTCTCAATTAAAAGTACGTGGAAAAATATTACTGATGAGAACCTTACAGGAGAGAATTTATTTATTTTTTCATGATTCGAATGTACTCTTACAGTAGCAATATCATGAAAAAAATTTATTTATGGTTGAACAAAAGTTTTTAATCACGAAACTTAACCATTCTCTGAAGAGAATGTAACATTATGTGATAAATTTAAAGGATATAATCTTTGACATGGATGTAGTAAATTGGACTATAATAATAGACATGGGGGATGACCGTGATAAATTTTCTCACCATCAAAGTGGAAAAATGAAGAAAGTAAGAAAGACCAAAAATTTCCAAGAACTCTTTAAGAAGAGAGACAACTTATGTATAAAAGGTCATTGGTTATGCACCTGTTGTACAGTTGGAAAATAAGATCCACTCTCAAAGTTTGTTATTAATAAATGCCCCGCATTTGAAGATTTTGGCATATTCCCTGAAACGAATATTACATATAATTATTTGGAAATTATATTATATGACTTAATGTCATTATAAACTTTACATTGATTTAGACATTTCCAGTAGTAAATGTCACAATGGTACTTGTATGTGGATACAAAGTGAAAGGAATGATGGTAAAATTATCAATTTGCTACGATTTAGTTCAAATTGAAACGTATGTTAAAGTAAACCAGAAGTTTACTAGTACAAATATATTTACTACTTGGCATGACCAGTTAGACCATCTTGGATCATATATAATGCGAAAATTAATTGAGAATTCATATGGACATTTATTAAAGAACTAGAAGATTCTTTAATTTAAAGAATTCTCATCTGTTGGTTGTTCTCAATGAAAATTGGTTGTTAAAAACTCACTAGCTTAAGTTGAGATTTAATGTCTTGTATTTTTGAGATAAATATGGGCCCATTAATCCACCATGTGGATGGTTTTGATATTATATGATTTTGGAAGATGCATCTACAAAATAAATACATATGTGTTATCAACTTGCAACCTGTCGTTTGCAAGATTGTTTGAATAATTAATTTCAGATAATGCAATTAAGACAATTAATCTTGCTAATATTGATGAGTTTATATCTCAGTCTTTTATTGATTGAGTTTGAAAAACTTTGGTAAAAGTTTGTTATTTATGCGCATAATGGTTCAAAGAAATTATTGATTGATCACATTTGATTATTACTTATGAGAACTAAACTTTCTCTTTCAACATGGGATTATGTTGATTTATGTGTTGTACGCATCAAGCCAATAAGTTTTAAATACTCCCCAATGTAATTGATTTTAGGTCAAAAGCTAAATATTTCTCATCTTTGAATTTTTGTATGTGCGAATATATTTCAATTGCTCCACTACAACGCACAAAGATGAGTGCTTCAAAGAAAGTTGGAAATATATATTAATTATGGGCCTCCTTTTATTATGATATATTAAATGTATTGGAGATTCAATTATGACGTGATTGTGATTATTATTTTGATTTGATAGTTTTCCCGAAATTAGGGGGAGAGAACTAATAACTTGTAATGAGTTAAGGGGGAGAGTTATTTGAACCAAAGGTTCAACAAGGATAACTCATTAAAATTCCAAATATGGAAATTTTCATAAAAGGAAAAAATCTAGATGGTCACATAGTGAAGGTGAGTGCTCTAGAAGAGACCTAAGACATAACTAATAAGTAAAATTTCAGAAGAGATTCAAGTATCTGAAACTGAAGATTACAAAGTGAAAATAAGAGATCTCGATAAGTTATGTCAATTTGAGAAAATGTCGAACCAATAATAAAAGTGGTCGACAATGGTTTTGCGTGCAATATTATTGTGGAAATAATGAAATAAAAGGAGGATATTGAATAAACCTCTTGGGAAATAGAGATATGAAATAAATTGGACAAAATAGAAAGACGCAACTCAAATACAATTAAATTCGTGGAGTTTTTGGATCAACAGTCCAAATATCTAAAGGTATAAAGCTAGTGAGGGTACAAATGAAGTAGTTTTGCAAAGGCGAAATAAAAATATAAAGTTTTTTGCTAAGTCCTGGTGTTGATTATGAGAAGATATAATATTCTATTGTGGTGGATGCAATAACTTTTAGATATATTATTAAACTAGCAGATTATACTTGTGTCTCATGGTTGTTGTTACAATCTTTTGTGAATCGCTATATAGTAAAGTTTATATTAAAATCCTTTGAAGGATTTGGAATGCCAGAAGGATATTGAAATTATCGGGAAATTGTTCATTTATATGAATTGAAATAATTGAACATGTGGTAAATTTGACTTTGTCAATAATAGTTGAAGGAGGATTATAAAATGATCCAAAATACCTATTTGGGTTTTTATAAAAGAATCATGATTAAAGTCTGTTGAAACTCTTGAAGAGATCAAAATATATTTCCCCTAAATTTTCCCTCTCATGACTTTCAAAAGAATGGTGATATAAATGCTTAGTAAATACATTCAAATAGTCATTTAAAAGACTAGTATTCAAGATTGAATACCTAGAAAATGAGATTTTATGTGATGTTTTTATGAGGGGGAGTAAATATGCGTTGTACTCTTTTTCCCTTAATCGAGGTTTTGTCCCATTGGGTTTTCCTGATAAGGTTTTTAATGAGGCAACATGTTATGCATATTATAGATATCTGTACTCTTTTTCCTTCACTAGGAAAATTTTTTTCTCACAGGGTTTTTATCTTAGTAAAGGTTTTAACGAGGCAGATTATCTATTAATGGACATCCAAGGGGAGTGTTATGAATATCTTATTAAGTGGATGTCCATCAAGATCAAGATGAGTTTGGATGAACTTTAAATTTAAGTAGTCATTAGAATTAGAGTTCTTGTAAAAATGATGAAGAGTTTCTTGGTCCTAAAGTGTCATATCTGAGTGCCATAGGGGCATTAATGTATCTTGCAAACAACACAAGTCCTGATATAGCTTTCACTGTAAACTTGTTAGCAAGATTTAGTTTTTCTTTAACACGTAGACATTAGAATGAAATTAAACATGTATTTAGATATCTCAGAGGGACCATTGATATGAGATTATTTTATTCAAGTGATTTAAAATCCCTATTAACCGGTTATGCTGATGCTGGATACCTATCAGATCCACATAAAAGTCGATCCCAAACAGGATATTTATTTACATGTGGGGGTACTGCCATATCATGGCATTCAACGAAGCAAACATTAGCCGCCGCTTCTTCAAATCATGCAAAAATAATTGCAATGCATGAGGCGAGTCGAGAATGTGTTTGGCTAAAATTATTGACCCAACATATCCAGAAGATATGTAATTTTACAAGAAAAGATGCCAACTATCTTAGACGAAGATAATGCAGCACGTATAGCTCAATTGAAGGGTGGTTACATCAAAGGTGACAGAACGAAACATATTTCACCAAAATTATTCTTCACTCATGATCTTGAGAAAAAAAAGGTGATATAAATGTTCAACAAATTCGTTCTAGTGACAATTTAGCAGATCTTTTCATTAAGGCATTACCCACTTCAACATTTGAAAGACTACTACACAAGATTGGAATACGTCGACTCAAAGATGTAATGTAATGTTACCATTAGGGGGAGTCTAAAACAAGTTGTACTCTTTTCCTTTAACCGAGGTTTTGTCCCATTGGGTTTTCCTAGTAAAGGTTTTTAACGAGGCAGCTTGTAATAGAAGATTGTGTACTCTTTTTCCTTCATTAGGTTTTTTATCCCATAGGGTTTTTCCTAATAAGGTTTTAACGAGGCACATTATCTACAAATGGACATCCAAGGGGGAGTGTTATGAATATCTTATTAAATGGATATCCATCAACATCAAGATAAAGATCAAGATCAAGATAAGGTTTGGTATACCTTAAACTCTAATAGTTATTAAAAATAGATCTCTACTTCATTTATACTTCTTATGTCTATAAATAGAGACTTTGGAGAAACATTGTATATACTTCGATTGATCAATAAAATATGTTCTCTCATTCTCTTATTCTCTTTATTATTTACTCTCTGTCTCTTTTTTTTATAACATTTTAGTCATTAATTTAAAATTTACTTCTTTTTTATCCTTAAATTTGCATTGTTTGTCAAATCACCCCGAAATTGGAGGAAAAATCCAATTATGAAAACGATTTACTGTTACAGCAGAAGTTTAAAAATTTCAAAACCGAGCAAATTTATGATATTTATAGTAATAAACATTCTATCAAAAAGTACCTATGTTTTGTGCAAGATGGATTCAGAACGTTCCCAACTTTCAACTAAACAACCTTCTCCACTTTCCTCAAACCCCGAATTGTGTCGAGTAAGGGCTCATACAATAAGAACCAAACACAAAACCAAAAACAATTTATTACTTTACGTAGGAAAGTAATTCTCTCAATAGAAACCGATAGAAATTATTATTCCAGGAAAATAGAATTTATAAGAAAAAAAATTTCACTACTTTCTAAAAAAATAACAATATATATGAAACTTATGTGTTAATACCTCTACCAATACCATCTATTTATAAAGAGAGATAGGAGAATCCTCGTTGAATAAGTATAACGCAAATAATATTTATTTAATAGTAGTCTAACTAGTAGGGGGCGACACACCTTACATAAAAACACAAGGGTTGTCGTCCCTCACATATAAAATAAGGGGAATTGAGCTTCTCATGTATTGGGTCCAATTATTTTTGCTTCTTGAACTTTTGACCCAACATTTTATAATTTGATCCAACCTAATATTTTTTTTTCTATTCCCAAAATAAATATTAATTAATTAATTTATTTATTAAATTAATTACCAAATTAAATAATTTTTCAACTCAATTCTAATTTTGTTAAAGTCATGACGACTTTACTATAAAAGCATCTACGAGAAAATATATTTAATTTCCATATTCAATGGATTCATAATGACTAATTAATTTAATTCCATTTTCGAACTTCAGTTAATTAATTAATAATTATCAAGTCATTTCTATGTCCAGTAAGAAAACGCATTCATTTGTGAACGTGACCCATTTCTCTATCTTTCTATTCAATTTTGTTTATTTGATTCCACATGCAATTCATTTTTTGTTTCAATGAGCTAATGGAGAGATCGATTGGATATATGTAATTAGGACTCAAATAATTTATAATTAAATTCTAGCTTTTTGCCTATTAATTATACACTTATTTAGTCGTGAAGTTATTCAACTATAGTATCATGACTGAGCTCTCCCTAATTACAGATAATTACGAAATCTACTTAATTAGTGCTCGTCCAATGACCTTATCTTCAGTGTGTTACCCTCATAGGATATCCTTAATCTCTTTGAGATAAATTTATTCACCTAATATGATAATATTTTATCTCATGGTAACCATTACATATTTCTTTATGAAAAGTCAATTACTATCAAATATTAATTAAGTCATTTATCACAAAGACAAACGATCCGTGATCACGTTTACTTTTCATCTATCATGTAATGCCAATAAGAATATATCATTTACCTATTAGTTGGGCTATGAATTGTACTATTGTGAATGACGCTACATACTGTAAAGGTCATATATCCAATGCATCAACTTTCAATTCCTTATATATTTGAACTCAGACTTTTACTTACATCAAAGTATACAAGTCACGCATACATAGTTCATCATCCACTCATAATTAACGTATGTCACACTATGAACGTCAGAAGTAAATAAATCCATAAACAGATCTAGAATTTATTCTACCTGGATCCTATTTGATGTACTGTCAGTCTAGTTAGTCACATCTGTGTCTCTATTTTTTGTAATTCTTCCGCACCGATGCTCAAGACAAAACATCTTCCTAATTTAACTTGATAGACGTCATATTAGTCTTTCAATCGATTTGCTCATTTTCAATTGGACTAAGGACATGTTAGGTTAATTTACTAATACAAGCTGTCTTTTCATATTACAATCCGACCATATAATACTGCTTAGTATTTGTCAAATATTAGATAATTAATGAGTCAATATTTATTTCCAATCTTATTTGCGTGCAAAAACATTGAGAACAATATACAAATGGTATTAATGTAATTAATGGATGTTATTAAATTAATTTATTTGAAAAATACAATTATACAAAACGAATAAACTACACACACCAAATTCAATAAAATTTTTTATCCATTTTAGAGTAAATTTTATACAAAATTAATTATTACATAAAACTCATTGTTGGAGCCCAATTTTGACCTGACCCATTTTTAATTTTAAATTTAGATTTATTTTAAATTTAAATTAATCTTAAATTTAAATTTAATTTTAAAATTAAAAAAGTTCAAACATAAATGTCCAAATTACATACCCAAAAACCCGAGCCCAAATACAATTCCGAACAAAGGGCCCAATTACAAAAGACCCAGACGGACCCAAACCAAGACACTAAAACCAAATCAGAAACTCTAAGCTTCAACTTGTACTGCTGCTGCCTCTGTTTCAGCCTATCAGAACACGTCACGTCAGCCCAAGCAGCTTCCTTCTTCGGCCCCAACTTGCTTCTACCACTGCTACTGCCATTGTCACGGGCTGCCATAGCCGAACCTGCAAGAAAAAAGAGAGAGATTAGATGTACACTTAATTGCAAAACAACAAATAACCATGATTGAAACACTGGTTATAAAAACCAGTTTCAAAATTTGTAATGGGTTACGAACCCTTTTGAGAAATCAATACAACAAACAGATTCCCAAAGTGTTTACAAATCCAAATAAGAAAAAGATTAGCAAGCAGAGGTATTCAAACAGATAGAGCATAAAACCACAGAAGCAAAGGGGCAAATCAGATTCACAGCACTTAGGTATTAAGGCATCCAAGTATTTTCAATAAATATTCACCACCATTTATGACTAAAGTTTTTATTTAAAACCTCACTTAGTTTCAATGCATGCATTCAATACCCACTGTTGTCATTTATTCCTTTTTATTTTCAAAACGTTTCAATAATTCTTAATAATATTAATAATTATTTTAATAATTTTAATAATATTAATGATATCATTAATAATAAATAAGTTTTTCTTAATATTCGTTAATAATAATAAATGCTTTGATAATAATAATAATATTATTAATAATAATAAATAAATAAACGGAGACAAAAAGTTAGAAAGACGCTTCCCTGGTCGTCGTTGCCGGAAACCGAACCTAACCGAACGTTGCCTGCACCCCGTCGCACATGGATCTGCAAAAAACAAGAATCAAAACGATTAATAATAAAAAATAATAAAAACAGTTTTAAAAAGGGAGTTTTTTAAGAAATTTTTTTAAAAAAAAAGGGAAAAGAAAGAAAGGCTTTTACCTTCGACGGTGGCGTGTGGGAAGGAGAGGCGTCGACAGAGACATGATCGAACCAGCGTGCGTGACCAGGCGCAGTGACGACGTGCGATGAAGCGCGGCCGCGGACGATGGCGCGTGGCGGCCCCACGCAACGGACGACAACCGAGCTGACCGGCCGGAGTATAACCGGCCATGGGAATGTTTGAGAGGTTTTTAAGAAGGCTTTGGTTTTTTTTTTTTGAAAAGGGGTAAAAATGATTTTTTTCTGAGAAACGGCCTATTTATAGCCATCCAAAACAGTGTCGTTTTGGCATGGCTTCAGAATGCTCAAAACGGCACCGTTTCACCTAATAATCCATGGCCGACTCGGAATCCAACCCGACCCAACCTAGGATCTGCGTGTTTTTAAAGGAAGGGTTATTTTTGCGTTCGATCCTTCTGCTTTTTCTAAAATTTTCAATCAGGTCCTTTTTGCACTTTTAATTAATTTTAAATTGGCCCAATGATTTCCATGGTTTTTTCAATTTAATCCCTCGACCTTCTAAAAGCACCAGGAGCTTCCACGTGTCATGATTTTGGCTTATTTATGCAAATAGTCCATCTTATTGTTAATTTGTTTTAATTTAATCCTCAAATCGAGTTTTATCTAATTACAAAATTACCCCAAAAATTTTTCATGGATTTCATACTAGTCCTCTAACTTCAGGATCCTGAGGGGCTGCCACATGTTACCTGTTTTTTAGTTTTATTGCCCTGGAGGTCCTTAAACCTTCCAAAAATTCCATTTTTACCCTCGAACTTCCAAATCCATTTTTGACCTCGAAACTTCCAAATATTCCATTAATTTCATTTTAACCCCCGAACTTCCAAAAATACCATTTTTAACCCCAAAACTTCCAAAAATTCTATTTTTACCCCTAAACTTCCAAAATTCCCACTTTTGACCTCGAAACTTCCAAAAATTCCATTTTTACCTCCAAACTTCCAAAAATGTCATTTTTTACCCTGAAACTTCCAAAAATTTCATTTTTATCACCGAACTTCCAAAAATCTCATTTTTACCTCAAAACTTCCAATAATTCCATTTTTACCCCTAAACTTACAAAAATGTCATTTTTGACCCCAAAACTTCCAAAAATTCCATTTTTACCCTCGAACTTCTAAAAATGCCATTTTTGACCCAAAAACTTTCAAAAATTCCATTTTTATCCTCGAACTTCCAAAAATCCCATTTTTAACCTCGAAACTTCCAAAAATTCCATTTTTACCCATAAACTTCTAAAAATCTCATTTTTGACCTCAAAACTTCCAAAAATTCCATTTTTACCCCCGAACTTCCAAAAATGCCATTTTTGACCCCAAAAATTCCATTTTTGCCCTCAAACTTCCAAAATCTTCATTTTCAACTTCGAAACTCTCAAAAATTACCCTTTTACCCCCGAATGTCTAAAAATTCCATTTTTAAACCCCAAATTTTCCCAAAATTACCATTCTACCTCGGGTATCCGAAAAGTCTAATTTTCAAACCCGATCGCGTCCTTTTTCTTCATCATCAATAATTGTGTTTATTTTAAACATTATGCACTCGTATTTTGTAATTTTTTTTGTCATTTTATTTTCTTATTTATCTTACTTCGCGTTATTTAATATCCATTATTAGCTGCTTATCCGTATTAAACTCACATGTTTGTTTTTAAAATTGTTTTTCATAAAACTTTAAAATCAAGGCAATATTCTTTTATTTCGAGTTTCGAAAATTTGCACCTTAACTTACTAGGTGCAATTTTTCTTCAAATCGAAATAATCGAATACCCTTAATCAAGACAATGTTTCCTTATCTTCGATTCTGAAATATTGCGTCTTAACTTACTAGGTGCAACCTTTCTACGAATCGAGATAATTGGATATCCTTTTCGCAAAAATTTAAAAAATGTTTTACAGAGGAAAGCTCGTTATTTCTAGATCTTGAAATGTCATGTCCTAACTCACAGGACGTAACTTTCTTCCTCGATCACTTTGAAATAGTGGGATTTCCAAACAAACCTGATTTCTTCTAAACTTAACTCATGCATTCAAGGATCGTATTTTAAACTTTATTCAAGCTTTTAAAAATTACAACTTAAGACCCGAAAATAATCAATACGGTACCAATTTTGGGCGTATGAGGGTGCTAATCCTTCCTCATGCGTAACCGACTCTCGAACCTGTTTTTCTGGATTCGAAGACTTACATGTTTTCAAAACGGTTTTTAAAGCGTTTTGTGGTGATCCAATCACACTGAATAAAGGATTGGTAGTGACTCCCATTATTTTTCGATTTTAAAATAATTTTCGAAACTCGTCGTCTTCCTAAAAAAGATGGTTTTGACACTCATGATATTAGAATTCCATTATATTCACATTCAATTTAATAAAAGTGTAGCTTTGTCCATGATGGTCTTTTAACAAGAAGATGATCACATTTGTTGTAAAAAATTGAAACTCTACTTTCTCTCACTTAATCTCTAAATTCTTTAATATACAACATTGATGGAGAATGTGTATCTAACTCTAATGAGATAGAGAGAGAATCGAGTTCATTATTTGTAGAATGTTATTAGATATCTTTCCATTATCGCATATTTTCATAATAGATTCCTTTTAAGGGTTTTAATTTTTTAAATAAACACAATTCAAATAATATAACTATTCAAAAAGGATATATTTAGATTGAAACTAATCAATTGGATTTAACTTTAAATAAATTATTAAATAATATAAAACAATTATCTAATAAATATCAAATGGATCACATGTGTTTGGAAATCTACACAACTTAAGAATTAAGTTAAATAATCTATGTTTTAAAATTCAAAAAAAAATAACGAAGAATTAATAATATGAGTGTGATTAGTCTGACTTCGATCATGTGTTTGGAAATCTAGAATAAATTGAACAAATTTGAGTCTAAATTATTCAAATGCATGTTGTAATATTGTAATATTGTGCATGTTACATGAGACAGGACCACATGCATCATTTTCACAAATTCATTCTTGATATTTTTAGACCCTAAGTAAAATAATAAAATAAAGTTTTATGTTTCTTTTGGAGAATTTTTTTTTAAATCTTTTAAAAATTGGTAAAAAAATTTTGGGTCCTTAAAAATTAAAAAAAAATTGAGTCTCTTAAAAACTAAATAAACAATACTTTATATCATTTTTAACCTTAAACCCTGAGCGAATGGACCTCGAGATCACCCAAGGTCCGACTTGCATTTTCATTCTCCAAATGTATTGTAATATTGTGCATTTTCAAATATTTAAGTTTTGAGACATATTTGTAATTAAAGATGTTAGAATCAAAAAGAAAGAAGATGAAGATGAAGAAAACAAGTGTGTGGAAATGGATTTAGGGTTTTTTACATCTAAGATTTAGGTCTAAAAATTTTAATTAATTAAATTTATTTAATTAAAAATCTATTCTAATCCCATTTGAAAATCTAAGTTGGCACTTAAAATCTAGTTGGACTGCCATGTAGGATTACCGTTAAGGAGATAACGGAACTTAAAGGCAGAGTGATCATTTCGTAACAAAATAATAACATAAGTGACTAAAACGTAACATTTCAAACATAAGTGACTAAAATGTAACATGAGGCAAACAAAAGTAATTATTTTTATAGTTTACCCTAAAGCTTTTAACTCAACTTCGAATTCTTCAAAGGCGACTCCATTGTCCTTTCCTCTTTCCTCTTTTTTGTTTTTTTATGGCTTAATGGTAAATTTGGTCATTAATGTTTGTATGTTTTATCAAAATGATCCTAATTGTATTTTTGAGTCTTTTTTGGTCATCAATCTTTGTTTTTTTTTTTTTAATCTGGTTTTTTAACAGATTTAATAAATAAATTTAATGTTTCAATCTTTTTTTTCTTTCAAAAGATTTTAATCTTTCATACGTTTGTTTATTAAAAAGTTTTTCTACTGAGTTAATTTTTTTACATAATTACATTTATTTTCTTTAAACTAAGAGTTATTTTTCAATTTATTGTATTATTTATTTAGTTTATTATTTTCCACATGTAATTATCTTATCGGGTAATCTTAGTAATAAATTACATATCATTAAAAATATTTCATAAATGAAATTCCACATCATGCCCATAAACATTTTTAACGGTTCTTTCAATAAATCAGTTAAAAAAATTGAAAAAAAAAAAAAGAACAAATGTTGATGACAAAAAAAAGTTCAAAAAATATAATTAAGGTCATTTTGATAAAATATACAAACACTAATGACCAAATTTATCATTAAGCATTTTTTTTAAAGAAGGTTTGTGACATTTTCTAAGAGAATTATAAAATTTAATGATAAAAAGGAATTGCATGTATTATTTTTTAATTTAAATTCCTTGTATATCATTAGTGAAAGAGAATGGTATAAATTAGAAATTTTATTACATGTGTATATGTGGAAATTACTGATTTAAAATATAGATATGTGTCTAAAAATAACATACAATAAATGAGTAAACATATGATTTGAAGTTAATTTATTATAATAACACATGAAATATATACGATATTAAAATAAGAAAATAGATTAAATTATGAGTAAAATGATATTTAAAAATATAAATACATCAGATAAACAATACTAGATGCACTACAATTATTTATCATGGTTTTGTTAACAATTGTGAGTTAGTGTCGAGTTGACTTATGATACCAAGTCAATTAACAACATTATTAATATATACAAGTAATGAAGATAATAACTTCATATTAAAATCAACATGTATAAAATATATTAAAATGAGGCTTTGGTTGAATGATAAAATTAAGGTTTTACTAAATCAATTGGCATGGGTTCAAATACATCATATGCATATTTTAATTAGTTTTTCTTAAAATGAAAAGACTAAAATACCTTCAAATAATATAACTTATTTTAATTACGGAAAGATATTTTCATAATTTCTTAACTAACCTGGTGACTTGGTTGAAGGTGACACCAACTCAGTAAAACATTTAATAAATAGTATAGATAAATTAATTTGATCATAAAATTACGGACTAAGTATTGTACAACAAATAAATAGTATAGAAAAATGAGTTTGGACAAAAAACTAATCTGTCTGGGTCATCCGTCTGAAAAATGAGAGAGTTTAGACAAAAAAATAAATTCGAAAAATAAATTTGAAAAAAAAAAATTATTTAGAAAACATGTCAAGCCTCATCTCCAATCATATTCGCCCTCAAACACAACCGCAAACAAAGCAAACTTGTTCTAAGCAACAATAAGGCGTTGATTGTTACTCTTTTTAACCTTAGGCTCTATTGACCCAACCTTGACATTATGGTCATTAATGTTGAAAAAGAGGAAAAAATTTGAATTTGCTTAAGTTTTTTTCATGGATTTTTCCTTAATTTATTTTATTTATAAAATTATTATTTCAATAAATAAATGTCGTGTTAGAAAATGAGGAAAGTAAGTCTCATTTATTTAAAACTATTTATATAATTTTATAAAATCTTATGTATTTTTATCAAAAAAAATAAACTTTTAAATATTTTTTATTTTAAAAAGTTTTTTATTATTTTAAGAATAAAGGTTAAATTGGTAAAATGTGTAAAGTTAAGTGTTAAATTTGTTGATTTTTAAAAAAAATTAGAATCTAATTGATAGAATCTATAAACATTAGAGGATTAATTTTGTTATTATATCAACAGGTAAAGATCACATCAATATTGTTTATCAAATCACCGTAAAATGGATGAAAATGTAATGTTTATTAACTTTGCAGATGTGGCAGCACGTGTATGCAACATCAACAATTAATAAATATTTAAAAGTTTTAAGATTAAAAAATATTAATATTATAATTTATTTTTTTAAAATAAAATTTATTTTAAAAAATAAAAATTATTAATTGCCAATGTCACGTGAATTGCCACGTCAATAAAATTAACAAATATTATTTGTTAACTTTTTCATGTGATTTGATAAATAATACGACTTTAAAAACTAAGAATACTAAAAAATTAAAATTAAGACTAAAATAATTTTTTATAAAATTGAAAAACTAAATAAACCATCGTAATATTTATTTTCTTATTAAATTTTTAAGATAGTGACTTGATTGCTTTTTTTTTGAAAATTTTATGTCTAACAGATGGTTTCAAAAGGGTTAGATATTAAAAAGTTACAACTACAACTATTAATTGTAATAATAGTTAATGCAACTCGAATAATTATTATAAAAATGATAAAATTAATCATTAAAATACATTTGAATTTATATCTTAAATTAAAATAAAATATAAAAAATTCAAATATGATTTGTATAGAATTAAGATTGAAAACTCTGACCTCAAAATCACCGATTCTGAAATAAAAAACCTCAAACTTTGAAAATCTGAAATCAGAAAATTCTAGAAAATGATTTCAAAGCAAACGGCGGCTCTTTCAATATCGTCCAACCATGCCAACTAATCAAAGATTTCAATCCATTAACCAATCAAATTTTCATATATGGATACAGCCATAAGCCAACTCAATAACTGCTCTCATTTATTTATCGTTTTCTAACAAAAATTATTATTATCTTTCATTCGAATAGAATGTTAATTAATTAAAGCTTTTATCAAACATCTGTTTAGTAAAGTTTCGTGTATTGATCTGATAGTTAAAAGTGCTTATTATTTAGATGTGATTTGAGTTTTAATCGCGCTATTATTAAAGTTTTGCTCTCTCGTTATAATTCATTAAAAAAAAAAACCTTGTTTAGCACATATTCAAATTGAGTTACCCTCATCCTCTACGTAGGGGTGATATAGATTTGATCGAGTTTTTTTAGATTTATTGTGATGGAATGAGCTTTTTATGGTTTTTGAATATTATTTTACAGAATTTCAATATCTTTTTCGTAAATATTTTTTTAAAAATAAATTTTCAATAACTTTTAAATTATTTTTGCTGTCTTAAATATAAAATATTTATTTTTATATCATAAAAAATTAAATTAGTTATATATTAAATAAAAAAATATAATTTTATTCGATTTCGAGTAATTACGAGTTTTAAACTTATATTCTATCAACCATCCAAATATCTCGATTCGAGTTGATTACCTATTGGTACGATTTACCAAATTGTTTTATAACTTAAATTACATAAAATTATATTAAAAGTATTTTATGATAAAATAAATTAGCATAAAAAGGATTTAAATTAATGCTTTAATTTGAAAATATTGAAAAATTCCCAATGCTGAACAGATACCAATTTGTAATGAAAAAAATAAAAAAAATAAAAAGGAAAAAAACTGTGTGTAAGTACCAAATAAAAATAAATTGTAATTTTCTCAAACGCGGTATTAGCTATTTTGCTACTCATTATTTTGTTTGATTACTATTAAATAATATTTTGACATTAAATTTTTTTTTTTTTTTTTTGCCATCTAAATTCACTTCAGTTGAGCAAAAAAAATCTTCCATTACTAAAGCACAAAGTTTACTTTAAGACACCCATATACATTGGATAATGGAAAAGATAACAGGTTATCCCATAACCAAATTCCAATTTATATGTTTTTTTTTTCAATTATTTTTAAAATATGTATAGATGAATCAAAATCAGAATTCTGTGCATACGATAACAACAGATCAAAATTTATATGTAATTTTAAGGTTTTTTTTATTAGCTGATTTTTTTTAATAAATCCATTTATTGTTTCCTCAAGATACCAATATTTTGAAATAATATCTTGAAAAATATAATAAAGTATGTGAAATGACAAGAAAATTTAATTTGAAATTTTCTTAAACGCGTTTGTAGTTGTTTTCTCTTCATATGATTTTTATATATTGAAAATTTAAAGAATAATTTCAGTTCCAAAAATAAATCTTTAAATTTTGACAAGTTGTTTTACTTTTTTTGCGCAAAAAGTCTCTTACTTTTGTTGCCATGTAAATTGTCTTTTATTAAAAGAGTACTATAAATGTTTAATTAATTAAAATATTCTAAATAATAAATATAATTTTTTAGAAAAAATTAATTATGACAATTTAACTGAGAGGGTGGGTTTGGACACCATAAAATAATTGTAAGAGAGTGTTTTTTTTTTTTTAATATATTGATACGATTATATGGTAGTATATATTCAAGACATACACAGATACTCAAACCCGGGTCTCCTAAGATGAACATCATCCTCTTTTTCATTGGAGCCCGTCGTTGAGTTCGTAGGAGAGTGTTATTAAATTATCTTGTAAATTGTAATTAGAAAGAATGCTAAGCTGTAATTAAATATATGAAAGGATAGAATTAGGGTGAAGTTCATTAATTAATAACCTTTAACTAATTGAGGTTATGCAGGAGAAATGGTCAGCAAGACATCACATTATAAAGGAAGCAAGTAAGAAAGAGTGTAGTACATAGTTTGCAAAACTCATCAAAATCATTGAAAAAAACGTATACACATTGCAGTTCTCAATTTTCTTTGTTTTAATCTTTAGTTTATGGTGGAAGAAGATGAAGTTTGGCAAAGAATTTGAAGTACAAATGATGCAGGAATGGCAGGAAGCATACGTAGATTACAGCAATCTGAAATCAATACTGAAAGATATCTTAAAGTTCAAGCAATTGAACAACGCACCGTCTCCAATGGCAGCGACAAGAAAAGGAAAATCGAAGAGAAATGCATCACTTTACAGAGCATTCAGTGGACTAACAAGCCGGTTTCGACCAGATTCAACATTGAAGAACAATGAAGATGAAGTGATATTGGTAAGTGCGGTGCAAGGAGGAGACGGAAAGGGGATTACCAGACCACGTTTCTCAGGTCAAATGAAGAAGGAGCTGAACATGAACTTGTTTTCTTTAGGAGACTTGATGATGAATTCAGTAAGGTTATCAAGTTTTACAAGAAGAACGTTGCAGAAGTTATTGTGGAAGCTGATGAGTTGAGTAAACAAATGAATGCCTTGATTGCTCTTAGGATTAAGGTTGATTATCCAGTTATTGGACAAAATGATGTTGTAAACCTTGTTCCTAATGGATTTTCTTCCACTCCTTCATCAATTGATCATCCCACTAATGGTGGAAATCAAGGTAAGTGAACTAAAAACCAGGAAAAAAAATCTGGGTTTTGTTAAGGAGTCCGATTCCAAGTTTTCTTAAGTTGTTGCTCTCTGGTTTTGTGTAGCATGGTCAATGATGAATGTTATGCAAGAAGAACAAAAGAAGGAAGATAATGATGGAATCAATGGAGAGGAAGGAAAAAAGAAAGAGGGTTTTAAGGCAGCTCCATTAGAGGTTTTGGATCATGTAAAGATCAATGTTGAGGTTGGAACTCCATTATCAACACTCAAAGCTGTCATCAAAAGTTCAAAATCAGACTTAACATTCAGCAGGAAAGAACTGAGTACAGCTGAGGAGAAAATCACAAGGGCTATTGTTGAATTCTACAGGGAGCTTAGACTTTTGAAAAGCTACTGGTAATTTCAATGGCTTCCTCTTTTTCTTTTTAGTAAGTAAATTAAAATCTGTTTATTTTTTTTTTGGTGGGGCATTTGATAGTCAATCATATCTGTAGTTGTTTAATTTATTAGCTTTCTGAATCAACTGGCATTTTCCAAGATCATGAAGAAATATGACAAGGTTAGTGAAATTCACCTTTTGTATGGGTTAAAAACAAAATGAAATCAGAATATTGTTGGTTGATTTGAACTGGTAGCATGCAGATCACATCTCGAAATGCATCAAAAGCTTACTTACAGATGGTGGACAAGTCTTACTTGGGCAGCTCTGATGAGGTTAGAAATGGCCAAGTAGCACAAGGTTACTTATGGATACATCCCCTTTACTATCAACTTTGCTCTTTTTGTTTTATGTTTGACAGGTTACTACACTTATGGAAAGGGTGGAGGATACATATGCTAAACACTTTGCTAATGGAAATCGCAGAAAAGGAATGAAAAAGCTAAGACCTCAAGCTAAAAGGGAAAGACATAGAATTCCATTTTTCTATGGTAATCACTTTTTCTTTTGGCACAAGTTTTAAATGTTGTGATTTGAATCCTATTTACTTACACTCTCTTGTAAGGTCACGCATGAGATCGCGCATGTGATCGCATATTCACGAGTTAAGTCTAAGATAGAGTATGTGTTGACATGCATGAAACCTACCTCGAATATCACATCAATGAACAGTGATAATATCATATAAATACACAATTTTACCATCTAGAGATGACAGAGAAAAGCACTCAACAGTAGTTTCCATGCATGTCAATATATACTCTATCCTAGACTTAACAAGTGTTTATGCGGTTACATGCGTAATCTCATGTGTGCCCTCGCAGAAGAGTGTAAGTGCCCCTCCCGAGAACACCTAGCAGCATGCAAGATCAATTTAAAAGACAAGCAACCGAGTTAAACTATTAGGGTAAAAACTATATTGGGATTATTCTGACTCCATAACAATGTGTGTTGACATGCAGGCTTGTTCTCAGGTTGCTCCATTGCACTAATAGTGGCAATTATTGTGAATTTACATGCAGGAGCTCTTCTTAAGAGTGAAGAACGCGATCAGTACATGGTCAACATCTTTCCACTTTACAGGTACAGTTACTCGAATGTAGAACTCTGAACTCATCAATTTGAGCCAGCTTACATGCCATCTAATACGTTTAATATTTGGATTTTAATATCTGCAGTAGAGATATTAACGGGTCGGGTTGGATCTATAAATGCTATCAATTTTGTCTCATTTAATTTATATTTATAAATGAATAACCCAACCTAGATTTAATATATTCTTCTTTTACATATTTTTAAAATATATAAGAGTAATTATTAGTTGAGTAATAAAATTAATGATTGTGCTTCATCACTGTTCTTTGCAGCCTGTTTGGTTACATAGCACCTGCTCATGCTCATGCTCATGCTCATGTACGCTGCAAACATATACTTTTGGAAGCGTTATCGAATCAACTTTCCATTTATCTTTGGTTTCAAGCAAGGCACCGAGTTGGGATATCGACAACTCCTCCTCCTCACTTCTGCTCTTTCTTTGCTTACATTGGCTGCTGTCATCTCACATTTGGATATAGAGATTGACCCTCGCACTCAAACGTTCCGAGCTTTAACCGAATTAATCCCAATCTTCCTCCTCATTGTATGTCTTTTACATAACTTGTTTACTATATTTTCCCTTTTTTCTCACTGAAAAATGATCGACTTCTTCTTCTTGTGAATTTCAGCTTGTGGTTTCACTAACATTCTGTCCTTTCAATATCATATATCGTTCAAGCCGATTCTTTCTGATCAGATGTGCATTTCGCTGTGTTTGTGCCCCTCTTTACAAGGTACCTGCAACTTTCAATTGTAATCCTTTTTTCCCTTTCCATTTAGGTATCAAATTATTAAAAAGTGCATAGTTCGGGGACCAATTTTCATATAAATTATCTTCATGTAGGTCACCCTCCCTGATTTCTTCTTGGCAGATCAACTTACAAGCCAGGTTCGATAACTTTACTGTAACTATTGAAGCCTGCTTAAATTTGTTTCCTTATCAATATCTTTTCACATTATACATAAATATATAAACGCAGGTTCAAGCATTTAGAAGTTTGGAGTTCTACATTTGCTACTATGTTTGGGGAAACTTTAGAGAGAGATGGAACAAGTGTGAGGAGAATGAAGTTTATAGAGTTTTTTACGTTGTTGTAGCCATTGTTCCTTATTGGCTCCGTTTCATTCAGGTAATTGGTGACACATAGTTCAAATTGCATGTAAAATATCTGTAAAATTACCATATTCATTTCCTTAAAAGCTTTGTTGTGCATAACTTGCAGTGCCTTAGACGATTATTGGAAGAAAAAGATGCAGCACATGGTGTGAATGGTCTGAAATACTTATCAACCATAGCAGCGGTTGCCCTTAGGACAATTTATGAGTTCCAAAAGCAGAAGACAACAACATGACAAGTCTTGGCGGCTGCAACTTCTGGGATGGCAACCCTTTTTAATACACACTGGGACATTGTCATCGATTGGGGTCTTCTTAGAAGAAAATCAAGCAATCCTTGGCTTAGGGATAAGCTTGTTTTACCACACAAAGTTGTTTATTTTGTAGCCATAGTAAGAAATCATCCCACTCATTTCTCTTTCTACCTATGTACACATGTTTGTTTGATGTTGGGTTTTCAATTGCAGGCGTTGAACTGTGTGTTAAGACTGGTTTGGATGCAACAAGTTTTAGGTATTCAAACTGTACTTGTCCTTCACGGGACCGCCTTGTCGGCTGTTGTTGCTTCCTTGGAGATCATTCGTCGTGGAATTTGGAATTTCTTCAGGTATTTTTAAACTCTCTTTTTTTACTAAAAAATAGCACTATCATCGGGAGAGGAAAAGATGGTATGAAATTATAATTTCCTATCCTTTCCGTTGGAGGAATGATAAATAAATTTTTTTCTCATTATTTTTACCATTTTTAAAAGAAAAATTTTGATTTCTCATTTACTTTTTAGAAATGTTTCTTTTTTAAAAAATAAATAAATTATCAAAATAGTTATTTTTATTTGTCTTAAGTTATATTTTAATCACTTATATTTAAAAAGTTACGTTTTAGTCACTTATGTTATCGCATTGTAATATTTTAATCACTAAACCGTTAATTGTCGTTAAAGTTATAACAGTAAACTGATGTGGCACGTTAAATCATCATCTGAAGCAAAAATTTTAAGTTAATTTAAATAATCCGTCCCCATATTTTTTCGTTTTGAACAATTTGATTTTTTTTGTGTTCTTTTAACTTTTTTTCCTTTATTTTTCATTCTTTTCTGCTTCTTCCTCTGTATTCCTTCCTTCACAATTTCTTTTAACCTAATTTTTTATGTTTTTCATTTGTTAAAATTAGTTCTTATACTTTTTTTTTTTTGAATAATTTAAGTGAGGCGAGTTTGTAAAAAATGAAAAACATAAAAAATATATGTTAGAAGAGATTAATGTAGAAATTGAAATTGAAATTTATTAAATATTATATCTTTATTAAGTTACCTCAGAAACATTTGATTTGAAATTTGATAGGTTGGAGAATGAGCATTTGAACAATGTGGGCAAATACAGGGCATTCAAATCAGTTCCCTCGCCTTTTTGCTACGATGACAACAGCATGTAACAAAATTAATTTTGAAGTTTTTAATTTTAGAAAAAAAATAAATTGTAAGTTTAGATGCAAAATAAATAAATTTCGTTAAATTTTGAATTTATTTACAAAATTGTAAAGTACAAGGATTGATTATAAAATTTGACGGATATATGAACGTTCATACCATCTCTCGTATATATGCATTAACTGTTGAACAAGTTTAGGTTAATGTGTTGGTTAATTTATGTAAAATATTTTGTATTGTTTGATAATTTTTTATAATTTTTTTTTTTTTTGAAATTGGTTTTTAGTGAAATAAATACTATATAAATATATTTGTTATAAAATATTATAGACGTATTTTCTTTTTAACAATCGAAATTTGGTTTATAATAGATAATATTTTATGATAAATAATATATTATATCGACTTAATAATAAGGTATAATGATGGATTTGATTCGTAATATTTTCATCTTTTGTTAATTTGACCTTTATTTTTTTTTTTAGTTAAATTTAACCTTCAAGCTTTTTAAAAAATCGAATTTGACCATCAATCTTTCAGAAAAAATAGAATTGCTATTTTTTTAATGAAAATACTTGTCAAAATTTTTTTTTTTTTATGACTTAATTGAATAGTTGGCCCTCAAACTATAGCCTCTGTTTGATTTAGATGCCTAAACAATTTTTGGTCAAATCAAGTACCTAAATTATATTTTCGTAACAAATATGAACACCAGCCGTTATCTTCATTTAAAAAAAAAAAAAAAAAAAACACTTGCAATCAATAAAGAATCGGCATGTCATTAAAATGTTTTTTCATAAATTATACTTGAAAAATGAAAAAATAAAATATTTATTTTGTAATTTAAAAAAACAGGGTAAAAATAAATAGCCCAACCTAACCTAAATATAATTACCTTTTTTGTTCAAGTTTTGTTTCATATTTCCTCTACTCATCTCTTGATGTATCAAAATCTACAAGATTTCTTTACTCTCTTTGCTACTTGTTGCTTGGTGTGAAGCCTTGAAACCAGTATCTGGCCTTCTCTTCCAGGATTAAAAAAAAAAAAAAATTGAATAAATAAACTACATAACCAATTAAACACAACACAATAAGCATGGTTAACTTCATTTGTTACTTGCATTAAAGATTTACAAACCAATTTTATCGTTTGTATACATTTTCAGGCCTTGCATGATTGTTTGGTCCGACTTCAACATGCTTAATTGGTTGTTGTCTGGGAGGCTAGGAGTGAGTCACCTTGGCCCTGGTTGCTGCCCTTGTTTTTGGTGTTGTAGATGTTGTAACCTTTCTCGATCTACTTGCATATACATATTGTTGTTGCCGCCCTTGTTGTGATCAAATTGCACCGATTACTGATGCATGAGGAGTTTGGGATGCAACTTGAGATGATCGATGCCTTAGTTCTTCATTTTGACATTCCAACATAAAAAAAAAAAAATTGAATGTTAGTTGCTAAACCATCAAACAAAATGCAAAAGGCCACACCCATTTACCTCAACTGTTGATTGTTGTGTGCAAGATTGATTGATTGCTGAATCATCTTGAGTTGCTTTTAGTTGTACCTACTCAATACATATTAGTACATGGATAGAATTCAAAGTCGCACAAACAAGATCTCCAATTACCTCAAGCTGACTTCTCAGAAGACAAGTTCTACTACTGTGTCGAACTTGGCCACCTACTCTGTAGCTTATCTTCATCCCTCTCTTTGGCAGCTTAGCTCACTCATGTCTTGGTCTTCCCGGGAGTTTCCTTTCCGATGGAGGATTAACAGGCCCTATTATTATATCCCTTCAGAACTTGTCACTTGGAATGGAGGGAAGTGCAGAGTTGTACGACAAATTGTATATAACTTTTTCTTTGTAAGCTTCAACTATATAATTGTTTAATAATATTGAAAATTTACTAATTCTGAGATTATAAATATTTGGTACATTAAGAAAGTAAATTTTCTTAAATATTTATTTTGTAAATTCTCTAACCTTGTTTATGAAATTAAAAACTCCACTGACAATATATCAAATAATTTTCTTTATTAAGATTGTATCATATAATCTCAAATTAAGTTTTATATGAAAATTAAATTATGCCTAAAAATTGCTTTCTAAACAATTACTTGTGCTTTTTAAAGGGAAAAGCGTTTTCCAATAAAAAAAATATATAAATCAACTTCCACTTGATGAAGTTATTTTCATAAAATAAGATTAAGAAAATACAGAAAACATTTCCGGTCCCCCAAAGTTCCAAATTATTCATGGGTACCAACAAAATCATTACTTCATTCAACCAATGTGGATATACCAAAATCAAACACAACAGAAGATACTTTTGGAGATCAAACACCAAAAGAAACTAGGGAAAATACTGAACACATCAAAACGCTATTTAAGCTATGGTCTCCAGGGCCTGCAGTATATCGGCCTTCAAATCTTCGAAGTCTTCAACCCCGAAGCTGAATCGAGTCAAGTTATCCAAAATCCCGTACTTGCTCCTCTCAGCTTGGCTAAGATCCCTGTTTCATATTTATCACGTAACATTGTAACACTAACTCCACAAAGGTTCCCATCTCTGTCAAATGTTTTCTTTTCTTTACAACTATAAATGTAGTTGCCTATGCCATGAACATGAACATTAGAACCAAGCATTTGTTTCAGTGGTTAGAGAATGTTCCCCCGAATCAAATAAATAAACAAAAGCAAGATGTAAATGGATAAATTGTCATACCAGTAGGACATTATAGCTGGCTGATCAACAATGCTTTCACAGCCACCAAATGATGGAGCAATGTATGGTATCTTCAATGCATCAACAAACTTGATGGTGGTCATCAGATCTCCATCCACCTGAATGATTTCGACAGCATGAAAAGTTTGAGAAGTTTTTAACATGAATAAAACACCCAATGAAAGCAACAGAGTTTAGAGATCAATTCCCAGTTAAAATGCTAAAAAGTAGTTGAAGAAACCAACCTCAAAACTGACCACACCGCCAAAGCCAGTCATTTGCCGCTTGGCAATTTCATGTTCAGGATGACTTGGCAAGCCTGGATAATAGACGCGTTTCACCTGCGATCAGGAAAACAAATTCAAGTTAGAATAGGATATGATAAATCAGATGTTATTAAATTGAGTGGCATTAAATGGATTTTACGGATAAACAAGAATGGACTTATTGGAATGTCATTGCATTTCATACCCTAGGATGTGCCTCTAAAACTTCGGCCATCCTTAGTGCTGTCGAATTTTGTTGCTGTACACGAAGATGCAGTGTCTTCATGCCTCTGATGATTAGATATGCGGCATTCTGTTTAAACAATAGAAACAAACAGATTACTTTAAACCATGCAACTTATAATGGGGAATTTTTCAGACACAAATCTGCAAAGAATAAGTTGAAAGTCACTAAAGCATCATTCTAGAAATGACAACATATTCTTCCTGACTAGAAATCCAACAAACCACCACAGCAATCTAGCCCTCTTAACTCGGGTGCAATTACAATGTTAATCTAGTTGCGACTGAAAATATGGTTTGACAAAAACACGAGACATCAAGAATATGTTTAGTTGGGACAACTCACCGGGTTGAGTGTACCACCCAAAATATGATGCAAAGTACGAATTTCTGTAACCAACTTCTCGGAACCACTTATACAACCAGCAAGAACCTGTGACATCGAGAATTACACATGTTTACTGCTTGAATTAATGATTATTGAAACATGAATGAAGTAACTCAAACTGACTAAACTAACAAGAGAAAGTGTTTACATCATTGTGTCCACCAATAAATTTTGTTGCAGAATGCAAAACAAGATCAGCACCAAGAGCCAGGGCCTTCTGATTAAGAGGTGTAGCAAAGGTACCATCAATGCAGACAAGTGTTCCTTTACTGTGACACAACTTTGAAACTTTTTCTATGTCAACACATCTAAGGAACGGATTTGTTGGAGACTCGGTAAAGAAAAGAGAAACCTGCATAAAATCATAATTCACTCTCAACTCGAAATGAATTGTTATGTCCAAACTAAACATAAAAAAGACAACCACTTCCTACGCTACTAACTTTGTTCTTGTTGAATGCAGACTCCAGGCCATCCACATCTGCAGGGTCAATAACAGTAGCCTGCATGTTGGATGATAGCAAGTTTGCAATTAGATATGAACCACAGTTCAACACACTACTTTGTATAAATATAAACATTCAAGAAAAGTCTAGCATTAAAATTGATGCAAACGGCATTAGGTTGCTGATCAAGTTTAACTTCTTACATATAATAAAAGAATCTAACAAGGAAACGGGACTGGTGTAAACTTTTAAGTTGAAAACTACAATCATCTAGGTGCACCAATATTTTGGTAAGAAAATATCTCAACATTATTGCCCCAATAAAACAAGACTGGCACAAAAACCCTGGGCATTTTGATTACCATAATTCTCAAATACTATTCACTGAAAGTTAACGTGAACAAATTTGAAGCCATACCGAGATTCCCATTTTAGGCAGGATGGTCTCAATGAATATCCTAGTTTTCCGGTAGCAATCTGTTGTTGTCACAATATGTCCGCCAGCAGGAACCAATGCCATCAGCATGACTGTGCTAGCACACATTCCAGATGCCATAATCAGGGTCGACTCAGCCCCCTCAAGTGCACTGAAACAAAGATCACCTTATGAATGTTTGAATGACATGGGTAGAATAGACAAGCAAATGCCATTTAACAAAAAGTAATGAAAAATACAATAGAGGCAGCCAAACCTTATCTTCTCCTCTGCAACCACAGTGGTTGGATTTCCATACCGCCCATATTCAAAACTTGTATGGCGTTTCTCCTGCAATAATATCAGAAAAAATGTTAATGCAAAGCAAACTTTTGGGAAAACCATCATTTCTTGACAACTACAAACAAATAGCATCAAACCCTGACAATAGCAACTTAACGTATAAAAGACCAAAACATTTATTGAAATCGAAACCTTGACAAGAACCCTAAAAGATCAACATAAACATTATCTCCATCAAAACCATATTAATCAATGCTATTAATATACCTTGAAGTCAATAAGCTCCTGAGTTTTCTTAAAGAAATATGCCGAAGTATTAACCACTGGAGTTGTAATTGCATCAGTAACTATACCGCGACCTAATCTTTCACCTGCATAAAAAAAACGTAAAACCCATTTTGAATTTGGATTGCATCAATTCAAAATATTCACATTTGTAATTGCATTGTTGGGATATGAATTTGGTGAGATAAATAATAATTATAATAAACAAATAACAAATATATTTGTATTTAATTGAACTTGTGAACATAATAGTGAAACTTTTAAAAATAATAAAAAACAACGATATTAAAGATAGAAAAAGAAAATATTGAATATATATATGTAATAAGGTGACAAAAAATTTGAAAATATTTATAGAGATTACTAATAATATGATATCAGTAAAGTAAACTGAAAATAAATATCAATTAATGATAAATCTAAATAAAAATAAGAAAGAAGTTTAGTATTATATTTGCTAAATATAGTAAAATTGAATCGACAAAAACCACAAATATAGATATCTTTTCTTTTCCGTTCAAAATCAAAACATTTAAAAGAAAATGAAAACAAAAAAGAAATAAAGAAAGAAATGTTTTAACAAAATTAAAAGAGAGAGAGGAAATGATTAATCCATTTACCAGCATGAACAGTGATGCTCCCATCGGAGCTCAAAAACGATGTCTCGGAATCATATGAATCCCCAATCTGTACACTATCGTTGTCAATACAACCTTCTACAACCGCCACGTCATCAGAGACGGGGACGGAGGCTGCGGCTGCCTGAGAAGCAGCAGCCGCCGCCGAGGAGGGGTAATCGGAAGTAGGACCGTTCGACCACGAAGCCGCGACAACTTGCGCGACACCGATGTTGCTACAGTTGCGGCGAGCCTTGACGCTGAGCTGGCGGACGAAGTTCGGGGGGAAACGAAAGATCAAAGACGACAAACCCCCACCGCCGGTACAAAACAACGACTCCGTTACTCGTCGGTTAGACCCGATGCGAGGCTTCTCCCCGGTGGGGGTACCTGAGAAGTCGGGATCGGAACGGCACTCGAATGAAGAATAAGCATTGACAACCCTAGGAGGAAAGGAACACGAGGAGACAGCCATTTGTTTGACGACACCGTTTCAGCTCTCTCACTCTCTTCTATTTCTTTTCCGCGACTTCTCCGAAATGCGAAGAGTCTCTCCCTTCTTTCTTTCCCCTTCAACGGCTTCCAACTACTTAAATACGCGAATTCCGTTGTCGTTTTATGGAAATTTTGTTTTTAATCTTCGGTCAGTTTTTAACTAGGGTTAGGTTGATTTTTGTTTTTACTAACGTGGCAGATAGTGACTGCTCAAATGTTTGTTTATAAGTTGATTGAGTCATCTTTTTCATTTTCCCCTGGACTATATCCCTTAATTTTAACCCCGGAATATTTGGGTGTTTGAGATATGTACATACAACTTCAATTAAATTATTCATATGAAATTGTTTTTATACACCTATAATATTATGTTTATGGTTATATTGAGGGTTAGCATTTCATCGAATTAAATAAAAAAAATTTGAATTAATCGGGTTTATGAGTCTTATTTTATAATCTTAATTTAATTTGAATTTTTTTCTATTCGAATCGAGTGAAATTGTTCGAATTAAATTAAAAAAAATTAAACATGTCAAATTAAAATTATGTTATAGTATAATTAATTCCATGTTATATTTGAAAATTTTTAAAAAAAAAAAAAAAAGAAGAAGAAGATATTTTAGTATGATAAACGTACAATCATTAATTAACTTTATATATTCTTTAAAATTTTTAAATTTTTATAATTTTTTAAAAATATAAATTTTGATTTTTTTATAAATATTGTGAATTTTAAAAATTATTTTTAATTTTTGAAATTTATTTTGTAATTTTTGTTGAGAGAAACCAATACTCATTTTCAAAATTGATAGGATGAATATTTACACCAATATGTTATTTGAGTTATTTGAATTGTAAAATTCAACTCGAATTACTTATTTGAGTTGATTTGAATAACTCAATTTTATTAACTCAAAATTTGAAAAAAAAAAAAACTGTTGAAGCCCAATTCGCCCGAGCCCAATCAGCTTAAATTTATTTTAAAATTAAGTTTATTCTAAATTTAAATTTGGTTGAAATTTAAATTTATTATAAATTTAAATTTAAAGTTTATTTTAAAAATGTCCAAGTACGAAGTCCATTTACAAACTTAGATCCAAATACTAACCTAAGCCCAAATCGGGCCCAGATTCAAATAACCCAAACCTAAGCTCTAAAGGACCCATTACACCCAAACCCTAGTCTGCTAAGTGCTGCTGCTGCCTCCACCTCAGCCAACCAGGACGCGCCACATCAGCAACCAAGTTGCCACCTCCAGCTTCAACTTGCACCTCTACCATCAGCTGTCATAGCCACCACTGGTACCTGCAAGAAGAAAAGATGGGCATTAAATTGAAAACCATAATTGTAAAACTGGGTATAAGAACAGATTAAAATCCATTGTTTAAAGGGGCTGAAAAAAAAGAAATGCAAAGAAATATACTTTGAAATATTTGCTTACAAGTTTACTTTTGAATTCACTGAACATTCGACAATAGAATAGGAAAGGATACAGGTACGAGGCAATCACAAACAGTCTCAAAATATTCAAGCATTGAATCATCTCAGGTATAACTTTAATGCATTCATTTATTATTGTTTATAATTTAAGTGTTTTAAAACCATTCACATCTCTTTTTACAATCGAATGCATTGATCGCCACCATTATCATCCATTATTATTTTCAGTTATTTCAAAGTATATTAAATAAGATTTGTTATTATTTAAAATATTATTAAAACATTATTATTAATTAATAATAATAAAAAAACGAAGAGTCGGTTAAAGTTACTCTCCTTGGTGGTCGCGCCGTCGTCGGAGTCATGTCGAAGCTGTCACCGAATGTTGACCGTGCCCCGTTACGCGTAGACCTGCAAAAAAATATGAAAAGGGATAAAAAAAAACAATAATAATAATAATAAGAATCAGAAATTTTCTTTTACCTCCGATCTTCGTTTTATACATTAAAACCCATATCTGGGCTTCGAAACTAACTCGGAGACTCAGATCCCACTTTTAAAACCAGACTCACACTTAAAAAAAAAAGGGTATGAGGTTACAAAAGGACGTTTTACCTACTGACGGTCAAAAACGGCGACGGATGAAGATGAAGAGGCGGCTCACCTTCGACGGGGGCGCGTGTACCAGAAGACCCATGGCGGTGACGCGCGATGACCACGCGCGGGGGGAAGGCAGTGCGCGTGCGACCTTACGCGCAACAGACGGCGATCGGCCTGACTGGCCGAGGCATGGCCGACCGAGAAAGGGCGAGAGGATTTTGGAGAGGATTTTTGGAAGGGTGAAAGGAAATGTTTTTTTCTCTGAAATAAGGTTTTTATAGGCCACCAGAACGATGTCGTAACTCAGCCCTGAAACGGCACCGTTCTGAGCTATTACCTAAGTCCGACCCGAAGTCCGATCCGACCCGACCTTGTTTAGGTTTATTTCCACGAACAGTCACTTTTCCTTTTAATTTGTTTTAATTTAATCCTTAAATCAAGTTTGTCTTAATTACAAAATTGACTCAGAAATTTTCCATGGTTTTCAAACTGGTCCTTTGACCTCAGGATGCCTCAAGGGCTACCACGTGTCACTTTTTTTGGTTTTATTACCTCGGAGGTCCCTAAACCTTGCAAAAATTACCATTTTACCCCCGAACTTTCAGAAAATCCCATTTTTAACCCCTAACCTTCCAAAAATTACCTTTTTACCTCAACTTCCAAAAATCCCATTTTTGACCCCGAACCTTCCAAAAATTACCATTTTACCCTCGAACTTCTAAAAAATCTCATTTTTAACCCCGAACCTTCCAAAAATTACCATTCTACCCTCGAACTTCCAAAAATCCCATTTTAACCTCGAACCTTCAAAAAATTACCATTTTACCCATGAACTTCCAAAAATGCCATTTTTAACCTCGAACCTTCCAAAAATTACCATTTTACCCCCGAACTTCCAAAAATCTCATTTTAAACCCCGAACCTTCCAAAATTATCATTTTACCCTCGAACTTCCAAAATCCTATTTTTAACCTCAAATCTTCCAAAAATTACCATTTTACCCTCGGACTTCCAAAAATCCCATTTTTGACCCCGAACCTTCAAAAAAATACCATTTTACCTCTGAACTTCCAAAAATCCCATTTTCGACCTTGAAACTCTCAAAATTGGCATTTTTACCCTCGAATGTTTTAAGTTCCACTTTTTAACCACGAATTTTCCCGAAACTACCATTTTGCCCCGTGCATCCGAAAGGTCTCGTTTTGAACTCCAATTGCATCATTCTTCTTTCTCATCAACATTTGTATTTTTTATGTGCTCGTATTTTACATCTTGATTTCTCGTGGATAATTTATCTTATTGTTTATCTTACTTTACGTTTAATATCCATTATTAACTGTTTATTCATATTTAACTCGCACGCTTGTTTTCAAAACTGTTTTTTTTATAAAAGCTTCAAAAATTGAGACAATATTCTTTTGTTTCGAGTTTCGAAAATTTGTGCCTTAACTCACTAGGTGCAATTTTTCTTCAAATCAAAATAATCAAATACCCTTAATCGAGGCAATATTTCCTTATCTTCGATTCTGAAATATTGTGCCTTAACTTACTAGGTGCAACCTTTCTTCAAATCGAGATAATCGAATATCCTTTTGCAAAAATTTAAAAAGGGTTTTACAAAGGAAAGCTCGTTATTTCTAGATCTTGAAATGTCACGTCCTAACTCACTAGACGTAATTTTCTTCCTCAATCACTTTGAGATAGCAAGATTTCTAAACAAACTCCATTTCTTTTAAACTCAACTCATGCATTCAAGGATCATATTTTAAACTTTATTCAAGCTTTTAAATGTTACAAATTAAGACCCGAAAATAATCAATACGGTACCAATTTTGGGCGTATGAGGGTGCTAATCCTTCCTCATGCATAGCCGACTCATGAATTTGTTTTTCTGGATTTCGAAGACCTACATGTTTTCAAAACGGTTTTTAAAGCGTTTTGTGGTGATCCAATCACACCAAATAAAGGATTGGTGGCGACTCCCATTTTCCAACATAAAAATAATTTTCGAAACACGTCATTTTCCAAAAAAAGGGATGGTTTCGACAAAAACTTCGATTTTTTAAAACGAATTGAGATTTATTTATATATTAAATAATTGATTGAATTAATATCAAACATCATCAATTAAGTCTCAACACAATTAAAAAATTCTCAAATACCCAATCATAATAAGAAATATATTGTGATGTTTTTTTTTTTTTACAATATGTTAATTTGTAAATTGGTCCAAGGATTAAATTGGCGTTTGAAATTCAATAAAGAATTAGGTGTATAAAGAAATCCTTTACGAAGGAGATACGTTAGTTACATTTATATATGAAAAATCGAGATCTGGTGATATAACGCAAGGTCTTCCAAAAGTGGAACAAGTGTTAGAAGTGCGTTCGATTGATTCAATATCGATGAACCTAGAAAAGAGAATTGAGGGTTGGAACGAATGTATACGAAGAATTCTTGGAATTCCTCGGGGATTCGTGATTGGTGCTGAGCTAACTATAGTGCAAAGTCGTCTCTCTTTGGTTAATAAGATCCAAAAGGCTTATCAATCTCAGGGGGTACAGATCCATCATAGGCACGTAGAAATTATTGTACGTCAAATAACATCAAAAGTATTGGTTTCAGAAGATGGAATGTCTAATGTTTTTTTACCCAGGGAACTGATTGGATTATTACGAGCGGAACGAACGGGGCGTGCTTTAGAAGAAGCGATTTGTTATCGAGCCGTTTTATTGGGAATAACGAGAGCATCTCTGAACACTCAAAGTTTTATATCTGAAGCAAGTTTTCAAGAAACTGCTCGAGTTTTAGCAAAAGCTGCTCTCCGGGGTCGTATCGATTGGTTGAAAGGCCTGAAAGAAAACGTTGTGCTTGGGGGTATGATACCTGCCGGTACCAGATTCAAAGGATTAGTGTACCGATCACGGCAACGTAACAACATTCTTTTGGAAACAAAAAAAAAAAGAATTTCTTCGGGGGAGAAATGAGAGATATTTTCTTCCACCACCGAGAATTATTTGACTCTTACATTTCAAACAATTTACATGCGATTCGTTGAAATAGAAACTTTTATTTTACCTATTCCTTTCGTTCTAAAAAATAACCTGAATGGATTGAATAGATATCTTCGTTTTTTATTATCCTTCAGTTCAGGTTGATAAACTAAATTAGATAGTTATATATGAGTGAAAGAAAGCAGCTTATAAACTCGCAGTAAATTAAACAAAAAAAATAGAATCTCATTTCCTATGTACAAGAGTTAAGTGGAAGGAAACGTAAGCGGAAGAAGTCTTTACCCCAAGACGGGTTGATTAGTCAATCTAGCTTGAAGCGGGCTCAAAAGATCAACCGTATAGAGTTTTTGCTATTCTTTGTATGGATTCCCATACATGTATTGCTAAACAAACGGGGGATTGAACAAAAACGAGCGGATGGTTAGGAACACCAAAATACATAAAGGATTGATAATGGAGATTATGTAAATTATATAAAAAGAGACTTCTGGATAACATAAAAATAATATTAATTGGGGCTTTAAATTCGTAGAAATGACTAAGCAGTACTCCTCATGATTCCGGTCTAGAGTATCCTCCTATCTGCCGATTAAAATAATGACTATCAGGAACGAAATAATCCTTTACTATTTTTTAGTTTAAGCCCCCATTCGAGTAATTAATAAGATTTCAAACCCAACAATAAAACATTTTACGTCCATATTTTAATACTATTAATGACTTGAGTTGCTGATTTCATTAAAAGAAAATTAGATTGAATTAAAATTATATATATTGATCTGATAGTTAAAATATTTACTACTTCAAATATGATTTAAGTTTGAATCGCATTACTGTTAAAGTTTTACTTTTTTTCTTATAATTTAAAAAAATAATTAATTACATTACACTCAAATTGTTGGAAAAAAAAATCCCCTCAAGTTGTGAGAAGGAATATGGAGATGCATGAAATGTTAGTGGACAAATTGGTGGTACAATGTGCAATCCATATATTTCATAAAAGTTGGTGCCAACAATATCACATGCGACTTTCTTGGTTGGTGGGGGTGGTGTTTATAATTACCAAGTTGGGACTATTACTTTTAATGTATATTAGTCTTATTCTCACACCATACCAAAGTTGCATTAATTATTTATTTGTGTTAAATTATGGAGTATAAATTTAAAGGTTGAAATATAATTTTAATTTGTTTTAATATTAAAAAAATTTGATATTTTATTTTTTGGATTTAAAAATTTAAATTCAATAGTTATCATTGTTAAACTTTTTTTATTAAATTCATTCGTGTGACATTTTGAAATTAAAAAAAATCACTTGATAGACATGTAAAAATAAAAATAAAACTGAAAATGTTTATATAGTTTTTTTTCTTAGAAATATTTGTTCGAACTTGTCGTGATAAAATAACTTTTTTTCGTTGGAATCGTTTCTTAAGAAAAATTACATAATTATTTTGATTGAAATAGTTAACAATATTAAATATTTAGATTAATTAATGACATTATAAAAGTATAAAGATCAAATTATGTCAATAATAAGGTATATAAGTTAAATTCCAAGTTTCAACATAGTGTAAGGACTAAATTGAAGTTTGATCATTATCTTATAATATAAAAAAAAGAGCAAAAAAAATAAAGAAGCAAGGCAAGCCTAAAAGAAACAAGAATTCATGTATCTGTCTCTAAGACCTTAGGACATTCAAATTATATATAAGGTAAAATTGTCAAAAACACTCTCAACATTTATGGGTTTTTGGGTTTGAGCCATTATTTTTTTTTACTGACACCTTCAACATTACGATTTTTTTTCAAAAATCAACCTAATTTTAACGATAAACGTGAGTTGACCGTCAATTAAACCGTAGGTCAACAAAATAACTTATGTGACATGTCACATAAGCATGAGGTCATAAATGATGTTATCTATAAAAATAAAATTGTTGTCTTGAATTAGTTAGGAGACACAAAAGGATTGCTCCAAAAGAGATGTTACAAACATGGTATTAGAGTCTTGATTCAACCAATTATGAGTGTGGGAAAAGGTATCATTTAGATACATGCCAGCTGTTTCACTAAAGGCGCTTTTAATATCAATGAATTGATGCTTCGGTATGAAAGTTGATCACAATTGATGTCATGAGTTAATCGAATATTAATTGGATTAGAAATACAAAAATATTTTTTTGTAACTAATACGAGTTATATTATTTGAGGATATTTTAGTTTTTTTTCATTTTAATAAAAACAAAAAAAAAATATGTATATGGTGAGATTTGAACCCACGCAAATTGAATTTGTAAAACCTTAAATTTATCACTCAATCAAAACTCTAATTTGAATTTTTTCTATACAGTTTCTAATTTACACAATTTATTATATCCACCAATTGTATATCTATACCATTAATAAAACTCCTGATTGAGTTGGTGTTATGGATTAACTAGGCACCTACTTGATTAGAAAATTACAAAAATTACCTTCTGTAATTAAAATAAGTAATATTACTCGAAAGTATTTAAATATTTTCACTTTTAATATTTGGTGCTAATGCTTTGAACCATTTCTATTAAACATGATTTTCTCCGAGGAAAATGTTTTCAACGTTTTAAATTAAAATAATGCTTTATCAAGTAAAACAATCATTACTGTAATTATCAATATTTAAACGCGTCGGTTTGTAGGTGGAATATGCAAATTTTATTTTATCTATACATTAAAGTCAAATTTCCAATTATAGTAAGAATATAAATTATTTAACAATTTAAATTTAAAGGTAAATATCATAAAGGTCCTTATATTAAGTATTTGATTATATTTTTGTCTCTTTTATCTAAAAATAAGTAATTTTATTTTTTACATTAGATCAAAGAATAAATTGATTTTTTTGTTAAAAATTTCATCCAATTCTACAGTTAAAAATTGGCATGATTGATAGAATAACAAAACAGTAACATGTAACGTGCTATGTTATCTCATGTTAAGGTACAATGACCAATTTTAATAATAGAAATAGATAGAAATTTTAACAAAAAAATTAATTTACTCTTTAATTTAATATATATGAACTAATTTACTTATTTTTAAAAAAATATATATATATATATATATATAATTTAACTCTTCCTATAAAAGTTTCCATATTACTTTTATAAAATTAAAAATAGTGTGGTATGGCACAAGGAGTAGACAAAAATAGGCAGGTTGTAAGAGAATCATTTAAACAGTAATGTTTACAGGGAAAGAAATTGCATTTTTATTAACAAAAAAAAAAATTAAATTTAATTTTAACCCCTAAAAAGAATTTCTAACTTCCCCTCTGAAATTAAGAAAAGAAAAATAGAAATATTTTTAAGATGTAAGGTATATTTTTACCATCCCATTTTTACACAATTTTATGAAAAAAATCACTATATTCAATTATTCTTTTTTCATTTTCACCTTGTTAAATTTACTTTAATTTTCTTCTCCTTACTAATTTCAACTATTCAAACAAAATAATATGTAATTATTTTCTTTTTCTTTTCCTTTTACAATTATTAATCCAAGCATTGTGGTGGAAAGAATTGAGGAAGTTGTTATCCATAAATATCCTTTGAATATCTTATCATGCATGTTAAAGTAGGTGAGCAAAAAACAAGACATTTCACATGACTTTAACCATACAAGTAATTCAAATTTTATTTCCATGTAAAAGGAGGTTGATTAATATATTCACTCACAGATTGATTTAGGATCATGATTTGTTGGAAAAACAATGTTTAATTTTTCTTTGTTTATCGGTAATGGTGATTAATTTTTTTTTGTTGCAATTGCTTCTCGAAAAAGTAAATAATTAATCATGACATGTGCTTCATTTTCATAAACGGAAACCAATCTTTCTAACGAAATAATTAAGAGATAAAGTGAGCAATCAAGGTTTTTTTTACAATAACAATATAAAAAAAATTTAAATACCAAAATAATACATTTCCCCTATTATTTATCAAAATGGTACATTTATTATTAAATCATGCTTAGAAAGAATCAAATTATGTATTTATTCACGATTTTATTTAGCATTCATATTTAACCCACATGTTAACGTAGATCAATATGCACTCAATATCTTAATAATTATCATAATTTAATTCCATAATTAATAAAATAAAACATGTTAATATTACTATTTAAAAATATGAATAAATAATTATCATTTAATGAATTTAATTTAAAATTAATAAATTAATATTTTATTAAAAAGGGATAATATTAAATTTGATATCTATACTATTATAAATATTTAATGTGGTACTTGAACTATTAATTTGTATATTATTTAATACCTGTATTTTCATAAAATATCCAATATAATACCGGAGCTATCAATTTATATATTTTTATGGTACCTGAGTTAATTCCATAAGTGAATGTTAAATCAACCAATTAAAAATCCTGCATGTGGATCAAATCATCAATTTCACATGAATAATATAACATTATGTGAAAATATAAATAAAATAAAAAAATTAAAAAACAAACAAATAAACCTAAAGAGCATAAATTTAACATTTAAAAAAAGCACAAATTTCATTTCTTTAGTTTTTTTATTTATTTATTTAGCTTTTCACATAAAGTTATATTATTCGTGTCTAATTGATGATTTGGAAAAAAAAAGTCACATCCCAAATTTTCATTGATTGGTTTAGCATTTATTAGAGGTGTTAACTCCAAGTATTATAATAATACACAAATTGATAATTCAAATAACACATTGGACTTTTTCAAAATATAAATATCACATTGGAGATTTATAAAAGTGTAAGTATCAAATAATAACAAATTGATAGTTTAAGTACAACATTAAAATTTTAAAAGTACATATATCATATCCAACATTTAATAAAAATATAGGTACCAAATACAACAATATCCTTTAAAAAATTAGAAACATTTGTTTTCATAAATTGGGGTTTTATTTTTGCCGTCATGGGCTAGGTTTATTGAGCCCACAATTCGGCTAATATGAGAGCACCCGAGTACTTCAAGCCCAGACTTCCACAAGTTCAAACACTACATTTTTCTATTTCAGGTTTATTTTATTATTTATATTTGAGATTTGTAATTATTGTTTGTAATATAATTTTAAAGATTTTCTAACTAAAATAGAAGAACAATACATTTTTTCTAACAAGTGTTATTTAAATTTTAGAATACATTATGATATTCTCACAATTTGGATAAAAAAAATTAAGAAATATATCATATTAAAAATTTGTATAAGAATTAAATAAAGATTTGGCTGAAATCAAGGGGAAGTTAGAAAATTTTTTAGAGGTCCGAAATTAAATTGTATATTTTTATGATAGTAAAAATGTAATTTTATTATTTTAATAGTTTATATCTTTATAATTTTTAAAAAATTCAATCGATTTTTTTATCATTTTTGGGAGGAATCAAAGTGTAATTTTACGATCACAAATTTAAAATTTTAAGGGGTCTAAATAGAAAATTTCCATTTTAGGGAGGGAGGGAGCCCGAGGCCCTTACCAGTCCCTTGGATTCGTCACTGGTTGAAATGAAAAAATTAAAAGTTAAAAATTATAGTAGTTTAAGTAGAAATCGTGTTGATATTTTAAATTATTTTTCAATTGAATTAATGTTCCATTGACTCGTGATATCAATTTAATAATTTAAATAATAGTATAAAATGAAGGAAACGTTGGTGATGTTTTTTTCTTTATTTTTCTCATTACGAATACATCTGTTATGGAAATTTTGAAACAATAATACCACTGGCATTCTTCACAAGTTGTTTTCTTTTATATGATTCTGAAATTTCCGAAAAAATTACTATTAGTCGATTCAAAATTTGTGACATTAATCTTTAATTGAATGAAATTATTATTGATTAAAAGATAATATTTGATGCACTATCAGTGCATAAGTCTTATATATCATTAATACATCATAATACATCACATCATTAATAACAGGGGTAGAACCAAGAGAGGTTGGCAAGGACCTTAACCCGTTTGATTTGATATCTTTGCCTACTTGGGTCCTTAGTTGAAATTTTTATTATTAATAAATGGGAAGATTTCTAATTTGACCCTCTAAATTTTTTTACTTTAATTCCAATCCCTTCACTATAATTTTTTCGGCTTTGCCTCTGATTAATAAGGAAAACATTAAAATGTTGCATGAATTTTTAATAAATATTTAAAAAAAAAAAACACTTTCAATAATCAGATATTGAAACCTGATGAGGTGGAATTATTTTGCCAATGCTACCTCTCACCGGAGAATGACATGGTTTTGGCATTGAACCCTAAAGAAAATGGTAATTATAGCACTTGGAAACGGCCACTATCAAACTGGATTTTCAAATTTCTCATCTCGTCAAAACCCTAATTAATTTCATAAATTTACATTAGAAGATGGTGGAGAATCATATTTGGAAACAATATGTTTTGGTGCATTTTCTTTTTCTTTTTCCATGAAAGTCATCAGTCAAGATGGCAGCTAAATTAGGGTGCAAAGTGTGTGGGGGTACTGTAGCTAGGTTTGGGAGATTAATAGAAAATATAACTTGGATGGGTGAGCTCACAGTGAGAGAGCCATTTTCGTCATAAAACAACGAGTTAAATGCTCTGCGATTAAAAAAAGAAAAAGAAAGAGTACAGAAAGTAAGGTTGGAGAAATCCACATTCAATGTTACCTGTAAATTTGTTCTTTGTTTTGTTTGAATTTAATTACTCAATTTATGTTGTCTTCTTTGATAGTCATGAATAAAGGTTGTGGATTGCGTCTCTGACCAGGCACTGCTCCGACAATATTTACTCCTTTTCTGGAGCGTAAGAAATCAAATTGGGAATTCCAAATTGTATGAGATTGTGAGCTACCTTGTGATCTTAGGGGAGAAGTACCGCGACAACGCCCCACGAGTATCGGTACACTTGAGTTGTATTGGTATTAGTCTAGACCTGTTTCGCAATAAGTCAAATAGTAAGCACCTCAAGTTTTCATTGTGACTTGTATCGACACACTAGAGGAGTTGTATTGCCACAAGTCTGACAATGAGCTCCGTTGATTTTTTCCTTAGGACTTGTTATCGACACAAGTCCACTTGTTTTGATACCACAACCTCTAACAAGTATAATTTTCAAGCACAAACACTTGTGCCGATCTACAAGTTCTCTGCAGATTGCAATTATCCACGAATTCAATGTTGTTAACAGCTCCGATCTGTGCCTGACTACTCCAAATATCTCCAAACTTTGTTAGAGGGTATAAATATGGTTCAAAGAGTCCTACCTGAAAAGACAAGAAGCAAGCTTTCAAAGACCAAAGAGTAAAAATCCAATCCTTTATCTTGTTTTTCTGATTTTTACTTGTAAATCTTATTCATTCTTTTAAATGTTGTTTTTGTACGTGAGAGCAAATTTATTGTTTATCGACTTTCTAAAGCTAACCACTCAACCAGTCTTGTATTATCTCCATTTGTGAGGGTTTGTTCAAGGTTTTTAGTTAGAAAACCTCGTGAAAAAGTGGCTCTATCTTGCCTACTCAAAAGATAATGTTGTAAAGGTTAGACATTTTTCCTAAAATATTATTTCATATTAGTAAATTTGAAAAATCCTTAGTTGCGAAGAACTAAGATAATAGATATAGACGATTGGTATCAAACCTCTATAAATAATTGTGTCAATTTTTATTTGTCATTTTTTTTAATCACCAATTCAGTGCAAATTGAGCTTTACAAGACAAGTCTGGGAAATTACAAGATATTAATCTGGTTCAATAATAAAATTATCAAGGCCTCTATCTTTATTGGTTCATATAAATCATCCCACATCAGAAAAGTAAGGTGTATAGTAATGTACGTGGGAAAACAAAAATTAGTATTTTTTTTTTAAAATTTTATAATACAATAGTATAATATTTATAAAATAAATTTTCATGTTTTTTAAAGGTCTAACATCTTCATAATTGTCCTATAATCTCCATTATTTTTTATAACTTTTACCTAATTTTTATATTTTATTTTTTAAATAATTTTCATAAATTTTTTATAACTTTTAATAATATATTTATATAATTTAATTTTTTTTATATTTTATAATTTATTGATGTGGAATGTTTCCTCATCAACATCAATTTCATGTGACATACCATATGTTATCATCATATTCTATCAGTTGTTATGTGAACAAAATTCAACAATAAATATGATCAACGTTAACAAAAGAGCTTAATAAATTAATTTATAGCCAATAAATTATATTTTCTGACGATGGATTGATCTAATTTTTAGTTTTTTTTGTTGAGGGGGAATTTACCTTTCAAACTTCATATTAATAAAAGGAAAATGAAAATTAGAAATTATATTCTAAATTAGTACAACTAATTAAAAATATGGACGATTAAAAATAAAAGTACTTTATAAATTAAGACAATTAACTAATATTATACTCAATTATAAATCTTCCATATTTTTCTGTTTCCTTTGAACATTGCAAACTTAACTCACATTCGACTGCCCAAGAGAACAAATCCATTCAGCCTAGCGATTGCTCTGTTAGCGTCCCTTCTGTCTCAAAATCTTACAAAGCCATATCTTTTCCCCCTCCTACTCTCTCTTGCTGGAATAAACGCATTCACCACCGTCCCATGATAACCGAACAATGCCCAAAGTCCTTTCCAATGCATGGACTATGGGATGTTAAACACAAAAAGCGTTATACATGAACCATCCTTATCATCACTAGCACGTGAACCGTTCTATTTCCGGAGCAATTACAATCATTCAACATTCAATCCAAAACAATATACAAGCAATCAATAGCATTACAACTAAAAGATATGTTATACAACCTTTCCCGGGTCTCGCACGAGCATACAAATGCTCTAAAGTTACCCAAGATCAAACAAGGACCAACTTGTAAAAGTTTCAAAATTTTAATTTGACGTCGCGGTGAAACATACTGACTTGACCAATGGCCTCCTCGTCATGGCGACGGGGTTCTTTGTCGCAACGTGGTTTGGAGTCTAGAGCTTGTTGCGACGACCATCATTTGATATCGCGACGTGACATACTGTTTTGGTAAAAATTGCATCATTTGGTACCTATCTCATACCATTTAACCAAACCTATTAATAAGACCATGCAATAAAAATTTTCCTAAACTCAAAACAACACCAAAAGCATGCTAAATAGTTCAAGCATCAATGCTACAAGTTTTAAACAAGTCCAACATCACATTACATACCATTCAAGCCTAACAATTCAATGTCATTTCACCTAGCAAATATGTCATGAAATTCATTAGACTTTACATATACAAAACTAACTTGAAACTAACCATTTCAATCTCATTTTAGCTATTTACAAACTCACATACAATCCAATGACTTATAAGTCATAATGCATAACCATCAACTATCCAATTTAAGTTACATTTTTAACTTTCATCTCAATCACTTATTAACTAGGCTAGCATTTCAATTCTTCTATTCCAATTATGCCATTTCAATACCATACATACCTCAAACATTTAATCAAAATGTACTATATCAATTAGGCTCCAACCATTGCCAAATCATGTTTTTCAATATATCACAATGGCTTTCAAACATCATACTTCATACATTCAAGTTTGTACCAAAATACCTATATACATGCCACAAACCCAAGGTTCAAAATGATCAAACATCTATCGATTCAGTGATGGGATAGTGTGAGCTTCGAATGTCGATCTAGCTTGATGCATTCTACAAGATGATCTACAAGGAAAAGGGAAAATAAACGGGGTAAGCATATTGAATGCTTAGTAAGTTCATAGACATTAAACAAAAACTTACCTCATTTTACAATTTAATACAACAAACTATTTAGCTTGACAAGTTTGCCTAAACATGGCAACACATATCAATAAGTTGAGTTTAACATATAATCACATCAAATTGTAATTCAAACATATATCAATCAAATTTTTTTAATATCATATTCATGATCAATTCAACATTTAACCATTTGAATATCAAATTCATATCATACATAGGTATCTTGATACATCAATTGCTAATCAAGTTGAATATATATACATGTCATGTTACTCATCCGAGCTAAACCTTTAAATTGACATCAGGTTACCAATCCAAGCTAAACCCGTGTCGTAAGTATCTTCGATACACCAATTGCTCGTACGAGCTAAAAAGTATATATTTGTGTTAGGTTACTATTCCATACTAAACCTTTAATGACACATTCTATTGCTTGACCAAGTTGAAAATATACATGCCAGATTACCAATCCAAGTTAAACCTTTAAAATGACATCAAGTTACCAGTCTAGGCTAAACCTGTATCACATGTATCTTCTAGCCTGCAAAAAATGCTAGATCTCGATAATCATCGGTAATCAATCTGTATCAGTGTGCACAAAACCTTTTACTAAGTTCACCCAGGCATTCTCAACTCATATTATCTCTCTTTACAATTTAGTCCACATCTTACCTATTACACCAACTCGCAAACAATTCAATTTATAACTAAACTTACACATATTTTTAATTCAAATGCATAACAATTTAAATGAAATCATACCATATGAACTTACTTGGTCAAATAAGCAAACAAGTTAAATTTGCAAAGACTAATAAATAATTTTGGCTTTCCCCCGATTATTTCCGATTTGGTTCAATTAACGATATATACAATTATACAATTCAATTTATCAATACCAAACATTTTAATATCACCCTATAATATGCAAGAACCAGTTTAATTTCACTTTTCAAATGTCTCTAAAGTTTTTCATTTTATGCAATTTAGTCCATAAAACTGAAATAACAATATCTTTGGTTTCGAAATTGAGCTCAATTACATCCTTCTATGGCTCTCTATTATCTATTAGTACAGTAATTTCATATCAATTTCACAATTTATACACTTTAATCCTTATGTTCAAGAAGTAAAAACTAAACATTATAATCTAGTAATTTTTTACATCTAGGCTTAAAACCTAATAATTTAACGTCAATTTCTTCAAGAAACCAATAATAGAAACTTTAAAAAATTTTAACAATTTTGTAAATTGATACATGAACTAGTTAAATCAAACCTCTCACAATCTCAAAAACATAAAAATTACAAGAAAGAGACTTAAAATGACTTACCATTGAGGACCGAAACTTGATACTTAAAAATGGTTTTCTCCCCTTTAGGTTTTGTGTTCATTATGACATCCATTTACTTAACTTTTATACTTATATTAACTTAGTTCATCAACATTTATTTAATTAAAACTTAATTATAATTAACAAGGTTAGTGGATTATTAATACCTTCCACCACCGTTTGACCGTTTAAAAATAGTCTAATTGCTTAATTGGTCCTTTGGTCATTTAAAAATCTATTGCAATAAAAATTTTACAATTTAGTGCTTATAACTTAATTAAGTATTAATTTAGTAAAATTACTAAGCGAAACATTAATATATTTTTATATTAGTCTCCTGAATATTAAATATTAATATTTATGGATCCGATTTACGAAAATGAGATTACGAAATCATTGTTTTCAATACACTAAAAATCGAGTTGTTACAATATCTTTACATGAAATCAAAGCACACCTAAGGAGGATAGACTAACCATGGTGTTTAACTCTCACAAACGAAGCAAATGACATCTTATGCTTGTTCACAAGACAAGTTGTGCCAAAGTTAATAAAAACGTGAAAGTTCTCGTAAGTTGCTTTACTTTGTGAATGGATCCAAATACTCTTTTTTTTTTTTTTTTTTTTTTCAAGATTCCATCACCATCAAAGTTCATATGATGATAAAAGCTCCTATCTTTCATTTTGTAAAAACCTTGTGTAATGACTCAGCATCCTCTCTTCCATAATTAACCTCCTCGTCTAAACATTACATTTCATCTGGCTCATTCTATTGAACTTCGATCAGTTTAATGTGGTTAACAATTCTAATGCCAACCATATCATTTACTTCAAGGGTTCTCTTTACTCAAGCGAGACATGCTTAGTTAGTAAACATAAGACTAGACATGTTAGGAAAGAGTTCATGACAATCATTTGTGAGTACTTCAGTTACGTACGCCATCACCCATCATCATCTAATACCAAGAAAACTACTTTTGTTGTTACTCTTGTTGCCACAAGATTTTCCACCTTCATCACAAGTTAACAGAACATATCACCACCCTTTTGCACATTCATCTCTTCCCCCACACTAAACCCTTCCAACTTTGGTATGCACTTCATCAATGGTTGAAAAATACATTCGACTAATTGGCTTGATTCTAACTTCAAATTACATTCGTCTTGCATCTCATTCTCAGCAACAATGGAATTTTCTTTGTTAATATTTTCTGGGACCAAGTGTTGGATATCTTCACCATTGGGAGACTCATCACCGATACCATCCTCGAGATTAAAATCTTCAATTATTCTATTTGAACATTTGCTTCCTTCTTCGTTCATTATACTACGTTAGAGAATCCAAATTAACAAATCATTCATTGTTTGTCTTATACCATGGTTAGGATGACTTCCTTTTCTTCTCCGATTCAAAATTTTCGTGTTTGGATTCTCTGACTTTCTTGGGATATTGTTAGAGACCAAAGAATAACGATTAACAAAAAATGAAGATTAGAGAATAACAGAGAGCTTTGTTGTAATGAATCAAATTATATATATATGGACTATTCGTATCGGTAATCATAAATCTCTCAAGTAAAGTTAATTATATTAAATTTTAGGTGTAAGTTAATTAAATAATTAGTTTACGAGAAAGTCTCTTAAAAGTGGATTTGATAAATATCTTTTGCATGCTTGAATTGAAACTAGAGGTGCTTATGGGCCGGATCGATTTGGGTTTGGGTCGGAGTATTTAAGCATGATAATAGCATATTTTATGTTTGTTTAAACTCGGTCTAACCCGAAATATAAGCTTAAAATTTTGTCTAAACCCGCTCATATTTACAAAAAACTCACCCAAACTCATTTTAGGCCTACTCATATTATTTTTTAAAAAATATTTATTTTACTTTATTTTAATATTTAATAATTTTATGTATTTTGTATTTATTGAATTTTTTTATATAGTCATCTTAACATTATTGTAATTTTTACATTAGAGTAATATTATAAATTTAATATAGGTTTATTTTTTAATGTGTTATAAATTACATAATATATAAAAATAACATGATATAAAATATTATAAACTTAAAAATCGGTCAAGCTGTGTCAGGCTTGGGCCTTGATGATTCAAGCTTGAGCTCGACTCATTTTTTAAACGGGCTTAATTTTTTTTTCAAATTCATTTTTCGAATATAATATTTTTACTCAAACTTTCCCATATTTCAAGCTGGCTTTTGAGCCTAGACGGGTTACTCGACTCATGCACAAGTCTAATTGAAATCATATAATATTTATTACATAATGGGAGTGAAATATTGTGATGGAAATATCATTGTAAATTACCACAAAGGGCATCCATGTAATTGTAAATGTTTTGGACAAGTTCTGAACACCTAATAGCTTCGTCTAAAGAGTACGCATTAATACAGAAACATAGAGAGATTTATTTTATTACTAAATAACATTAATTTTAAATTATGTCACTTAAATAGATTGGTTCACACATTGATCTTCATGCCATGTTTTAATACTATAATATTGTATTTTTTATGTATCTCAATTTATCTCATACTTTGCATAATTTTTTTTTTAATTTTTAATTTCTAATTAATTATTCAATTTTAATCTATATTATCTACTTCAAAAATATAACAAATATAAAAGATATTTAAATAGAACTTATTGAATATAAATAAAATAATATATTTTTAATTATTTTTTTGGTGAATTATAAGGAGAGGGCAAAATCATAACAATAAGCGATTAACGCGACTCAAACCCAGGCCACACCTTGAGCAACGAATACCTTTAACCATCAGGCCAGAACACGAAATTTTTTTAAATAATAATAAAAATTACAAATTGTGAAATTCGACAACAAACATATATATATTTGAACATTTATCTCATTAGCTCATTATTATATCTGCTCTTTTTGAAACAGTATCTATAATTACTCATAACTTCTTCCTAACCTTTAAATAGGATAGTAATGCATTTCAATGCCCTTGAACCCATGTTCTCCCACACAAACAAAAACAATCGAGCTAAGACTCAATCGACCGACCACCAACATATTAAATATTGAATTATTGATGACTTGAAGGATTGAATGTGCGGGCACAGTTTCACCATTATTCCCTCCAAGACTTTCACAACAGCCTGGCTTCATCATCCTTTCATTTAATGAGAAAATAACGGTTAAATTTTTATTTTTTTCTCATTAATAAATATATAATGAGCTGAGCTTTCATGAGAGATGACATGTTCTGGTATGATAAATAAGGTTCTTATTTGTCATTCTCAAAACCATGACAACAAAAAATCATTAGTTTAGATATTCGGCTTTAAATTAGATTATACTAATTATTAGTTTAATTATTTTGATTTAGTTTCGATTTTGATGAGAAGAATTCATTGGTTTTTATCAAGTTTAGGACATTAAATCATTCAATATATTCTTAAGGAGGATAATGGAGGAGCTTATGGAATTGCAAAATTAATACAAGAAAAGAGAGGACTTCGGATGTTTCAAGTCTCCTCTACGAGGTGTTAATTTCATTCTATTATAGTCTTTTAAGTTTTTTTTTTTTTTTTTTTCTTTTCACAAAAAGAAATCAGATAAAAAAACAATTTTTTGGACCCTAATTTAATTTGATTGATTTATGTATTTATAGCTTCCCTATTTTCATACTAACCTTAAAAAAGATTTCATACAACATTTAGCCATCCCATGTGTCGCTCCAAATCTTAAAGCTTAACATGTAGACCTCATGTGCAAATGGTAAGAGATCTGCTTTCGTTTGACAACGATCTCAAGGTTTCCTCGTGTTGGTCCAAGGATGGTCTACCACAAAAGTCCTCTAGGGTTTGTGAATCCCATGATTCTAGCGACTGAGCTATTTTCCTTAACATCTCATTAAACTACACTAAACACCAAAAATACAGGGGACAGCAAAATTGTTTACGTGGTACGATTTTTCTACTTTTGCAAAGTTTGGCTTATTGAGATGAATTCATTATATTAGAATTTAATACAATCAGTGATCCTAGTGAAATATCCTCACTTTTGTACTTCAAAGACTAGATATTTCACCACTAAATTCTCCTCTTGAGAATTTAGTTTGTAAGACCAACAACAAAAAGTTTTACTTTCTCAAATGCACCCTCACAAATAACGTTCCTCAAAGAATTAATAGGTGCTTTGTATTTAGTACATAAACCTATAAAAGTCTCTCAAATATATAGAGAATTTCAAGACTTGTTAACATACTAAAGATCAATCATGATCCCTTTCGACCTACGGTTAAAATAACTAAATACAATACAATCATGACCAAAGTAAGGTGGACTGTTGGAAGATAATTCTTCAAGTTATGTCTTGATCAAACATCCTTGATCCACGGGATTTGATACAACCAATCTAATCCTCAATATATGTTTCTCCAAGTGAATTGATGGGCTTGAATCATCCAACGATATCAACATAGCCCAAATATTTTGTTTCAATAAATTGTCAATCTTTCAAATAAAAAAAGAGTTAATTGCACCAAACATCCTCAAATTATAACCATCATAATTGGTCCCCAAACTTCAAAACGTTCTAATAACATTCTCAAAATATTAATGTTATATCAATCGGGTCTTTCATTATTGAAATAGTTAATATAACCATTAAATGACATGTAAAAATACTTTGTGACATAATTTAAAATGATAATGTTAAAGAGAGTAAAATATTACCACATACCTTTTAAAATTAAAAACTAAAAACATAGTAAAATCATAAAAAAAAAAAGAAAAAAAAAAGGTGAATGATATTTTCTGTACATAAGATCCAGTGTCTCATTTTTACAATATTCATTTTTCTTTAAAATTTTAATTTTAAATTATATCACATAAGATCCAATGTCTCATTTAACAATTAAATTAACGATTTTAATAGCAGAAAAACTTTATTTATATAACATCAATAATTTAAGGATGTAATTAGAATGTTTTAAAATTTGAATACCAATTTATAATGAGGGTCATAGTTTAGAGATCAGTGCAATTAATCCTAAAAAATTGGGGTATAACTAATAATTAAATAGTGTTTAATGCATGATATTTTTTAATTGTGTGGGATGTTGATGGATATTGTTTAATTAATTCATATATATTAATCGCTTCATATAAAATCTTGTGCAATATAGAATCAGGGGCGAAGCCAGAAAATTTTTTTTAAGGTGTCAAAGTTAAATTGTAATTTTTACAATAATAAAAGTGCAATTTTTAAAAGATTAAATTAAAATTTTATCATTTTTAGGGGAACAAAATACAATTTTATTTTTATTAATTTAAAATTTAAAAAAAATTAAGAACCTAAATAAAAAAAATTTCATTTTAGGGGAACCAAGGCCGTTGCTAACCCCCTAATTTCGCCCCTGTATAATATTATAAGTTTAGCAATCACATGTCATATGATGGAAAGCTTTGACAATAATCCCTAAATTTGAAGCATTACATCTCAATTAATAATAAATTCCTAACAAAAAAAAAAAAAAAAAACAGAAAATAGAAGTGTTGATTGGGATCTTTAGAAAATCAAGTAGTTTCAGACAATTGAAAGATAGGATTATCAAACATTGTTATCTGATATGGTACGAAAGATTAGTGCTTATTAGGAAAATCTGATAGACTAAAGATTAGGGTTTTCAAGTAGTCAAGTTTTCTTAATTTGCCAAAATTGATGTAAGATCATTCTCATCCATTTAAGCCAATCAAAGGTGGTTGCGATTTCTTTACTTGTGTGGAGTCTAATTCAGTGAGTAAATTAATTATTTTTAATTTGAATACAATAAGTGATTCAAGTTCTATCATACCCTATTATAGCAACTTCACTTTTGTAGCTAAAGACTTGTATCACTCACCTCTAAGTTCTCCTCCTGAGAACTTAAGCAGTAACCAACACTTGTTTACTCTCTCAAATACACTCTCAAAATATATTCAACTATGCTCTTAAATCTCAATTACAAAACCTATACAAGTCTATTAATATATAAGAGTTTCGAGACTTACCAGCGTACTAGAAATTAATTGTAATTCAATATTAAATGACAACTAAAATAACTTAAATACAATACAATAATAAAGAGCAGTGTAAAGTGAATTGTTGGATATAAGTCTTCAAAGCCTATCATGATCCAATGGATTAAATTTGTATGATTTGATCTGATCCAATCCTTAAGATGTGTTTCTCCAAATAGATTGATTTTCATAAATAGACTTGAATAATTACATAGTATCAACATTGATTATAACCTAAAGATTTTATTACAAAATTTATCAACTTCAAATATGACAAATAAATTGGTCTGTCGCAATACTAATAGTAGTGACCATTTTCATAGACACATGAACAATCACTTAAAAAACTTACCTCAAACTTCTAAATTTCAAAGAATAAAAATTGTGGCATTAATTTCATTATGACCCACACTAATTAAAAATCAATTTAAGAAAAAAAAACTATCCAGTTGAGAATTTAATATATATATATATATATATATATATATATATAACTCAAACACTCTAAGCCGAAATAAATCACTCAATATCCTATATCTACAGTACGCATAGTAGCAATCTTGTGCTGATAAAGTACTGTTTGGGTTCTATTTCACAAGGAAATATACCAAAATTGATCATTTAAATTTTTACTTTTGATTTCATTTCTGCTGAAATTTGTAAATTATACCAAAAAGCCTTACAGGAAATTTTTTTTTTTTTAAACCTAGAAAATTCATGCTTGTTATTAGCAGAATGTGACCTGAAACTACCAGCATTAAAGTCTATCATAAATACATACAAATAATATCTTTATTAATTGTACTTTGTCTATATATAAATGGTCTAACACAAATGAAATGAAGTTTGAGGGTGAAAATGATGTACAATTTCATTGTAAAGTGATGATTGCCATCGCTTGATTATGAGCTACAGATCTAGATGATGAAATTCCATTACCACAAAGGTTTTTCAAATATATATAAATATATGAACATAACAATACAAAGAGAAATTTGTCATTGAATTTCACTCAAAACATGTTAAAATTCTATAAACTACGTAGAACATGTCAAAGCTTTTCCCTTTGTAGAGGAAACAGTGGAAAATACCGATTTATATAATCTGATGGTATTTCACTGCTTTTAGAACAATTACAATATATATATATATATATATATATATATATATATAAATAAATTGTTTAGAATATTGGTGAATCTGATGGGGAAGAATTCACCAAATTAAGAATACTGTTCCAATAGTTCTTGTTATCTTCATAGTAATCACTGCCATCCCCGCTGCCTCCGCTGTTTTCGTCAGATTCTTTGCCGCTATCAGATAAACTCCGGTCGACCGAATCATTAAGAAGAAGATTAGTGAAACCTTCCTCCATTATATTCCCAACATTACTAACATTAATGTTGTTTGGCCTCAAAGACTCTGGAGTCCATCCTCCTTCAATAGAAATTGTCATATCATGAAGACTAGATGTGAATGATGACAAAGAATTCCCCATACCCTCTTTGTAATCAGCCAAATTGCTTGAACTTCCAAGCTCTTTCCACTCTTGTTCGCCTTCTTCTTTAACGATCCCCGCAGTCTCGGAGGAACCCGAGGTGGTGCCAACGAACTCGATCATCGGCATCGGACTCGCACCAAGCCCTGTAGTGATTGGTGGTGCATTTTCTGAGACAGAAAGAGTGGAGGTAGGAGACTCAAGGGCAAAAGTAGGGGGATTGAAGTGGTGATGATGTTGAAGTGAATAAGAACGGATCTTTGATTCTCGAACCAATCGAGCTTCAGCTTCGAGCCTAGCACTCTCCCATTGAGCCATATGGCTAAGGTTGGCTGCATTCTTGGATTGACCATCCGTAGTGGAGAGTAAAGCATCGTTTTTGGGCTTGTGTGTGATGGGATCGATCCCCATTTTAGCTAACTTTTTCTTAAGATGAGTGTTCCAGTAGTTTTTGATCTCATTATCTGTTCTTTTTGGCAAGTGAGTGGCAATGGAAGACCACCTGAAGACAAAAAAAAAAAAAAGACGAGCAAAAACATAATAGAGACAGTAACCTTTACACAAAACCCAAGAATTTTCTCAATCTATCACTCATCTAAAGACAAAGATTATAAAGTAGACAAAAAATGTTAAAAAACTGATTTGCTATTGCATTTTATAATGAAGAACTGAAGACCCATTTTTGCATTTAAAGTTAGCATTCCATTAAAATCAGATGTCAGAAGAGATAGTAACTTATTGCAAAAATGGAAGACACTGCACAATTTTAATTTAATATCTGTAGGATCCAAACCAAAACAAAGAAGAAAAGATTATATAGGTGATGAATAGAGTAGACTGGCCCTTCAGATTTGAGAGTATTTATATGTTTCCACTAAATCCCCCAGAAAAACATTTGTCATTTGAGTTCAAGAAATTTGAGCTTAGATTTCATAACAAAATTTGGAAATTAAAATCTTAGTGTTGAGAAATTGAAAACCCAAGATCAGAAAGATACCATTACCTGTTCCCTAAAAGGGCATGAAGTTGGATGATAGTTTGTTCTTCTTGCAAACTAAATTTTCCTCTCTTAATATCAGGCCTTAGATAATTAGTCCATCTGAGCCTGCAACTTTTCCCACATCTTTGAAGACCTTAAAAAAAACAATGAGACCCAAAACAAGAAAAACAATGAGCTGAGAACAGAAGAATAACTTGTAGTATAAGTAAAGCAAGGAGGACTTAGAGTTAGGGGTTAGTCACCGGCTTTGGCAGGCAAGGAACGCCAGCTTCCACGACCATGTTCTTCAATGTAAGCCAAGAGTTTCTGGTCTTCTTCAGGTGTCCAAGGTCCTTTCTTCAACCCTACTTTGTCACAGCAAGGTGATCGGCCCATATTGGGTATTCTGAAAAACTGAAGCAGCAAAGGAACAAGGAAGTTGAGTTCACTCTTTATATAACACTTTGAAAACAAAGAGATAATGTTTGATGAAAGAATTAAAAGTAATGAAGAGAAGGGAGTGGCAGTGAGAAAGGGAAGGAAGCCTGTGTTTGTAAATGAAGAGATGGGGGGCAGAGAAGAAAGGTCAGCGAAATTAATGGGGTTGAGAGAAATTAAATTTTTCATCAGAGTATATGCTAAAGTCACATGATAGATGAAATTAAAACCGACCCTTTTTTTGTTACAATGGAGGTTGTATAGTCTGGAAATAGAATATCAAAATACTAAAATTTAAATTTTACATTCGCCAAATAAATAACATATGATGAAACTCGGAAATCGACTGATGTAATTGTGCATAATAAATTTTAAATTTGAGTACTTAAGACCTAAAATCTATATTTTTATCAACTGTGTCAAGAACTCATGAATCGATTAATTAAATATTTTTTTTTATCTATACTTCAAAATTTTTATAACCTCCTCCTTTAGCATTAACCTAAAACCTTATCAAGGTCTCTGTTTATTAAAAGTTTTTACAACCCTCCTTTGTCTATAGCATTACTACTTCACTATGTAGCTCTACTTAATTCATAGGGAATTTTAAAAAATTTAAATTTGAATTTCATACAAAAATCGAGTTCTTAAAAATAAATTAATTATATAAAAATTGAGTTTTCAAACTCCTTTTTTCTTATTTATAGCATTACTACTTCCTATGTAGTTTTACGTACTTCATAGGGCATTAAGAACAGATAAGATTTGAATCTTTAAATAGAGATTACTCCCAAAAATAATTATATGAATTAATTGTCAGAAATTACTACTTCATTATATACCTTTACTTAACTCATGGGGTATCCAAAATATGTGCCATGTATATATAGTAAAAAAAAATGATAATTTATGTTGTTGAATTACGTCGATAACGAAAATTGAAACGATCGCGTAATAATAAGAAAAGAAAAAAAATAAAACATACAAATTTTACGTGAAAAAATCTTTGAAAAAAAATTACGGGCAAAGGGCAGAGGATAATAAAATTCACTAATGTTGAAAATCGAATGATACAAGAAGAGCTGCAAGAAGAATTTCAATTACATCTATTTAAAAGTTAAAAAACCTTAGTCGAACCTCGACCTTAAATCCCACACAGACCCCTTAATTTTATCACTGTATTTTTTCATTAACAAGAATCCGAATAACACAATTTTAACATGTATATATTCATGATTGTATTATTTTTCGTGTTATATCATGATGTTGTGCTTATATTCTCAAAAAGAAACCTCAAACCCCAAACAAATTATGAAAGGATTTTTTGGTCCTTACAACTAACAAAGCAAAAGAGATAGTAAATGAAACGGGGCCAGATCCCAAATTTAAAGTTTCTCACTATATGCTACTCATGATGATGTTGACTTTTCTTATTATAAGTTTTGGACTCTTTTTAAAGGTGTATTAATTAGCTTATAAAGTTGAATTTTAATTAAATAGAACTACAATAAAGATTCTTTTTTTTTTTCCCTCTAATTAGCTTCTGAGGTTGAGTTTTGATTAATTAAAAATATTGATCGAGAATTCGTGTGTTGACATGATAATTAAATATATTCATTGTTCCAGATATAATTTAGATTCGAGTGATATTAGTTGCATTGTTAGGATTTTACCTTCCTATTATAATTCACCAAAAAAAATATTGACCCAAAAATAAGAGAAATTTTGTTAAATAAAAATGAAATATAATTTATGGTAAAAACATTCAATGTTGACACAAGAACGAGAAAATCTTGTTGTATGCAAATGAATTTATATGGCATAAATTTATTCAAAACCAAAAATCATTCTAAACAACATAAAAAAGTTTCAACATTAAAACTATATTTAATAGATATTGTATTTAGTTGATTGAGTCTTAACTCGATCAGTATGTAGATTTCAGTATGCTGAAACGCATTATTCTCTTATTTATAAGTTGGGGAGAGATTATGAATAATTTTAAACATTATGTAAAAAATAATAATAATAAAATTATTCACTTAAAAATATTTAATATTATTTAACTTAGACCTCAAGTTTTGAAGGTTTAGAACCCTGGTTGGGAAAGAAAGTATAGATTTTAACTGTTTTGGAGACTATAAGGTTTTTAAATTGGACCAACCTCATTGCTATACCAAAATTTAGACTAAACCCATGCTTTCAGCTCACTGCCCATTACCCTTTCAACAACCCCCCCCCCCCCCTTCACTTTTTCTCATTTTGGTATTTATTCATTTTTTATTCTCATATTTAAATTATTTTTCCATTATAAATTTTAATCAATAAATTTAACGATGTTGAGAAAAAAGTTTTACACTCAACGACTAAAAACATACTACACAAAGTTTTTTTTACATATGATAATTAATGACGTGACATACATTGAAAAAATATTCAAAATTAATTATATATGAATACAAAATTTTTAATATATAAAAATTTATTAAATTCAAAAAATTTGAAATTTTTATGATATATAAATTATATAAAAATTATAAAAAATCATATAAAATATAAAAACTCAAAAAATACACAAATTATAAATTTTATTAAATTAAAAAAATCAGTCTTTTTATCATATATCAAATATAAAAAAAAAACATTTACAAAACATTAAATAAAATATACATGATTTAAAAAATAAAAAAGGAAGTTTTCTAAAATTTTAAAAATGTGTATTATTTTTTTAAAATGTTAACTTTTTAGAAATTACAAAAAAGTTAAAATTAAAAAAAAAGTATATATTTTTTTGTAACAAATATATATTTAATTTCTAAAGATGATTTGAACTAAAAAAATTAGAAAAAAAAAAAAATCAAATAAAAGCCAATGATCGATAAAAACTTGGTCAATGCTGGTCAGTAGTTGAACAAATGGCCACTTTAGCAGTTGATGGAAAAAAAAAAAAAAGACAAAAACGTGGCATGTTCTCATTGGTTAAATTTGTTACTTGTTTTTTTTTTTTTAATACCGTTTAACTTTTTAACTAAATTTAATAATAAAAAATATTTAAATATGAAAATAAAAAGTTTTAGGTACCGATATAGAAAAATGTGTATAGTTTAAGACCAAACTAGTGTTATAAGCCAACTAATAATACCTGGTACCTTGAAATTTAAGATAATATATTGTCACCCCAAATGAATGAGTCAAAAGTTTTCATTGAGTTATGTAACAAATAAATATGTTTTCTTAATTTATGTATTTTAGAGGGACTGTAGAAGGAATATCCCCCTATTTAGATCCTACAACTGAAAATTTCATAACGAGTTAGATCTAAAGAGATTTTGGTTGGGTTTGTTGAAAATGATTTTTGAAAGGATTAATTTTTTTAAAAAGTTTAGATGAATCTGTGCAGTGTTTGATAATTTTTTTTAAATATTATCGAAGTTTTTTTTATAATCGGAATTTATATTATAATAATTATATTATTTTATATATACTTAATAATAATAATAATTTATGCCTATTTAAAATTTAAATTTAAAGTTATATGCACGGGAGTGGATAATGGTATATTGAAACAGAAAGTGATTAAAGCAAACACTCAAATTTTATGTAGTAAAACAAGGTATAAATGCATCTAATGATGGCAAGTGGCGCATTCCTTTTCTTTTTTCTTTTTAAATAATTTATATAAATTTTCATTTATCCATTTAATTCCTATAATTTGTGATATTTTACCTCTTTTTATTCTTTTCTCTTAATTCAAAAAAAATTATTTTTTTAAAAAAATTTAAACTTTTATGATAAAATAACTAAATAAAAATGGAAATTATCCAAACAAAATTTTTTTGACCAATATACTTTATTTTTAAAAATGGAAATTATCCCAATTATTATTATTATTATTATTATTATAAACTCTTAATCATAGTTGTCTAATTATCAAACATACTTATCCTTTTGTTCATTCAATTTGTTTAAAAAAATAATAATAATTTTGGGTCTAGATCCTTCTGTTCTTTTAATTTGTTTGTTTTTAAGTTTATTAGTTTTTTGGGTCTAGTTTTTTCAAGTGTTTTGTTTTGGACTATTTGATTTTGCTTCATCCTAATAATAAAGCCCAATCTGATGTTTATTTCAAAATAATAATAATAATAATAAAAGTAGGATAAATTATGTTTGATCCCCCCATATTTTTAATCTCTTTAGTTTTGACAAAAAATAATAATTTGACTTTTCTTCTATAGATTCTATAATTTTGTGTGATAAAATTTGTGCTTATTCCGTTTTAAATTTCACTATTTTAAGAAAGATCTCTATGACAATTTTAATCCATTAAATGAATTTTTTGATTAATTACTATTAATATTTTTATTACAAAATTTTCTTTTGTATTATAAAATAATTCTATACCTATTTATTTTACTAACATTATGTAGTTTTTAATAATACTTGCAAAAGTTTATTTCATTAAGAGAAACTTATAATACATTTTGCAATATTAATAAAAATATCCAGCTCCTTTTGGCTAAGAGTCAGAATTATTCATAGTTCATCTCCATTCAGCGCACTCGAATCCACATTCTCTTCCATTGATAATAATACTTATGCCAATCGAGTTAAGACTCAATTAACATTTTTATTTTATTTTAAATGTATATTCTTTAGCCCTTTAACAAAGCTTTTGGGTTTTCCTGCAACTGAATTAAATTTAGGGGATTTTATTGACATTTATTTTGTTGACTGTATAGCACTTAATGAAGAACTGCTCCAAACCCCATTTTTCCCTCTTATTAATTCTCCCTTTGACTGAAAATAAATCCTTTTCAATGGCTATATATGATCAATCCGACAAATAGGGTTTTGAATGTAACAACTTCGTTTTATAGCACAATAATTTTGCAGTTAATTAAATGTTCCAATAATTTTGTGGCTGCTCAATGTAAAAAGGGAAGAAAATGTGAAAAAGTTGGTCTCATTTATGAGAAAATGTAAAAAGAAAAAAAAAATTATGGTTCCACGGTACAATTTACAACTCATAAAATATTACTTAACAAAATTTAATGTGATGGTCTGATGATCTGAGTTCAAATCATACTAATTGTATTTCTTATTCAGACTTGACTCTATTATTTCAATTCACTAAAAATTTTAAAAATATCTTTTTATAAAAACTCAAAATATTTAAAGAATCATTTTTTATTATTTAATTTTCTTTGATTTTTAGTAATTGCAAGACTCGCTCAGTCTAGTCCGATTTCTTCAGTTTTTAGCACGGTTATTTTTTGAAGATGCCACGCGCATTGGCGACTATCCTGCTCACCACCTTGCATGTTATTGCTTCTTCTGGTTTTCATGATAACAGTATTAGTACGAGCAACCGATGGATATAATTTTAAGTTACATTACATTTTTAAATAAAAGATATATAGATTTAAAATTTGGAGATGATTTTATTAGAATATATTGTATCTAGAGTTGGCAATGGAGTGGGTAGGGACAAATATTGTTAAATACATTCTGTAGGTTTATTAAGGGGGTGGATGTTGATCACGAATTTTAAAGTTGCTCCATATCCAAGGCGAGGATCGAACCCTCGACCACTGGTTAAGGTAAGAGAGATCGTTACCATCTCACCTAACTCTCGTGATTAAAGTCAATTAAATAGTTAAACATAATTCTTCAAAAAAAAATAATAATAAAGGGATTTTTTCCATGCTATGTTTTACATATTTATGCATTTAATAGTTTATCCATACAAAGATAAAATGGTAATTTCATATAGTGGAGTGGGGCAAGCAATTATCATAACCCTTCCATACCCACTATTCAAAAGAAAAAAATTTATCCGGACATCCACTTTTCAAAAGAAAAAATATGTTCAATTCAAAATAAATAAATTCAAAATTCATCAAGCGATTGAATTTTACCATCCTTAATTGTATAGATTAAAAAAATAATTATTTTACTCGTAATATTAATTCAATCGCTCCATTATATAGTATAAATTAAGCAATTTTGAAGTATAATTATAAAAAAATTGACCAACTAAATAAATATTTGTGATTGAATTTGTGTTTAACCCATACAGTTATTAAATCAGATTATTACACCCCAGTCCACTCTCATGGGGCATTTTCTCATTTAATATATGTTCCTGCCTAGGTATTCAATTGGTCCCAATCTAAATATCAAAAATTAAATTTGCTATAGAAATAATTAATGGTATAAGAGACATCTACTTATTTGAGCTTTAATTAATTCTCTGTCTTTTTTTATTATTTCCCCGTTGGCTTAATTAGCATTTACTTATATGAGCTAGCTATTAAATTAGAAACAGATCATCAAAGAGATAACCCCAAAATTGACTCATAAAGTCTAAAAATGGACGAAAATATTAGCCAAATTTATTGAAGAAATAATTATGGCTTTTGTTTTTGTGGGATGGTTCATCAATTTATTGCTTTAAATAATATGTCTAAATTATTGCTTTGCATAATGGAACATAATTATGTACTTTGGATAAGATGATTTTTCAAAAATGAAAAAGATCGCATGTCTCCATTAGAAAGAAAAACATTAGGTAGTCGATTGAGTCTTAACTTAATTAACATGGGTATTGTTATCAATGCAGGAGGACGTAGATTCAAGTGCGTTGAAACGCAGTGTTCTCCTATTTATGGATTGGAAAGAGGCTATTGTAATTCTAATCATTGTGTCTACATTTTACACAAATAAAGGTTTTTTTTTTATTTTTTTAGTAATCAAATAAGGTGTTATATTATAGGTTTTCTAGAGATAGAATTCGGGATAAATATCAACTGAATACTTGAATACAAATATTTTATCACTTCATATGTAATTTAATTAAATTATAACTCAAGCCTTCAAATATCCAAAAACAAGTACTTTGAATTAAGCAAAAATGCTTAGGTGCTGTCCAAAGTGTTGTTCTACAAATACATATTCAATACCCATGTTCCAAAATTTACATTCCGGAAAACTCTGAAACTTTATATATGGTAATAAATTTACAGTAATGATAGTGACCCAAGCTAAAAATTTCATTTTCAATATTTCAGGGCTAAATTTGTTACTAGATGGTTAATGTTTGAAGGGATAGTTTCATCATTTGGTGCTGAGATGTAAGGAAGATTTATTGAGGTGGGTTCAAGGCAATTGTAAGTGCAATTCTCAATGGTTTGGATTTTTTTGGGTGTAAATTGTATAATTTTGGAAGTTATGTGAGAAAAATAAATAGAATATTATAAAAATATAATTAAAAATTACGAATTGTTGATACACAGTATCAACGGAAGTTGGAATGTTAAGGAGAATGGTATCCTCCCCAGCTGAAGAGAAGAAAAAGATAATAAAAATCAGGTATTTTTTTAATCCCGTCCCCTCTTAAAGAAGATTAGATTTCAAATCGGATCGTAAGTCGAATTATTTTTTACTATCATTATATAACAGAGATACAATATCCTATAAATGGGTCTAGCTTCCCCTTATTGCCTATGTATCTATTATTATCTAATAATAATACAAATTTAATCAGTATTTGTAAGTAAAAGATTCACAAATTTACAAATAGTCAATTTTGTATTCATTATTATTTAATATAAATTTAATCAACATATCAAGCAGAACTAATTTGTATACTTTTATGAGAATTAAAATGCAATTTTACTATTTTAATAGCTTATATTTTTTAAAATTTTAAAAAGATTAAATCAAAATTTTATTTCTTTGAAATATCAAAGTGTAATTTTATTATATATTAATTTAAATTTTCATAAATTTTAAAAGATCACATCTCTTCTGAAATCAAGAGACTCGCAAATTTACAAATTTCTAAAGGAAACATAATGAATAGTCGATTGAGTCTTATCTCGATTAGTATGGGCGTTATTGTTAATATAGGAAGACATGTATTCGAGTGTGCTGAAGTGCATTATCCTCCTATTTATGAATTGAAAAAAAACTATAAATAATTGTAAGTATTGTGTCAGAAATATTATCGAAAGATTGTGCTGAAAGTAAAATTTAGTCTTTAGTAATTTAATAATTAAATAATCATTAAGCGGTATTTATAAGTTGAATAAAATAAGATAAAATATGTAATATTATAAAAATGAATGAAGGATTTAGGGAAGGGTGATTTGGTGTATATAGAGACAAAGAGAGGGGTCCCATTTAAGAAAAGCAAAAATTGAAGACTTAAATGAATGGTGTGTGGGGAGGAAAGGGTTTAAAGGTGTAAATTTGGGATCCAAGATTTGGGTTGGTTGGGAAAGGACAATGGGGACACCCACCTTCAATTCTCCCTTTCATCATTGCCAGCTTTGATTTTGCATGGTCCAACACTGCCTTAATTACCCTATTAAATGAAATATCCATTACACATTTTAATATTCCAGATTGCCACTCTTTCTTCCATTTTTGGAAAATTATTTTTTTTAAATATACTGAGGTGATTACATGATAGTATTTATTTATATTTTCTTAACACTTTGACAAGGCACACACAGGTGTTCGAACCCGAGACCCTTAGGATGAACAACATCCTCTTTTTCACTGGAGTCACTTGTTGGGTTCTGAAAATTTATTTTCTATTTTACTTTTTATCATTATTTTAAAATTGGTTCAACATTGTCAATTGAGTCTTAACCCAATTGATATGAGTATTGTTGTCAATGTTGGAGGATGTAGGTTAAAGTACATTATCCTTCTATTTATGAATTGGGTACGAGTTATGGGTAGTTCTAAGCATTAGATAAAAAATATGATATGATCAGAATCTATGATAAAATTATTTTAAAAAAATTTGGTTAAAAAAATATATATTAACTCATAAATTCTTCGAATATTTAATGAGTAAATTGAAGGAATATTACACTATTGAAACTCACAGCTTACAATAATATTAATAATAAGGTTAATATATAAAAAATTCTCAAACTATTATGTTTTATGTAAACAAATTTTTATATTATTTTTATAGTTAAATAAATCTATGATTTTTATCTATGAAAGTCTTTGATTTAATATATTGATAAAAAAACAGCAAATTCACATAGCATACCATGCAAATTAGTTTAAAATTTTAAAATGTTTTTAGTTTTTTTAAAGGCTTTTGTGAATAAAAACCATAACTTAGAGACTTATTTAATTACAAAAATAGTTTAAGAAATTTTTAAAAAATATGTAACAATTTAATATTTTTAATATATTAACCTAATAAAAACTATAACAAGAATAATTTCAACTCAACTAATAATCAATCCTCCATTAGATTTATGGTTTTTGATTTAATCTGTTGAATCTAACAATGTAGCTAATAAATTATTTTAAAAAAATGTATATATTTGATTCCTCCAAAGATTAAAGACTTTGTTGGGCATTGTATGAGCCGTTCTATTCCGTGCAAGGCTTGCTTGATTGAGAAGCGGTTGAATGCAGTTCCAGACTGTCTTAGATGCGGGTCGACGGAGGACTTGGATAATGTTTTCTTGGGGTGTTACAAAGCTATCGAGGCCTGGGGTCTTGCTGGTTTCAGTATCTCTCAAGGGTCGTTTCTTGACCAGCTTAAGGAGCATCTTTAATCACCAGATGAAAGCTCAGTATCACGCTGGTTGAGTCTTAGATGGAGTATCTGGTACTATAGGAACCAGCTCAGTTGGCAGAGCAAGGATGTTCTAGCTTGGCAAATTGTCGAGTTTGCAGAATCATATTTGGCAGCTTGGTAGAACGCTCAACTGGCTTTGGACTGTATCCATCGTCCCAGTGGGTCGTACTCGTCTGCTGGTCCAAATTGGTTTGGGGCGCCTACTTCCTGGCTTAAATGTCCTATATAACAATTATATAGTTTAACTATTATTAAAAGAACAATTATATGGTTGCCGATTAAATTTTAGTTTAATTGGTATTGATATTGTTGTCAATGTAGAAAAACCTACGTTGAAGTTAATTATTCTTTTATTTAAAGATTAGAAAAAGACTCCTAAGCATTATAAAAAAAAATTAATATTAAAAAACAATTATATGGCATAACAATATTTTTTTTAAATTCAAATATACAGCTTACAAAGAACAATTTTTACTTTAATGATCCCATATTGAATGACATGATTTTAAAATTTAATTTAATTTTGTTCGACTTTTAAAATACTTTTAGAATCTATTTATGGACACGATTTTTTCTTTTTAAATTAAAAATATTTTTAAAGAAAGAATTAAAACAATTTGTTTTAAATTTAATGTTACTATATAAATATAATTTATATAAATTAAATTATTATAATAAAATTTTAAATACTTTGTTATCAGTAATAGGGCCCATGTATTTTATTTACAAGAAAATAATGACGTGTGATTAAAGAGGTGATCCACTTGTCACGAACTCTTTTGAAAGAACCACTTGTCACAGTTTTAACTACTCCATATATTTGCTTCCAAACCTTGATATGGTATGTATATAAAAATAAAAATATTATGACGTTCTGCTTCCCATTCACAAATTGTGTAAATTAATGATTTTTAATAATTTATCAAAACGATTTTTAATTAAATTAAATAAATCACTTTCAAACAAATAATTATATTTTTTTATAGTTGTTGCTTGCTATTTTAAATTTCGAAAAATTTAATCTAAAAGTAGTCACCTTAACTAAAAATGCTAAATGTATAGTTTGAAATTGTTCACTATAATCTAAATATAGAAGAATTAAACCTTGACGTTTGGATAATATGTGCATAGCTCAAAAACAATGAAAATGAACATAAGGATCACTATTCGATTATAGATTTATAAGTACATGACTCGTATTAGGTCAATGCATATTGATACAATTTATATCGTGATTTATTTATAAAATTCAATAATAAAATACAAGTCCATCAAGTTAAATTCAATCAAATTTCACTTTAGAAATTTAAAGTTGGTTTGATTAGATTCGATCAAGTAAAAATTAAACTCGAGTCTCATGCTCAAAACTAATTTTCTTAGTACTAATTTAAAAATGTATATATTAAAGTCAAAAACTCGACTAGACCCATGAAACACGAATCAACTTGAAATGAATTAAATATTTTTGAGTGGAAACCGAAATCACTTGTGGTGTAGGGCTTGCACCAAATAAAAGAACTGTGGTGCTCAAATTCAGAAGATTCCATAAGCTTTTTAATCATTAAAACGAAACCCAGGAAACTAAAAGTTACACATAAAAGCTGCGTCACACTGTTCATATTCATTCAGACAACACATTGGAAAACAAGCAAATACATATTGGAAATGAAACCCATAATCAAAGGATCTAAGGACGTCGAGCAAGGGCGACACCTGCTGATATAATCACCACTGTCATAAAGATGACAGCTACAAAGGATCCAATTAAAGAACCCGAAGAACGCCCGCAAAAGGAGTGGAACTGTCTGCAGAATGAGAACCAACCCCAACTGGGATTCCCTATATGTGCTAAGTACACAATCGCAGCCGCCGCTGAGGCTCCCGCTGTCAAAATAACCAACATTGCCTGCATCACACAATCACCTTCTTCCCATTAGAAAACTTCAGATATCCAACCGATGATATTATTTCATCTGATTCAGGAAGTAAATTAATATGTATCTCTAAAAGTACAAAATAGTACCATGTCGAAGAACATCAAGATGAGCCTAGTCTTTTGAGCACTGCTCCTTAGGATGTGGAAGAAGGAGAATGGGAGAGAAAGCAGAAGATAGGCGCTTACAATTCCATTGGCAGCCACAAAGAAACTGACATAAGAGACACCATAAATGTTATAAATTTCAGACACATAAACAAAACATGTTATTGATGCTTGACTGAAAGAGAAAAGCCACACACACGAATGCAGGTATGTCTCTGTATTTGGCTTTGAACTGAGTAAAACTATTAAAGAAGGGCAGCCTTTGGTAAGTTGTGGCCATTGCAAATGCACTCCCTAAGGTTCCTATAACTGCCAGTATCCTGAAAATCAAGTCCATTACTGATACACCTTTTTGCACTGCACGACTCTTTCGCTCAACACCATTACCCTCCGCCATGGATTTGGAAGTGTTTTTTGAGTTTGTAAGTCTTGAAATTGATGAACTTAGGTAGATATAAAGCTAGGGTATTTATAGATGCATGTCTTGAAAACGTGGAACTAGTAGTGTCATTGTCCTTACATTAAGAGAAGTTATGTAAAACCAATGTGTGGAACTAGAATTAGATAGTATTTTGTCCCCTTACATAAAAAAAAAAATGGATAAATTGATCTTTGTGCATTAGATTAAAGAGCAAATTGATCTTTTTTTTATATTAAAAATTTCATCCATTTTCACTATTAAAAACTGGCGTGAGATGTGAATGACAGAATAACCAGAGACAGTGACATATGGCATGCCATATGTATTTCGTGTTGACATACGAGACCAATTTTTAATAGTAAAAATGGATTAAATTTGTAATAGAATATCCAACTTACTCTTTAATATAATGTATAGGGATTAATTTGTTTATTTTTAAATAGGAAAAACAAAATATAATTTAACTCACAGTAACATCTATGATACTTTTACCACAAATTTAGATAATATATATCGTAATTGTTTTGTTTTTATTTTTTCATAATAATATCCAACCGGTTATATCTCAGGAAAGAAATTAAACTATATATATGAGAAAGGTGAATCTTATTGACGTGAGAGAATATGGTTTATATATATTAGTATGAGCAATGATGAATTAAAATTAAAACTTTTCAGCGAAAACTTTTTTAAACTTTGACATCCATCCTTTTAAATATTTTAATTAATTAAATATATAAAAGAATTTAAAATTTACTTGTAATATATTTTTAAAAAGAATAAAAAGGTAAAGTTGAAAATTTCCAACCATTAAAAGTTAGAAAGTGACATAATGGGATGAATACACTAATATGGACGGGAAAAAATAGCATATAAAATAGTTTAAAACGATTAGTTATAAGTCTGGAGAGAAATCATAAAACAATTTATGTTGGGTTAAATTCTTCTATTAGTGTTTATACTTTATGAAATATTTGCATTTAGTCCTTATATTTTAATTTGGTCATTTTCAAGGTTTTTATAATCGAATCGGTGGTCGAGCTGGTTAGGCTACCGGTTCACCGCTCCAACCAGTTTGACCAGTTTGTTTGGTTCAATAAAAAAATATTAAAATTTTGGTTCAATCGGTTGAACTACTCCATTCAACGTACCAGTTCCTGGGTCAATAAAGCCCCTCTTCAGTCTGGTACCTCGATCAGTTCTCAGTCCAACCAATCTGACTGGTCAATCCGATCCAATTCGAATAACCATGGTTATTTTTAATCCTATCCTTTTCGAATTTATAAAAATTCAGTCCTCACCAAACAAAAACTGTTTAACTCATTAAGTTATGCTATTTCCAAAATCTGATACGGCAAACACATTATCATTTGTGTAATCCGTGTCATCTTATTATTTCCACGTATTATTCACTAAAAAGTCAGTTAATTGACTGATGATTGTCATTGGCATCAAAATTTAAGTTTCGAATTTCAAAAGTATAGCCGCTACGGTTTGGGTGAGGGCTAAAATTTCAAGTTCTGAAAAGTAAAAGGACTAAACTTGATCGAATTACAGTACAGGAACTAAATTTACAAATTTTTGCAAAAGTATAGGGAGTAATAGCAGAATTGAATTATTTATGTTGTCTTGGTAACTGCTTCATTAATATTAGAGCTGAAAGAAAGGAGCAGCTGTCGTAGTAGCTCTGACGTTTTATGTTTAGTTTAATCGAAATTATCAACCAAACCAAAAATGGGGAATAAAAAACACAATCGTTGAAGAGAATCTCCAGACCCCATTGGTGAGGAGCTAAGGAACCTCAGAAAACCAACCAACAAAACAGGATTCTTTTTGGGGCAGTTGTTGGGGAGCTTTTGCGAATCATGTGAACCAATCCACTTCTTGCTCTTCCTCGTTCTTGAAATATATTGTCATCTGCAAAAAGGTGACACCCTTTTTCTTTATTTCTTAACTCTTATTGGTTTCGTTTTGAGTTTAAATTATATTCCCTAACTTAATTATTAATCAACGTTGTTTTCTTAACTGCAAATGGGGAACGTTAGATTAGAGTTTAAGGTTAAGTAATACTTGGGGTTTAATGTTTTAGAAGTTTATAAAAAACCTAGGTTAAGTCTCAAAAAGGACATACATTTGAAATTTGGTTGTAAGTTTTATCATTGAGATTTAGAGACCATGAGAGTAGACAAAAGCTTTGGGTATTTGATTTTATTTGTTTGTTTTTAAAAGTTAAAAAAAAAAAAAAATTTATGCATATATGTCGTTTTTCAAAAATAATTGAAGAAATAGATCGATTTTAGTACAGGCTCCTTGCAATAAATGCTTTTTTGCTAGCGTGGCAAGAGAGAAGAGGAAGGCGCATCCTGTAGGACATGCTCTAGTAAATACACTAACTATAGTCATCCAATTAAACTTCAAACAAGAATAAAAATAAAAATTAATTGTTGGGTTAAATTTTGAATAAACGAAAAAAGTTTAATAATTTTCTAAAAACTAATCTTTCATAATCTGATATGTCAAATAAGGCTCTCTCGAACACTTGATGAGTTTGTTTTCAAGTAATTTACGAGGCTTTTCAATGCTTTTTGTTGATTTTTTAGTTTCTACTGTTAATGGTAGTTTTTCTTACCTTTTGATCCTTTTGAGACCTAAATTGGCAAAACTACTTCATTAGGAATCTAAAGGCTTTTTTGAGTTTGTGTAGGAAAATGACTATAGCCAAACCATGAGGAAAACATCAATTGCTTTAGGTGTCGTGACACTGAGCTTCAATATCTCGACTCCAAGCTTATTGTTGAAGTGAAGGAGCCTAGAGCCACTGTTGAGGATGTCGTGACATCAGCTAGCTTGTGTCGTGACGTCGAGAACCCTCAAGCCAAGATTGTGCCTACTGTTGAGGATGTCACGACACCAAAACTTGGGTGTAGCGACACAAAAGTTTGACGGGATGAAAAATGCTATAGGGATAATTTTGTGTCCAACACCAACTCAAGTCAACTCATGCAATCCAAATACATTTTGATAAAATTTTAAGGTTGTAAACTTGGTTGTATTAAAAAGGCATACTTGAGGCCAAACATAAAAGATCCTCTTTTATCATCTTTTTAGTTCTCTTTTTTATTTCTTTCACCATTTTTAGGTTTTTAGTTTTTCCATTCTTAGCTTAGTCAGTTAGTAACTATTAGTTTTTCATTTTTTACTATAGCTTTAACCTCTTTAAAATTAGACACAAAGCTTTATATTGTTATTTTGATTTTTCCTTAAAGTATTCAATAGATTTTTTTATTTTTTGAACTTTCAAAAGTGTAAAAATCTCAACTTTGGCTTGCTTTCCTTACTTTTAGTTTTGTTATCATCTTCAACAAAGACTCCTCAACTTTGTCTTTTTATGTTTTCTTTGATAAGTTATTTAAGCATGAACTTGGATGATATTTGTAAGTTGATGATGAATATGCACTAAATCTTATAGTGGTTTGTTGATTGAAATGTTGCATGGTTAGTTTTTGGATCATGGACTAAATCAAATAGACTTCAAAACCAAGAATCAATGCCTCTAGGTGAACATTTAGATAGGTGAGACCGAGAGAAGAGCCTATTACAAACCAATTTGATTGTTCCGATTTAGTTTAGTGAGGTCGAGAGATAAACCAGATTAAATTATCTAATTGGGTAAAATGGTGATCGAATGGTAAAATTGGACTAATTAGGAGTTTGAGAAATTTAGATCCTTAATCCAAGAATTAACTAGCAACATGGATATCAACCGGCCACTTTATCTCATAGAATTTATATTTGGGCACTTTTGTCTATTATTTAATTTAGTCCTCATAGGTGTACTTTAGTGTAATTAATCTACAAATTTCGACAATTTACAAGTTGGAATGGAGTTTTACTCCAAAGATGTTTCTGCAATGAAGCAATTTAGCATAAAGCATGGGGTCAATTTCAATGTTACAAAATCGCAAGCGAAAAAGTATAAGGCAAAGTGTGCAATGTGTGGCAATAGATGTCCCTAGAAAATCATGACATTGGTGAGGAAGAAGACGATATTCTGTACGATAAAGAAATATGACACTCCATATGCTTGTGTTGTTGCAGGTATGTCACAAGATCATCCGAAATTGGATTTTGACATTGTCTTACCCATGGTGAAAGCAAATCCTAGGGTTCTCGTACCGATTTTAATTACTAATATCCGTAATTAGTATGATACACTGTGTCATACTACAATGCATGGGTTGTAAAATAGAAGGCAATGGAAAAAATGCATAACGGGTGGGATAAAACATATAATGATATGTGACAATGGTTGAAGGTATTGAATCAATACGTCCTAGGTACCGTCATTGATTTGCAAACGAAACCTACGTATCATGGAAATCGAATGGTCTAAGGCAAAATAATTTTCCATTCTTTTTTTTTAGACATTCAAGCCATGTATTGAAGTATTTCAGTATTGTAAACCATTAGTCCAAATTGACGATACATTCATGTATGGGAGATATAAGCATCACTTTTTGTTGGTCATTGCATAAGACGATAATCGAAAAATCCTGCATATAGCTTTGACAATTGCTTAACAGGAAATTATGAATGCCTTGGACTTCTTCTTCACTAACTTGAGAAGGCATGACATGCCACAACCCGATATATGCATCATTTTTTATAGGGCACCCAAAATATAGGTTACAATTAGTCGACATGAAAGCCTATAGAATCGTACACACCATAGATATTGTATACATCATATCGAGGCAAATTACATGGGTCAATTCCACAAAGATGAAGAACAATGATATGCTATTAACATGGGTATGTAGTAAATATTCATAACATATACATTGTTTGCATTCATGGATACTCTTTATTTTCTTCGACAAGATACAAGCTCATCCACATCAATTCCATGAAATGTTAGAGAATATGTTGGCAATAAACACAAAAGGTATTGATTACCTTGATGAGATACCTAAGGAACAATGAATTCAATCATATTATGGAGGTTTATGATATAGGCATATGACAATGAACCTAACAGAATGCATAAATTCCTTATTGAAGGGGACGCATCATTTGCCGATAACATCGATGGTGAAAGAAATATATTTCCTCTTATCAGACTTGTTTCTGAAGCAAGAAAAAAAAATATGTTGGACAGATAAAGGGCAGACACATTTGGTGCGAGGAAGTGAGAAAAGATATGGCGGAAAATGCAACAAGGGTGAACACTATGATGGTAGTGTGTCACTCGTGTCCAAATGAAATATTTGAAGTTCTGGAGTTCCGTAGACCAGACAAGGAATTGTTGGGGGATCGTATTGTGTATACCTAAAACAAAGGACCTGCTACTATGGGAGATTTCAATCACTTAGTTTTTCATGTGGACATGCAATTGCTGCATATGCCTCGATATATATGGATTGCATGAAGTCTGTTAATGAATTGTACAAACTAAAACAAATGTATAAAGTATGGAAGTCTAAATTGTTGGGAACAAAATATGGTTTAAAACTGGTATTCTGTCACAACAAACAATTAAAATTTTGAAAATCGAGTTTGTTTGTGATATTTATAACAATAATATTTTCTCGAAAAAAACCTATACTTTGTGCAAAACGGATCCTTGATGTTTCCAGCTTTCAACCGAACTACCTTCTTCGCTATTCTCATACCATAAATTAATTCAAGTGTGGACTAAAGCAATCACGAATAAAAAAATTGTATTTTCCTAAATTTCAAGAAAAAAAAAAACATCCCAATCCCTAATTTTTCTTTCAAACCAGCACATATGCCAAAATTTCCCTTAAAATATAAAAATAAAAGTCAATTTTGATGTTTGTAAATGTATTATTGTTGAGAGCAAATCGACTCTTCCCCTCTAAGATACCAACCCTGACCATCAACAATGGAAGGTATGATCCCTCGAAGGGGGGTTTTGCCCCAACTCCGCGAAGAGCCATGCACAATCCATGAAATGGATGCTTCAACTGCACTTGGACATGCAACCACCTCACCTAAAGGCAATGTGAACATCTCACCTTTGATGGGATTCGAACCCATAACCTATGCCATGTACGTCATACCACTACAGCAAACTCCACGTATGGTCAATATGATGTAATATGTTATTATTCAAATTTTTTTCTTTTTTTTTTTTTCCAAATAAGACTCTGTTGTCTTAGTAATCAAAATAAGCTTTGTTTTTGGGCAAGTGGATGAAGTTTTTTGCAGTGTTAGAATTGGGAGACTAATCAATTCAATACATTATTAATTGAATGGGTATATTTTAGAGATAAAATTGAAAAGAAAAACCTGTTTAGTTTATACTCAATATTTTTAGCAGGATGAAATTAGAAGCTTCGGCCTTATAGTCTCATGTTAAAGACAATCAAATCAAATTATATAATTATGATTATCATCTTACCCAATATCATAGTTTTTACTCAAAAAGCGAAACAAGTGACAGTGAACAGAATACGCATTAATTTAGAGCACACAGCAAAGTATCAATAATAACTTAAAGTCTATAATTTTTCAATTAATTAATAATAAAATAATTTAAATTAAATTAAGATACTTTTTTATTTATATTTTTATAGATAAACGTTAAAATTAATAAATATAAAGATACAGATGTTCTTTTTGACCATTCATATCTACATCATCATTGCCGTTCACATCCAAATACTTGCTACAGATAATCATCACAACATTCTTCAGTTGACCATCGAAACCAACACTAATTAGATTGAATAAGAATAGAGTACAAGTTCAGATTATTGAACAACTCCACTAAAGTTTTACATAAATGTTAGATTTAAACACAATACACAGTACACACTACCACAAGATAAATAAATTTTATGCACCAAACCATAAATGCATGTATTTCTCTCTTCCCTACAACTAAAAATAAAATGTTTTATATCTCAAGTTCATCAACCCTCCAGCTTAGCAGGCATGTGCCCAGAACCTACCACCAGGCCTGTTCTCATATAAGCAGCAGAAAAATGTAATAAACAATAATATTAGGAGATAAAAGCCATATCACTTGCCCAAAAAACCTTCATTAGCCTATGTTACCCGGACTCTCTTCATTTTCACTAAAATATCCATCTCCTACATTTATTTGGACATGGTAGAGTATGACCCTTCAATTTATAGAAAGCTTTTTAAAACAATTGGGTCTACCTAAGTCGGAAACAAACAAATATCCAACGCTCACTCTAGTCCAGGTAACATTGCCACAAGCTCCGTTTTCTCAAGTTACAAACAACAAGCAAAAACTTTAAGCTCTTACCTTCCTCTTGAGATCATTGTGCCAAAATCCAAAAATCTACTGATTGCAGAAGACAAACAAGACAGAGTTCTTTCTCATGCTTATGCTCATTCTGCGTCTAGCTCTGCAACTCCCTGAACTAGCAATTTTCCTAGAAACATTGCTATATACATATACCACTGAAAACCAATATCGAGTCAACACCGTAACGGTAGATGACTCGATGCATCAATTCCCAGCATCATTAAAATAGTGCATGCCAAAACTAGCTAGACATTATTATACAATAAAGTTGTTACATGATTAAAAGGAAATGCTAACATTGGCAGTCCATTTCTCTCAGGATTAAGCTTGGGGAAAGTTTGATATCTCATTTTAAAGTTTTTTTAAGATATGTTTTCCGAGGTATTCCCTCGAGAATTTTAAGTAGGAAAGCAAATGACAACTTGATTAATAAACATAATCGGCTCAAAGACTACTGTGATGCTTTAGATGTTAATAACATATAATAAAAATGCCTGCAAACCAGATTGACTTCAGCAATACTTTTCAGGGTAAACTGGTTAAGTTCAGGATAAGATCCAACCATAAATTCAGACAACTGAATAACTCAGAAAAAGCAGAAGACAAATTATAAACCAGGCACTTGGTACAACAGTCAGTGGATGGAAGAAGCAACAAGGTTTTGAACGCCTAAACAAATGCAAAACTACTAAGCAGAAAAGACATCAAACAAAAAAGGAACTGTAAGGCAGCAACAGGAATTTCCGGCTAGCAAGGTTCTTTGGAGCACATATTATAGAGCTTGGTATTTTGGTGGCATGGACATGGCAAATTTCAAAGAGAATAGTAATATCTCCACATATATTTGGTCCTTCTAGGTAGTAGCATCAAGGTGGGCCCTGGTTCATCTGGTCTTCCGGTTTAGACAGGCCTCATCAAAGTAGGCACTAGGCGGGCTTCAGGCTTCGTAAATCTCAGCTGTTTTAATGGGAATGGATAGGCAACAAAGGGAAAACAAGTGCATCAGAACCCTAAATATGGAGATCGGAGAGGCTATGTTATCCAACTGTCATACACTAGTATGTACCGGTCCAATCAGAGAATTGCCAGTTATAATAATAGACATAACAAAACCAAAAGTAAAACTATAGTCTGTCAGCACGTACCAATCAAAAAGAATTTAGTAACCATAGTTTTTGCGCCGGGAAACAGAGGTATGGCTGGATAACCTGGTAAGAAAAGTTGGTGAAGATTGTTGCAGAATCCTAAGAGAGTAATCATATCTAATCAAAACTAAGTGTGTCGTAGACATGCTTATGTAAGGATAAAGTGGCATTATTACCGTTGAGAAAAAAAACTTTTAAGTCATGTAGTTCACATATTTAAATATGATGTTTATAATAGTGCAATGCTCACTCATCTCAAAGCATTTCTCCTGTAGTAGATGATAGTCACGAATCGTAACACAGGCAACAACAAAGACGTTCTTTTTAAGGAAAGAAAAATTTCTCACCCAGAGGGACCACTGCGTCCTGATGAATAACCTCCATAAGCTCCATAAGCACTGTTACTAACACCAATCTAGAAATATATAAAGAATCATTATTATTTATGAACAGTGCAGAAAGAGGAGCAATAGGGCAGTCACAAGAGAACTAATAAAAAGAAGAGGTGAACAAGGCTCATGAAACAGTTAAGTCCTCTAAAGAAATACCTGGGGAGCACCATAAGTTCCATAGCTTTCACTAGGAGCTAAATCACTGCTTCCATAACCACCAGAATAAGTATGCCCCCGTCCATGCCTCTTGTTCTCTCTACTTTCGTAACTCAAATTATCTGTTCCCTCAGTTGGCATAGGGAGATATGGTAAAACTGGCACTAATGGAGAAACAACACCTTCCCTATCAAAAAAATTTGCCCTTAGCCGTGTTGTTATTTGTACAAGAGCATCCTTCGCAACATCAAGGTCTCCAGCAATCTGATAATAAAAAACAGAGATGTTCACTTTATACAAGTAGTAACTAAAACAACTATGAACCAACAAATACAAAGTAATGATTAAGAAAATATTGTCAAAACTATAAAAGTACTTCACCTGGACCATCTCATCATCTTCAGATGCAATCTTAGGAAGGTTTTCCTTAGACAAGATACGAATGTTAGCTTTTGTCATCCGCCTCATCTCAGTTACAATAGATCCTCCTTTACCAATAAGGCAGCCAATACGTGAGGTTGGCACAAGTAAACGGGTTGTGAATGACATAATTCCAGAGTCTCTTTCAACCTTCTCACTGCATCTTGGTTGCAACCTCGCAGCAGCTTCAATAGTAGGTGAAAATGTATCCTCGAAAAACTAATATATCACAAATTTTGGAACACTGTCACAAACCTAGCACAAGGCATAACATACAGGATTTGTAAAGAAATATAATCAAAGTTAAAAGCTGACCTCCTTGGCTGATATTGCTATTAAGCAATCATCTCCATCGCTGCTTGAGCTATCAACTTTAATGACTGCACCCGATTCCTGCCTGATCTGGTTGATTATTGCACCACCTTTGCCAATTACACCTCCAATATTAGCATTCGGACAAACAATACGAAGGGAAAATTCTTTTGATGATCTCTCATCTCTTGGAGCAGAGTACAATGAGCGTGACCATTCTCCAGCGTCACCTTTGTATCCTCCGTAATGACCTACCAATGAAGCTAATGGTACAATCGGAGCACCACCAGCAGGACCAAGCAGTGCACCACCAGCAGTATATGCATTGGACATGGCAGAAGCAAGCAAGTGCTGAGATCGTGAAGGATTCTCATGAAGGCGAGATGCAATTTGATGCAGAGCCTTCTTCACAACTGCAGCTTCCCCAGATATCTAAAGCCAAATATATATATACATATATATATAAATATCCAAATGTAAGAGAACATCATAAACAGTATAACCAAACAACTAAAACAGAAATTAACTACAAAAAAATTGAAAAGAAACAAAACTTGAAACATATTAGAATTATCTAGACATCCCAAAGAATAGAGACAAAAGACTTCAGTACTAAAGGCTGAAGTTTAAAGTGTTAATTTGTCAACTCCGTTACTGGAAATGTTTACAGGCCCCTGCAACCCAGCCATAGGAAAAAGTCCTTGCAAATGCCCTCAATATCAATGTACAACTATGGCCCAAGCTTTGTTTTAGAGGGAAGGGGGGATTGCATAACGAATCAGATTTATCTAAAAATGCAACCTCAACTATCAAAAAGTAAAATTACCTGTACAAGTTCATCCGTGGGCAAGGCACAAGAAGGTAAATCATCCTTAAGAATGCGAATCTGAGCACCGGTTTCACTGCGTATGTTCTGAACAATCTGCCCACCCTTTCCTATGATACATCCAATCTGATCAGAAGATACAAGAAGCCGAGCAGTGATTGGGTGGCCTTCTGATTCATCATCACCATGCAAATCTTCTGCAATAACTTTGCCATGCACCCGGAATAAAGCATCTTGAGCAGGAGAAACAAAATTGTCACCATCTTCAACAGCATTTGTCTCATCCCGTGAGCTGTAGATAGTAACCACTCGCTCCTCAGAACCAGGAACTGTCTCACCAATTCTAATCTTTGATTTAGTGTCTACTCTTAATTGCTTCACAATCTCCCCTCCCCTTCCAATAATGCTTCCTATCTTTCTTACAGGGCATAAATACCGATAAACAGTATCTTCCGAATCAACGACAAATTGCTCCCTGTCATCACCAGCATTTCTCCTCTTATTTGCTCCATTATCGGGATAGTCAGACTGAGAACGAGCCCGCTTCCCATAACTATTTCTCTGACCGGCCATATTATCAGCAGAACAATTACCTGTTTCAAAGTCTATCAAAAGTTTATTTTCACAAAAAAATTATGTGTTGATCATTTTTAGTCAAATAGGATTTTTTTCAGAAAATTCAAGTGAAAGCAAACAGTAAAACTATATTGAAAACAATGCAATTAAATAAATCCTTACCACCCCCTACAACTGAGCATTTCAACTACACAAATTCAAATGTAACCTACTAATTCCAACTTCGACCTACAAATTTATATCCTATAACAAACTAAACTCCCGCTTCGAATCACCTATCCTTAATATGACATATAATGAGGAAAAAAGCAATATCTCTAAGATTCTATAACAGAAAAAAGAAAATCAAATCAAACCCAAAAATTTGAACAGCACGCATATAAATAGTCTTCTAAAATTGACCAGGAAAAAAGAAAACAACATTTTATCTCTTGAAACCCAATAGCTTGAACCCGAAATCACCCCTCCCCAAAAAAAAAGTTTGCATGCAAAAAGATTATAAATAACAGCAGAAAAAACATGGATCTGATAAAAAGAGACTCGAAGTAAAAAGAACAGAAAAATTTAACAGGCAATAATGTAAATAAAGGGGAAATAGGCTAAAGATGGGGGTTTTACCTGACAAATCAAATCGATTCTCAGAGAAGACGATGAGTGTTTAGACACGAAAAAAAAAAAAGAGGAAATATTTCGAAACGCCTAGCGTCTCCTCTATTTCTGATTGATTCTAGGGTTTTGGTTGACCCTTTCTTGCTTTTATTCTGTTTTCTATATGCGTTAAAATAATTAAAAAAGCTAGTTTCCACATCGTGAGATGCACGGTTAATCCTGTCCTGTGCTATTGAAAATCTGTTTTTTTGGGGTAAACAACTCAATTAGTCACTAAAACTTTACCCTGGTTTTGTTTTGATCATCCAACTGTGTAAATTTTCAATTTAATCACTAAATTATTTAAGTTCAATTTTTTAGTCACTATGTCGTGTTAAGTCTGAAACGACTGGATGATGCGACCTGTTATTTCTTGGATAAATTTATGAATGGTCATTTAATTATAAGAGCGTTTTTATTTTGATCACTTAATTATGGGAAAATTTTGATTTAGTCACTAAAACTTTTGAAATTAGATTTTTTTAGTCACTATGGCGTGGCCTTTTTATTTTCCGAATAATAAATTTAATCTTTTAACATCTATACATTATATCAATTTAACCTTAACTCCAAAATACCAATAAATTTAACTTTTAGCATTTATAAAATTTATCAATTTAATCTTAAATATTTTTTCTACTTATTCCTCTACGCTCTTAACTGGTATTATTCGTCGTAGAAAAACTTAAAAGTTGTCAATTTTCTATACCAAAAAAATCATAAATTATCGGTAAAGATTTTTAACACATTTAATATGCTTTTCCATCCTTGAAAATTGGAAAGATTTTTAGTGTCCACATTAAAAAGACCATAAGTCATTGAATAGAACAATAAATGCAACCCAATCTCATCAGTAATATTAATTGTCAACTTATATGTGATAAAAGTAAAAAAACCATAATTTTATATAACTATTATTAAAATTTTAATTTTCAAAAACTAAATTTTAATTTAACCATACCTTAAAAGAAAGTATTTTTAGTTTTATTTTTTAAATGAATAAATTAAATTAGGTAAAAAATACTATGCAGGTCCTTATATTAGGAATCATATTGTATTTTGTCATCTCTATTAAATAAATGGGTAAATTAGTCCTTAAACGTTAGATCGAAAAGTAAATTAGTCTTTCTGTTAAAATTTTCATCTATTTCTACTGTTAAAAAATTGGTATTTGTAGTACTCAATAAGTGGCTCCAGTGAAAAAAAAGATGTTGTTCATCCTAGAAGTCTCGGGTTCGAGCACTTGTGTGTGCGCGTTGTCAAAAGGTTAAAAAAATATGAACACATATTACTATGTAATCACGTCAGCATATTAAAAGAAAATTGGTCTTTGTATGTTAATACGAGATAATTATTCTATCACCTACACCAATCTTTAAAAATAAATGAAATCTTTATAAAAAAATTTAATTTACTCTTTAATCTAATAGATTGAGACTAATTTACTTATTTTTTTTTAATAAAGAGGACAGCATGCATTTTAGGTTCTAATATAAAGTCCCATAGTACTTTTAATGTCAAATTGCAAATGTTTTAATGTGAAATCAAAGAAATTATTAAAATGAATGTCTTGGAATTAAAAGGTATGTTGGATCCAAACAGCCATGCAACTATACCCATCTTTCAATTTTTAACATTATTTTTCTCGGGAGCGAAATTAGGGTTGGTTGGCAAGTACCCGAATTTTTCTAAAATAATTTTTTTTTAATTAGATGTTTTAAAATTTTTAAAATTTTAAATTATTAAAAGTAAAATTTTATTTTACTTTTAAAAATATAAAGAATCAATTAAATCTTTTAAGAATTATAAATATTTAAACTATTAAAAGATAAAATTATATTTTTACTATCGTAAAAATTACAATTTAATCTTACCTCTTAAAATAAATTTTTGATTTCGCCCCATCTTTTCCTATGAATAGAATCAGATAAGTAGTACCATTCAGATGTTGTGTGTTGTTGCTAGCCCTATATATACTTTCACATTTGATTTATTTTTAAAGAACAAGAATTAGCATAAAGATTGTTCGGTTATTATATTAACTTGGTATTCGTCAAAATGTTTTAAGAAAAAATCATTTAAATTGATGTTCATATAAATCATTTAGTGAAGTTTTCTATTTTGTGTTTAATTTTTTCAATTTGCAGTCGAGTTTGATTGCATAATTCGGATTTCTCCAAACAATCTTCAATATGACGTTTTTTTTAAAAGGAAGGACAAATCAGTAAATATAACATGTTACTTTGAAATTTTTTTCTTAAGACATGGACAAATCAGTAAATGCAATGCTACAGAATTTATCAAGTCTCACCAAAATTCCATCAGCATTACGTCAACAATATAAAAAAAAAAACCCCACCAGAACTGATTACAGGAACAAATCTCGTCCTCCTCAAAAGATAACAAATTTTCCCTAGAAAATTCCCTTATTTTTCTATCTAAACAAACACTCCCTCCTTGCGAGAGCCCTAGATGTCAACATCAAGCCAACCCCAGTTCCGTTATACCCAGACGCCATCGAAGGTCCTCCATCTCCGTAATCTCCCATGGGAGTGTGCGGAAGAGGAACTCGTCGAGCTCTGTAAGCCCTTTGGGAAGATCGTTAATACTAAATGCAATGTTGGCGCCAATCGAAACCAAGCTTTTGTTGAATTCGTAAGCTTCTAAATCCATCAATACTTTTTTTTATTTTTCTTTTTTTGTAATTCATGTATTGCCTTGTGTTAGGTTGAGGTCAATTATTTACTGATACTTTATTGTCTTGGTCCTTGGAAAGTATAAATTTGAATTGTAAATTGGAAAATTTAGTCTTTTTTGGGTGACAGTTTGTTTTGTTTGGCATGGCAATAATAATTTAATTTTCGGCTGATTTTGTTCTTTTGCAATGTAGATTTGATGCGTCGATGGCAGAATTGAATTTTTATTTTTATTTTTATTCAATTCTGTGTGTTTTGGGGATGATGGTTCTGTTCCACTGTGTTAGGTTAAGGTTAATTACCAATGCGCTAGATAAAATTTTATTTTTCTTTTCTTTTCTATCAAATCACAAATATAAAATTTGGTGGGTTAGCTGGCAATTGGAATTTTTGATCGATGATGGTTTTATTTTTTAGTGTAAATATTTTATGGGTTAATTTCAATTAGTGAAGTCTAGATAATCTTCTTAAAGGATGATCAGTGATAGTTTGATGTTAAGAAAAGGTGTCACTTTTATTTGCAGGCAGACTTAAATCAGGCTATTTCAATGGTTTCATACTATGCTTCATCATCAGAACCAGCACAGATTCGTGGAAAAACTGTGTATATTCAATATTCAAACAGACATGAAATTGTCAACAACAAAAGTCCTGGAGATACCCCTGGAAATGTGTTGCTGGTTACCATTGAGGGTGTGGAACCTAATGACGTGACCATCGAGACCATTCACTTGGTAAGTGATTATTTCTGGCACATGCATTTCTTCAAATAAATGTGACCAGTTGTTACCGATTTTCTATTATTCTGCTAAAAGAATAGGTAGTTTAAGGTGTTAAAGCCTTTTTATGCTTAGGGGCTTCTGGTATTTGCATAAGGAATTGGAGTTTTGGATGAATCTTGCTCCAAGGAGTCTATTGGTATGAGTAAATGAAAGATATCTTGTATTTATAGTTATAAATTGACCTTTTTTTGTCCGCCTAAATCTTCTGAAGCTTTGTTTTGAGTGAGAATACTTGTTGCGATTGTGAACTATTAAAATAGAAAGTGCATGAAGTGTCCTTCAATCAACAGATTGATTGATGGTCTTTTTGGGTAATATACCTCTGAAGTTAAAGGTACCATACAGTGAAAGTATCAGTTTTAACTATTATAATATACAATGAATTAAACTGTCATTTTTTTCTTGTTCTTTTACATAACAGCATCATTTTAATTGAAATCAATTGTATCATAGATGGTTCTGCCCCTTATTTAAATTCCTTTGTTGGAGATAGTTTGGAGATATTGTCATGTACGTCATACTCCTTTCTAGGGTATATCTTGAGGCATGTATGCTCAGGTGTCATTCTGCACTTTTTTCTCATCCATTTGCATATGCTAACAGTGATTTCTCCCATTATACTATTGCTTGTGATGTTTGCTAGTGTTCTTTTTTATTTATATTTTTGTATTTATTATCTGTGATTGTATCTAATTGAATTTGGTTTCAGGTATTTTCTGCATTTGGTTTTGTGCACAAGATTGCTACTTTTGAAAAGGCTGCTGGATTCCAGGTGAGGATGTCAAAAATATGCATTTGGATATTTGGAGATTGCATATCTTCCAATATCATACTCATTTTATGATAAATTTGGCAGGCATTAATCCAATTCACTGATGCTGAAACTGCATCTTCGGCGAGGAATGCATTGGATGGGAGAAGTATTCCCAGGTAAGTATTATTGCCTTGCATCCTCCTACTTTAACACATATACTCATTTTTCTCATCTAGCATCACTTAATTCTCTTCTTCATATTTGTTGTATGATATGTAGTTCAGGAATTTCATAAAATGTGGTTGTGTTGTAATGTTTTATCATGATATTTTGAATTTAGGTACTTGCTTCCAGATCATATTACTTCTTGTTACTTGAGAATCTCATATTCAGCACACACTGATCTGAATATCAAGTTTCAGTCTCATCGGAGCAGGTAAAAGTGCATCCAAGATATCATGTTATTTTCTATTTAAAGTTCATCAATGTTTGGTCTTGTTCATTTCTGAAATCTGAAGTAATGATCCTGCGAAATATTTATTTTGGCATCTGATAAGTTTCTAATCAATGTGTATGCTTTTTGTCATCTAGGGTTTTAGTGAAGCCTGGTAGTCAGCACACAGATGTGTTGTCATGGCCGCTTAGTAATTTTCTTAATCTTTTGACCACAGTTGCAGTTTATCAAATCACATTATAGTTGCAGTTTTTTATATGTTGATTGTGGATATATGACTTTGGGGGCATCATGAGTGGGGGGAGCTTTTGCTCCTTTCATACAAATAAATTTTGTAATTGACTGATCATTGGAGCATATCATGTAACATGCTAGTAAAATTAATCTGATATGATGTTTGAATATTGCTTTTAAACTTGTTTAGTATTTCCCATTGCGAACCTTGTATTCAACTGTTGTATGCTTGCAATTATTTATTCTAATAGCTGAACAATTCGTTGTTGTGGAACCTGAGTTTTTTCAAGTATTTTAAAGTCATAACAATAGTCTCTGCTATGATGTTTATTTATGTATAATGAAAGTGGGTCAGCGTGCAAATTGGCAGAAGCTTTACTTACTTGTGGGGGATAGAGACTTGTGTATGTTAATGTAATTTTTATTGATAACATTCATTTGTCTTCATTTGTGGTTGTATTCCATAAAAATATTATCTATGTTGCTTCTCTTTGAACATTAGGAATTGTTTCTGGAAGCATTGGTCGAATTCAAGGCTGTAGCATTCAGAGAATGAGTTGTAATTACGCTAAGAGTCTTCAATTGGCATGTATTTGAAAGCTTTGAGTTGCTATTTGCTATATGGTTGGAACCAACTGGATGCAGTTATAGTGATTGATCTACTATTCCTGTCAAACAAGATGGTTCTTGACTTGAACCCATAATTTTTCATGTCATCTTATCATCTCTATTACATTCGCAATATCATCTCTTTGTTACCATAAATCATATATCCTTACTAGATGCAAATTTCTATTTGACATTTGTACTTAATGTGATCTGGTTTTGTTTGCACATTTAATGCAGGGACTATACCAATCCTTACCTTCCTGTGAATCCTACTGCAATGGAAGGACTTATGCAGGTAGATTTTTCAGTTACAAGCATTTGACCTGTTTTATAACATTGGGTGTTCACTAATATATGGTAATCTCCAGCCTGTAGTTGGTCCGGATGGAAAAAAGCAAGAACCTCAGAGTAATGTGCTACTTGCTTCAATTGAAAATATGCAGTATGCTGTGACAGTTGATGTTCTTCACACGGTAGGATGTTGTGTTGCTGCTCCATTGGCATGCCAGTACTGGGTTCTTGCTTGAAAATTTTCTCATATTTTTATTCTACTGGTTACATATTGTAGGTGTTCTCAGCATTTGGCACAGTCCAAAAGATTGCTATATTTGACAAGAATGGTGGAACACAGGCACTTATTCAATATCCCGGTATGCTTTCATTACATGAAATCTGAATTTTTTTATTTCCTTCTTCAGTAATCCATACTTACCTAATGATTTGATACCCAATTATCCCTCCATGCAAAGAGGACTTGGAGAATTGAGTTTGTTCTCTTTTTTGGTCATTCTTTCCCTACTTCACGTACCTTTCGTACATATGGTATTTTTTTAAAATTTTATTTCATTATTAAGGTGGGCGCCTAGGCACTAATGAAAGACCGGACAGTATATGTGCCTCACCACTCTTTGTGAAGGGAATTTGTTAAGATGCATGCTTCGGCACCTTGGTAAAAGCAAAAGCAAATCAGATCTAATGTTTCCTTTTTTAAAGTTCCATGCAAAGTGCATTGATGTGTTATATTATATAATAACTATAATACCATTCTCTTGGCTTTGTTCGGTTTCATTTGAAATTTGTTCTCTTTCTGATGATTGTGGGATACTTTTTTCCACACCTTATCTTAAAGATTTGAACTTTGAGAGCGTCCAGGTCTATAGGATGTCCCTTGGGGACCATTAGACATGTAATGACCTGCAAATTACATGCTTTTGTAATTCATGTTTTTACGTTAGAGAATATTTTGATAGATTTTACTGATGTTGAATGTATTATATCCAGATGTTACAACCGCAGCTGTTGCCAAAGAATCCTTAGAGGGACACTGCATATATGATGGTGGCTATTGTAAGCTTCATCTATCATACTCTCGTCATACTGATCTCAATGTAAAGGTACAAATATGTGCTTTTTGAGTTAATGTAGGAAAAATAACTTAGGACTTCATTAGAGATAAATGGAATCTGTTCTTGATTGGGAAAAAAAAGGGGATCTTGTCCTTAAATTGTACGCTTCTTGACTATGTTATTTTTGGATATAAGCGTCAGATAAGTGTATGTCTGGCACAGGTATGCTCCAATTTTTTATAAGTTTTTCCATATATTTAGAGGGTCCCTGGAGGATCCCTACATTCATATACAAAAATGTTACGTGGGTACTTGATGAAAAATGAAGTCATAATAATGTAGTCACATGATTCTGATGAGTTCATCTTTTGCCACAGGCATACAGTGATAAAAGTAGAGATTACACAATCTCAGACCCGAGTTTGCTTGCAACACAAGTTCCGGGATTGCCTGCTGCTCCAAATGGTTGGCAGAATCCTCAGGGTGTTCCAGCGCACCATGGTACTGACTATTCAGCTTCAGCTGCAATACAGGGTCAACCTCCTGCTGGACAAGCTCCTGCTTGGGATCCAAATTTTCAGGCTAGGCCGCCATATGGATCAGTTCCTGGTCAAACATATCAAGCATCGACAACCCCTACATACGTTAATGCGGCAAGACCTGCTGGTTCATCACCCCTTCCACAACCTGGTGCATCTTCCATGCCCATGCAGCAGCAGCAGCAGCCGCCATGGGCTAATGTTAGACAAGGAGGTGCAGCAGTGCTGGGCCAGCCTCCTTATTACAGTCGATGACCTGTGTCTATTCTATAATGAAATTAAATGAGCCCTTGTCTATCTTATATTCCTCATAAGGATTCGCCAATTGGATCTCTTAGGTTATGACTGAAATTAAAAATTTTTTATTGGATTGGAAGTGTGTTGTTTTTTTTGTTATGGAAACCATCTCCACCACTGATGTAAAAAAGAGGTAACGTTGAAAATGAAATGGTAAATTAATGCACAAGAGATGCTTTCAAGCTAAAATTTAAGTTGTGATTTAGAAGTGATGAAGGTGACTGCAATTTCAATCATCCTGACACTCTTTTTCATCAAGTACTTATGTCTGAAAATCCAGAGATAAACTCTCATGAACTCTTCACCTGGGGAATTTTGGGAAAGAAAAGGGAAATATATTGTGGGACAGTACACTTCGATATCCTGCGTTTAGAGTATTTACAAAATAGTCGAACACCAATCCGCATTTGAAGTATAACACATTATAGCAGTACCTGAGATCCCAAAATTCCAGCGAACTTCACTAGTCAAAGATCATTTTGTGTATTGATGAGCGTGTGTGAAGAAGAACTAGATTGGATGAGTGCATTACCAGATGCAATTCTCCACAAAATTCTCTTTGTTGCCAACCAAACATTCAGTTCAAACCAGCATTTTATCCAAGAGATAGACCCACCTCTGGAACTTACCCCTGTCATCCACATTCCCATGTATAGTCCTTACAAACACATCACTCCATCTGAATGTACTTTCATACGCAACAGTTTGGCCCAACACCAAGCCCCGAAACTCCATAAGTTCAGCCTCCAGTTCTCCACTGGACCCTTGCGGGATCATGACCCTGATGTTCAACACTGCATTGAGTTTGCCATTTCAAGACAGGTTCAGATTCTTTCAGTTTCAGCTCATTTATGCACAGCAGTGCTTGAACAATATTACGTTTTGCCTAACATGTTTTATTCCCATGATAATGTCCGATCATTAGAACAAGTTTCCTTGAAGGGTTTTCTTTTCGATTCAAACCCACCATGTGATCTACCTTTTGTTTCACTCAAAACCCTTTGCTTCTTTGATTGTGTGATTAACGACATTGGTTGACAATTGACCGGTGCCATAGATAACTTTAAAGTTTCTTGGTGTCAATGTATGAGGCTTAAGCACCTAGTACTTGGATGCATAGTTGACCATGGTTTGAATCTAGAAATTGATGTGTCAAGTTTGTCAACTTTCTGATTCTGTGGAGATTTAATGAAGATTTCTTTCACTTCTTTGCCTTCCATTGTTGAAGCCACCGTTTTTCAATGGAGTTATAGACCATATGGACAAGAATTTTACATTAGAACATGGTTAAGAAATCTTGTAATGACCTAAATTTACGGGCACCGGAAAAGTGAGTTATAGGCCCTCCGTCATAGTAAATCGAGTTCGTAAATAATTATTAGGAGTAATTATGAGTCGAGTAGTGTGTTTAATTAGGCTTTAATTAGGTGAATTTAGTTTAATTTAGAGTAATTAATAAAAAGGACTAAATTGAATAAGGGGTGAAAGCCTAATTATATATTAAAAGAAAGAAAGAGGGACTAAAATGAGAATTAAACCTATTGTATAATTTGAGGCGACAAACAATGAGAAAAATCTAAAGATTTTTCATAATTTAAGTTGTTATTAATTAATATTAGAATATAATAATATAAATTATTATTTAATTAATATTATCTTATTATATTAATGAAATATATATATATATAAATTAAAGCCAAATGTATTGTAATAAAATATACATGTGTAAAAATTATATTTGTACATTTATAAAATAAATATTAATTTACTTATTATTTAAGTAAATAGAAAATTATAATTTATTAATGTTATTACTAATTAATATATATATATATATATATATATATATATATAAAAGAATAAAGAAAAAAAAAACAAACAAAAGAAGGAATAGAAGAACAGAGCTCAAACGAAAATGGGAAGGAAGAAAAGGGAATGTTAGATGTTTATAAATGGGGTTATATGGAGTTTGAAAAAAAAAATTTACGATAAATCTGCGGAGCACCAGAACAAGTCTTAATTCCCTTCTAATACGTATTTTGATCCTCGAGGATCCAATTAAGGAATTTTATGATTATTTTATAGTATCTTCATTAATTATTTATTTATTATTTGTAAATTGTCTGATATATCTGATAATACCCCGTAACCTTATTTCGATGATGATTTAGGGTTAGAAGGTGTTACAATTATTGGTATCAGAGTTATCAGGTTTAGCTGATTCTCGGACTAAATTGAGCTCGAAAATTGAGTCTCGAAGTACATGTCACTGTTGGGTCGAAACTAAGTCAGGATCTTTGGATGCTGACCTATTTGTTTGTTTTTGTTTTATAGATTAAAGATGTCAAATGAAAGAATAGATGATACTGACCAAGAAATGTACACTTGAGATGAAGAGTCGTATGGGTTAGATGAAACGGAGTCAGTAACACCTAGTGTAAACCTAGTAAGAAATCCACCTCCTAGAGTAGATAGAATAAATGATAGAGATGATTCTGATATATTACGAGTAATTACCGATGCATTACAAAGAGTAGCAGGGACTGCTCCTACTACAACTTCAGTACCAACTCAGAGATGGGCCTCGATAAAAGAATTGAGAAAATATGGTGCCAATGAATTTATGGGTCTGAAAGGAGTTGATTCATCAATAGTTGAAAATTGGATGGAGTCGACCAAAAGAATTTTACAACAATTGGAATGTACCCCCCGGGAATACTTGATTTGTGTTATATCATTGTTACAAGCGGAAGCTTATTTATGGTGGGAATCAGTGGTTCGACATCTACCAAAGGATCAGATAACATGAGATCTATTTCAGAAAGAATTTCAAAAGAAATATATCGGAGAAATGTATATCGAAGACAAGAAGCAAGTGTTTTTAATGCTGCAACAAGGTGACATGTCAGTAATAGATTATGAGAGGGAATTCTCGAGACTCAGCAGATACGCCTCAGAATTTATACCAACAGAAGTTTATAGTTGCAAAAGATTTTTACGCAATTTACGAGACGAAATCAAGGTACAGTTGGTATCCCATCGTATTACTGAGTTTTTATATTTGAGGCCTTGACAAAAAGACTAAAAGTGTTAGACCAACTGGGAAGCGTATGAGAACTACCAGTTTGAATCCTTAGCCAAAAAGATCAAAGGAATCTCAAGGTGGATGGAAATCCAATTTTGGACTGGATAGAAGTGGAAGAAGTAGGGGTAAACAGATGATGGTATCCACTGGCAGTGTGAGAGGTTCATCTCGGGAAATAGAAATTCCAAATTGTCAGCACTGTAGGAAGAAACACAGAGGGAATGCTGAAAATTAACTAGGGGCTGCTTCCGATATGGTTCTACAGATCATTTCATCAAAGATTGCCCGAAAACTGATAGTGCTGCACCGGTAACATCATAGAGATCAGTATCTACAGCTAGAGGTAGAGGATCTGGTAGAGGTGGTTCAGTTTTCAGAGGAAGAGGTGTTAGAAGAAGCAGCAATATTGTTACCCAACAGTCTGAAGCTAAAGTATCGGCCAGAGTTTATGTGGTCAGAACACGGGAAGAAGGTGATAACCACGATGTAGTAACAAGTATATTTTTATTGTATTCTAAGCCTGTTTATGCTTTGACTGATCCTAGATCTTCACATTCCTATATAAATTTAAAACTAGCTGAGTTGAGGAAATTAAAGTCCGTGGTGTCTAGAGTGTCAATAGAGGTGTCGAGTCCATTGGGGCAAACAGTGTTAGTAAATCAAGTGTGTCCGAGACGCCCGTTGATTATACATAATAAAACTTTTCCTGTTGACTTGTTGATCATGCCATTTGGGGACTTTGATATAATACTGGGAATGGACAGGTTATCTAAATATGAAGTGATTTTGGATTGCTATAAAAAAGAAATTTAGTATTCAGATAGAAGATAAAGATTGGATTGAGGTAAATGATATCCATATTAATGGGTCAGCACGTCTTATTTCAACAATAAAGGTTAATAAGTTACTTCAGTAGGGTTGTTCAGCATATTTGGCCTATGTCATTAATTCAGATTCAGTTGGAAGCCAATGCAGTAAAATCCGGACAGTTTGTGAGTTTCCTGATGTATTTCCCGAAGAACTACCAGGTTTGCCACCAGACAGAAAGGTTGAGTTTGCTATAGAGGTTTATCCGAATACAGCTCCAATACTTATACCCCCGTACCGAATGTCACATACAGAGTTAAAGGAGTTGAAGATACAGTTGCAAGACTTATTAGATCATGGTTTTATTCGACTGAGCATATCACCGTGGGGAGCCTTAGTGTTATTTGTTAAAAAGAAAGATGGCTCGATGCGACTTTGTATTAACTATCGACAGTTGAATAAGGTAACAATCAAGAATAAGTATCCATTACCTTGCATTGATTATTTGTTTGATCAGTTGAGAGGAGCTTCTGTATTTTCGAAGATTGATTTAAGGTCAGGCTACTACCAGTTGAAAGTAAAAGAAAACGCCATTCCAAAGACAGCTTTCGGTACGAGGTATGGTCACTATGAGTTCTTGGTAATGCCATTCGGATTGACTAATGCCCCAACTGCTTTTATGGATCTCATGAATCGTATCTTTCAGCCGTATTTAGACCATTTTGTAGTGGTTTTTATCGATGATATACTGGTTTATTCAAAGTCAGAGTCAGAACATGATCAGCATCTCAGAATTGTATTACAGATATTACGGGAGAAGCAGTTGTATGGAAAGCTTAGCAAATGTGAGTTCTGGGTATCAGAAGTTGTATTTTTGGGACATGTGGTATCGACAGAGGGAATCAAAGTTGATCCGAAAAAGATTGAAGCAATTGTTCACTGGAAAGTATCAAAGAATGTATCTGAGGTACGAAGTTTTCTTGGTTTAGCTGGGTATTATAGAAGATTTGTAAATGGATTTTCGAAGATAGCTTTGCCGATGACTAAATTACTACAGAAGAATGTTCCTTTTATCTGGGATGATCAGTGCCAGAGAAGTTTTGAAACGTTGAAGCAAATGTTGATAGAGGCATCAGTTCTGACATTACCAGAGTCGGGGAAAGATTTTGTAGTGTACAGTGATGCTTCTTTGAGTGGTCTGGGTTGTGTATTAATGCAGGACGGAAAAGTAATAGCTTATGTATCTCGTCAATTGAAGCCATACGAACGTAACTATCCGACTCGTGATTTGAAACTAGCAGCTGTGATTTTTGCTCTGAAGATTTGAAGACATTATTTGTACGGTGAGAAATGCTACATCTATACGGATCATAAAAGTTTGAAATATCTTCTTTCTCAAAAAGAATTGAACTTGAGACAAAGACGATGGATAGAGCTCCTAAAAGATTATGACTGTGTTATAGACTATCATCCGGGAAAAGCTAATGTTCTAGCTGATGCACTAAGTAGAAAAGCTACAATTGAGTTGAGAGCGATGTTTGCACGGCTCAGTATCGGTAATGATGGGAGTCTTTTGGCTGAGTTGAGAGTAAAGCCGGTAATGTTTGATCAGATCAGATTAGTACAATTGGGAGACGACAAATTGTTGAAGAAAAGAGAGATGGTACAGAATGGTACAGCAAAGAGTTTTAGTATTGATGATTGTGGATGTTTGAGATATCAAAATTAGATTTGTGTTCCTAATTCTGAGTTGAAGAAATCGATTCTTCGAAAAGCTCATGATAGTCTATTTGCTTTGCACCTTGAAGGTACGAAGATGTACCGAAATTTACGAGAACTATATTGTTGGCCAGGAATGAAAAGAGACATAGTTGAATTTGTGAGTAAATGTTTAATTTGTCAATGGGTAAAAGCAGAACATCAGGTTCCTACTGGACTACTTCAACCTATTGATATTCCTGAGTGGAAATGGGATCGCATCACGATGAATTTTGTTACAGGATTACCGTTGTCAGCAAGTAAAAAGAATGTCATTTGGGTGATAGTTGATAGACTTACCAAGTCAGCGCATTTCATAGCAGTCAGAACCGACTGGTCATTACAGAAGCTTGCTGAAATTTATATCCGAGAAATTGTAAGATTACATGGTATTCTGGTATCAATAATTTTCGATCGGGATCCTCGATTTACATCAATATTTTGGAAGCAATTGCATGATTCTTTGGGTACTAAACTTAACTTTAGTACGGCTTTTCATCTGCAAACAGAAGGACAGTCCGAACGGGTAATTCAAATACTAGAAGATATGCTTTGGGCTTGTATCATCGACTTTGAATCAGGTTCGGAATGTTATTTTCCATTAGCTAAGTTTGTCTACAATAATAGTTTCCAATCTAGTATACAAATGGCCCTGTATGAAGTATTATATGGTCGAAAATGTAGATCACCAGTGTTGGACAGAATTGAATGAAAAAAAGGTGATTGGGCCAGAATTAATTCAAGAGACAGAAGAAACAGTTAAGAAGATTAAAGATAGATTAAAAGCAGCCTTTGATAGGCAGAAATCTTATGCCGATTTGAAGCCTCGGGACATTGAGTATTTAATCGGGGACAAAGTATTTCTCAAAGTCTCCTTGGAAGAAAGTGTTGAGATTTGGCCGAAAAGGGAAGTTAAGTCCTCGTTATATTAGGCCATACGAAATTGTAGAAAGAATCGGGCCAGTTGCTTATCGGTTAGCTTTACCTCCGGAATTGCAGAAGATTCACGATGTTTTTCATGTTTCTATGCTACGAAAATATAGATCAGATCCTTCTCATATCATTTCTACGGAAGACATTGAAGTTCGACCTGATTTGTCCTACGAAGAAGAGCCGGTTCAGATTTTAGCACGAGAGGTAAATGAATTAAGAAATAAATGAGTTTCCTTAGTAAAAGTCTTTTGGAAAAGTCATAGTATGGAAGAAGCGACTTGGGAACTGAAAGAAACTATGAGAGCACAGTACCCCCATTTATTTTCAGATAAATTTCGAAGACGAAATTTATTAAGGGGGAAAGAAATGTAATGACCTAAATTCACGGGCACCGAAAAAGTGAGTTATAGGGCCTCCGTCTTAGTAAACCGAGTTTGTAAATAATTATTAGGAGTAATTATGAGTCGAGTAGTGTGTTTAATTAGACTTTAATTAGGTAAATTTAGTTTAATTTAGAGTAATTAGTAAAAATGACTAAATTGAATAAGGGGTGAAAGCCTAATTATAGATTAAAAGAAAGAAAGAGGGACTAAAATGGAAATTATGCCTATTGCATAATTTGAGGCGGCAAACAATGAGAAAAATCTAAAATTTTTTCATAATTTAAGTTATTATTAATTAATATTAGAATATAATAATATAAATTATTATTTAATTAATATTATTTTATTATATTAATGAAATATATATATATAAATTAAAGCCAAATGTATGGTAATAAAATATACATGTGTAAAAATTATATTTGTACATTTGTAAAATAAATATTAATTTACTTATTATTTAAGTAAATAGATAATTATAATTTATTAATGTTATTACTAATTAATATATATATATATATATATAAGATATAAAAGAATAAAGAAAAAAAAGAAACAAAAGAAGGAATAGAAGAACAGAGCTCAAACGAAAATGGGAAGGAAGAAAAGGGAAGGTTAGATGTTTATAAAGGGGGTTATATTGAGTTTGAAAAAAAAATTTACGAAAAATCTGTGGAGCACCAGAACAAGTCTCAATTCCCTTCTAATACGTATTTTGATCCTCGAGGGTCCAATTAAGGAATTTTATGATTATTTTATAGTATGTTCATTAATTAATTAATTATTTATTATTTGTAAATTTTCCGATATGTCTGGTAATATCTTGTAACCCTATTTTAACGACGATTTAGGGTTTGGGGGTGTTACAAATCTTGTCCATGTAAAGGAATTCAGTCTGAACTCTTGGTTTTTTCAGGTATATTTATTTCTCAATAAACATTTGTTGCTTTGTTTTAAATGGATTTTGATTGTTTAATTGAAGTCTCATGTCAATTTTTTGTTCTTGGTATGGAAAGTTTCTTGCTAGAGAACATGAGGTAAACAAAAATGGATGGAAGATTTTAAAAAATCTTAAGGTCTTTTCGTGGTTTGGTCCATTGGCAAAAGAGTGTGAGCTCATAGCACTAATTGCCTTCTTGGGTTATTGCCCCTCTTTGGAGAGGATTGAAATAGATGCGAGTAATTACTCAGTTTCCTAAATTCTCGTCATTCTATTTGCACTTTCTTGATGGATTTGCAGTTTAGATCTTCGAATTGGGAAAAGCTGGTGGGAGTAGACCAGCTTTTGCTTTGGAGCATCCTTTTGTTGAGCTGAAAATAGGAGATGGACAACTAACAACAGGGTTTCTGCATAATGTGAAGGAAATTAGGGTGCACAACTTATTTGGCTATAAAAGTGACTGAATTTATTAAGCATCTGTTGCAACAGGCAGCTGCTCTTGAGACGTTATCTTTAACCTATCATAGCCTTGAATTTGATCCTGAATTTAGTGATAGATGTAATAATCGCCCTAAAGAGTTAGTTGAAGAGGAAATTTTTAGCTTGCCTAGAGTTTCCTCTCTTGTTCATATATTGTTTCATTAGACAAATTATTAGAAGTTCAAAACCTGTGAAGGTTGAATGCTATGATGTTTGGAAGAGGTACAGATGCTCTAAAATTATTAAACATTTGGGTCCAATCATCTACTACGACATCATTAGGCTTTGTTCATTACACAACAGTTTCATTTACCTCCAAAGAGTGAATGTTTCAGCAAAGTTGCCATCATATGACTAAATAGAACAATAAAGAAACATACAGACAAAACTGTGAAAAACTTGGTACTATTGTGTCTCAAAATTTCACGTCAGTTGTCCATGTACCTTGCACACTAGGGTGTTTAGTTACATGCCTTGTCTTCAATTTCACCACTTTTCTTCCCAATGCGTTTCTTAGTCTGGTTGCATAAAGAAGGATATCTTCAGGAGTCATATTCTTCACGCATACCACCCGCTCGTTTTTGTTCTCTGAGAAATTGGCAAGATACATGTTTCGAGACATATGGTTAAAAACAACACATGGGTGTATGCATTATGTCTGAAACTCATCCAAGAAAGAGTAACTTACTGTAAAAGCCTTTCAAATGTGGATGCTGCCCACGAATGAGTTCAGTAACCACCTCCAGCTGAGGGTTTTTCTCTTTAAAAGTTGGTAACTCTGACTCCATAAATGCCCTGGCATAACAACGTCTAAATTACCACGAGTTTGAATAATTCAGAATCCATTTAAAGGAGAGAATTCATATTTGTACATGCTTCTTGTTATTATTAATTATAACAGAGTGGAACTTGAGACTACCATGGTATATGAGTCAAAAACCAAATGTTAACAAAGTATGGCCTTTTCATTTACCTTACTTGAAAGGCATCCCAATATTGTATCATTAAGTCATTAGAAAACTTATTCATGTGATAATGACTAGCAAAAGCAGTCCGTTAGATTTTACCATCCCCACAGCAACATTCTTTTCAAGAATTTCCAACGTCAATTCCCCCTCCAGAATAGCCTCAATCACAAGACAAAAGAAAGGGAGGGAAATGTGCTTCTCTGTTTCTATTTTGGTCCCAAAATTCTTGGGTGGATGAGTAATGACAAATTTTCACTACTCTTTCACCGGGTACAGTGATTATCAGTGCATACACATGCAGAGATGACTTGAGTACCCTAATGTAACCCAAAGTGCTAAGCATTCAAATAAACTTGTACAAATATTAAAGAAAGCAGCCTATCTCTAGATGAACTCCAACATCATCCAAGATATCCTGCTTAATCTATGATATCCCACTACTTTGGTGATCATATATTTAATCACCTAAAGCTAGATTCAGATCATCCATAATTTCAACTATCAAGCATCACATTATGTGCAGATAAAAGTGACACAGAGCTTAATACTAGCTTAATAAGCTGATTCATTCATTATTTGTAAATTACTCAGAAGTTGTTCAATAGTTTAGTTTATATATAGATACGAGTCTCCACAGCATAAACAAGAATAATACCTTAAGTTGAAATGCAATCTTAGCACAAATTCTTGGCCAACAGATCAAGAAAACATTTAACAAAAAAGGTACCCGCTTTATTAGGCAAACAAAGAAGAGAAAAACACATTGCAATGTTGGAATTGAAAACAGAAATGCAACAAACATTGAGATTTCGAAAAAGTACTTTACTCCGGAGGTGTCAAACAAATATACCAAAAATAATATTAGCCAGAAAGTTTAGAAGATAATACTCACGAAGTTTATATAAAAGTTAACAAGTGGAAAAAAAAGAAGGGTTAAAATCATACCTGATGCCCCTACTACTACCTCCCCAATCAGAGTAGCTTACAATCAGCTTTTTAAGTTGCCAAACTCCTCGCAATGCCATCTGCATTTTCAAAACAAAAACAAATTATTAACTAAGTATATGTTTAATCCCCCCCTTCTTTTTCTAAATAGCAATACAGATAAAACAAATGAATTGCACCCTTTATTTTTGCCAATTATTTCCATAAAATTCAGAATATATTGCTCACTTAAATACTAGAATTCAACCATAAGACATTAATTTTTTCAGAAAATTCAAGAAAGTGAAAGCAAATAGTAAAACTATATCGAAAACAATGCGATTAAATAAAGACTTAACAACTCCTCCAACTAAGCATTTCAACTACACAAATTCACAATGTAACCTACTAATTACAACTTTGACCTACAAATTTATATTCTATAACAAACTAAAATCCCGCTACTAATCAACTATCCTTAATGTAACATATAATGAGGAAAAAGAAAACAATATCTCAAAGATTCTACCACAGGAAAAAGAATATCAAATCAGACCCGAAAATTTGAACAGCATACATATAAATGGTCTTCTAAAATTGACCTGGAAAAAAGAAAACAACAATATTTTCAAACCCAATAACTTGAACCCAAAATCACCCCCCGAAAAATAGATTGCATGCAAAGAGATTATAAATAACAGCAGGAAAAACATAGATCTCATAAAAAGAGACTCGTAGTAAAAAAAAAAATTAAAAAGAAAGAAAAAAAAAAAAAAGGACAGAGAAATCAACAGGCAATAATGCAAATGAAGGGGAAATAATAATAGGCAAAATATGGGGATTTTACCTGACAAATGAAATCGATTCTCAGAGAAGACGATGAGTATTTAGACACGAAAAAAAAAAAGAAAGGAAATTTTTTGTCACGCTTTGCGTCACATTTATTTTTGGATTGAATCTAGGGTTTTGTACTTCTGTTAGTCGTTAAGTTGAAGTCGAAAGTTTGACATTGTTTTTTCATTTGTTTAATACCAATTTTAGTCTTTTAATATTTATAATTTTTTTAATTTAGTCCTAATTAAAAAATTCAATAATTTTAATTTTTAATATTTACAAATTTGTTAATTTAATCTTAATTATTAATATTTTTTTCTCTCTACCTATTTTTATGCTCTCAGCCATAGTTATTCAGCTTTGGAAATTTAAAAAAACTTTCCAATTTCCTATTTTTTTCTTTTAGTATAATATGTGTTACAACATTATCTGTTAGATATATATTTCTATCGATCTTAGTCCAACAAAATTATGGTGAACATTCATATTCCTAAACTAAAAGAGAAATGAATTATAAAAAGAACAAAAGAGAATTGTAAAAAAATAAAGGATAATTCAATTTTTATTTGGAATATAAAAAGTTTATACACACTTTCTATTTATAGGATCTTAATTACTAAATGTTACAAAAACATAACAAAAATAATTAAAGTATACTATATACTATTTAAGTGTTACAATAAAATAAATTATTGGAGATTATGAGAATTATATGGACATCTATTTATTTAAGAATTTACAACATTATTTAAAATATTTAATTCTTTAAATTATAGAATTTTTATTTTTTTTAAATATATAGAATTATTTTAATATAAAGTTGTTCAAGATTTTATAAATTATTTTTTATTAAAATTTTCTAATCTTCATTATACTTAATATTTATATTGTTGTGTTCATTACTTAAAATATTTAAGGTAAATTATCTAGTTAGTCACTCAATTTTTAGGGCGTTTTCATTTTGGTCATCCAAAATGAAATCTTTACAACTTCGTCTCTTAATTTTTAGAGAGTTTTCATTTTAGTCACACAAACTTTAAATCTCTAATGACGGTTAATTGTATACGTCACATCATGTTTATACTTTTATTTTAGTCACCCCACTTTTAGGTTGCTTTTAGTTTAGTCATCGAGGAAGTAATTTTTTTAAGTATTGATTGGGATAAAAAATCAATGATTAAAGTGAGAAAAACGATAGAAACTAAAATAATACACAAAAATTTTCTAATTGTACTTGTTTATCCCATTACTGAAAATTTTAAATTTCTTTTTTTTTTAAATATTGAAATTTTAAATTTTAAAACATCAAAATAAATTAAATAAAATGTTGAAAAAAATTTATCTCTTGATAATGCAAACCAATTTGTAACTATAATATTGAAATTAATTTATTTAAATTCTTTTTAAAATTTGAAATTTTATTTTATGTTTCCAAACAGATTTAATAATTGTCTACGAAACATAAATTTGTTTTGATGATATAATCTCAAATATTTTATGCTAAACTAAAAGTAAAGAGAAAAAAATTTGAAATTAATTTAATTAATTGCTTATTCTTCGTTTGGATAAATAAGTGATAAAATTTTATAAGTTCTGTTCGGCATGAAAATGAAATAAATTGATTAAATTAATTGCAAGGAATTTTTCTTTACGTCTAGCTTAGCATAAAAGATTCAATATCATATAATCAAAAGAAATTTGTGTTTCATAGATCATATTAAAGATGTGTTATTTGAGTTATTTTAATTTGGTTTTCTTTTCGGTTCAAATTCACCCAGTGGACAACCTTTTACTTCACTCATTGTATATCACCATATATATCGAGATTTAGCTACACTAAAGAAATATCTTAAAGGAGAGATCTTTTCTTCGATTAAGTGGAGGTGCACCATTGGGTGATAAAGTCTTGAGGGGTTGTCGAATGTAAACAAATACAATACCTTTGACGTAGGAAAGTGTTAGAGAGGTGAAGATCAAAATCCAACCCAAGGAAGATGTCTTGAAAGTTGAGCATTACAATGTCCATATGGTTGTTATTCAAGATTTCACCCATGTTCGTAATCAAGATTCACTATAATAACATTCTTACATCCGAACTCGATGTATATTCAAGCATCTGAATATTATAATAGCATTATAGTCACTTCGAACTCAAATAATTTCGGGTTAAGTTTGAGTTGTTCCATAATTAGCTTGACTTGTTGGATTGATGAGTTTAACTTAACAATCCATCAATAAAAAAAATTAAAAACTTATTATAAAATTGTCAACACCAATCCTTTTGTAAGTATAACAAATGATATCTAGCAGCAATACAAGCTGACATCTTACATCCCAACAAACTTTAAAGTCAAAACTTTTTTTGTTCTTTCTTTCGTGGGTGAATCAACATGTCTGAAGAACAAGCTTGGATCAGCGTATTACCAGATGCAATTCTCCATCACATTCTGTCTTCTTGGCAACCAAACATTCCATTCAAACCAGCATCTTGTCTAAAAGATGGATTAACCTCTGGAAATTCACCCCTGTCATCGACATTCAAATGGCAACTCGTTACAATGAGATCACTCCATCTGAACGTACCTTCATACACAACACCTTCAAACTCCGTAAGTTCAGCCTTGACTTCTCCATCGGAGCCTTATGGTACCCTGGCGCTGTTGTTCAACTTCAACACTGCATTGAGCTTGCCATTTCAAGACAGGTTCAGATTCTCTCAGTTTCAACTGAGTTACTCTTTGCAACCTTTGAAGAACATTATGTTTTGCCTAACGTGTTTTATTCCCATGATAATGTCCCATCATTAGTACAAGTTTCTTTAAAGGGTTTTCTTTTCAATCCAAATCCAATATGTGATCTACCATTTGCTTCTCTGAAAGCCGTTGCCTCTTTGATTGTGTGATTGACGATGGAACTCTAAAGGGCTTGTTATCTAACTTTCCTGTTCTTGAAAGCTTGACAATCGATTTGTGCCATAGATTACTCTAACTTCAAAGCTTCTTGGTGTCAAAGTATGAGGGAGATGTCCTAAAATCCAGTCATTACAATGTTATTTTACAGTTTCACCTGACTCCTTCCATCACCTCAGTAACATTCTTACATCACAATTTAAATCCCTGACCTACAACACTAATTCTCATACATGTTGATGGATTTGCAGTTCAGATCTTCCTTCTGGGAAGAGGCAGGTGAGCATAGACCACCTTTTGCTTTGAAGCGTCTGTTTGTTGAGAACAGTGGAGATGGGGGACCAACAGTTGGATTTCTGGATAATGTGAAGAAAATTATGGTACATCACTTCTTTGGCTATAAAAGTGAGATTGAATTTATCAAGCATATTGCAGAAGGCAGTTGTTATTGAGACTTTATCATTAACCTACCGTAGGCTTGAATTCAACCCTGAATCCCTTGGTCGTAGATATACCAGTTGCCCTCCAAAAGAGTTGGTTCAAGAAGAGATTTTTAGCTTATCTACAGCTTCCTCTAATGTAAATTGTTTATTTATTCAACCCTGAATTCATATATCGTTTCATCATACTTATCACAAGTTTGGATTCTAGAAGCATCAATTGAATAAATAATTTCCATGGATTTGATTGTAAATTGTTGATGTCTGCAACTGCAAGCTATTTATTTTTAGTAGAAAGTATCAGCTAAACTTCTTCCCAGTTTTCAGGTTTATTAGTTTCTCAGTTTCTAATCACAATTACACCCCAAAAAAGAAAGCAAAATCAACTATATATAAAATAATAAATAATGTTTAATGATTAAAAAAAAAAAAGAAGAAAAAAAGAAACTGATTCAGCAAAAACTGTTCTCCATGAATTTTACAAATTCCTGAAAATCGATTCTGCCATCACCATCTTCATCAAAGGTTTTGATCATGTTGTTGCAGTTTTCCAGCTTTAAACCTTGTTTCAACCCCAAAATACACAGAACTCTCTGCAATTCCTCTGCATCAATAAACCCATCTTTATTCACATCAAAAACATCAAAAGCTTGCTTCACTTCTTCCAAGCTTGGCTCTTCTTGTTCAAACAACCTTGAAATCTCCTCACAACCGTATGGTTCATTCAACTGTTCTTCCCTTTCTTGGCTGCAAAAAATCCCCAGGTTCCACATCAAAATCTCCACTTCTTTTCTGCATAACCTCTCACCACCAGATAAAACTTCCTTGCTTGAAAACCCAGATTTCTGGTTCTTCAGGTTCCAATCTGAAGAATGGGATTGTGGGGAAAACGACCAATATCTTGAGACATAACTTTTAACGGTGTTATAACATGAAAAACCGTGGAACAGCAGTATCATATTGGATTTTGAGTTTGCAGATGATGTTTCCATTGAAGCAAGTAGATTGGCTGTGTAATTGATTAAAGAATATGGGTTTTTTTCCTTGTCGGAAGAATGATATTCAAGACAAAGAATTGAAATGAAATTGATTGAATTGTGAGGTTCCGTCTTGGGTGGGGTATTTTAAAGCCATGGAAAACCCTGCTAAGTTTTCAGAGGCGGTTTGATTTGCAAAGGGAAATTGCCTGCATGGTTCAGACGTTCCATGCCGATTGACCGACACCATGAAATAAATTAGGAAAAGAATGGGTCTTTTTTCTTTAGATTAATTAAAGCCTCTAAAATATAAATACAAGCATGAAAGTGCAAATCAATGGGGGTGGTAAAAGAGAGGAAATTTCGAATATCCTGCATAATGGGAGGGAGTAGCTACAAATATTTGGTCAACTTGGACCTTCGCTTGGTTGGCTTAGGAATTTTTTATCCAAATAAATTGATTGTTTATTAAAATGATTCAGGTGTAAATTTTGTATAAAAGTATCTGTTTTTTATCGTGTATGTTGTGTCCACCATTTTACCGCTGACATCATCTTCCATCAACCTGTAATCATCTCCTCATAATTTTCCTATCTATAAAAAAATGTTTTTTTTGTATCGATACTGTTTTTGTCGATATCGATATATATTTTTTCAAATACACTTAAAAGATATAGGTATTTTAGGATTAAAAAAAAAAGAAAAAATTAATAAGTGTCGATATTCATGTTGACGGTGTTGGAGTCCAATTTTGACCGGACTCAAACTGTGAATCAAATTAAGCTCAATCTTTAATTTTAAATTTATTTTAAATTAAATTTATCCTAAATTTAATTTTAAATTTATTTTAAATTAAATTTATCCTAAATTTAATTTTAAATTAAGTTTAAAAATCCAAATACAACTCAAGTTTTTACAAACTTTTAGTCCAATTGAGCCCAATTACAAATTCAAAGCCCATTTTACAAACCCAAGCCCAAATGGCCCAACTTAAACTACACTAAGTCAAACCCTAATCTGGTAGCCTAACTGTTGCCACCCCACTTGTGCTGCTACCACCTTCCTTCACCCAATCAGGAGTCGTCACGTCAGCACCGCCCATCTGCCACAGCCATCAACTGCCACCAACAAGTTGCACCACTGCAAAGCTAAACCTGCAACAAGCAAAGAGAAAAGACTAGCATTTAAATGGAAAAAAAAAAACAAATTGTAATGATTGTAATTAGGCTATAAAGCCAGAATTGAAAACAGATTGTGGGACTACTGACTTTCGATTGAACACTTGAGATTAATACAAAAACAGAAACTTTCTTTAGAAATCAATACAAAAACAGGAATTCAAGAATCAACACAAGATATACAACATTTGAAGTCAAATAGGAATATAGGCAATCAATATCAAAAAGGCTGTAACACCCCTACACCCGGTTCACATGTATAAACCCAGTATAAGAGTATTACATACGGTGTTAGAGAATTAAACACGAGTATAACAAAATTTTCTTTCAAATAATGTGTAATTGAACTGCTTTACTCAAAATATCACAAAATAATCAATATAGAAACTTAAAACCAGTTTGAAAATGATGAAAATGTAATTTTTTACTCAAAACAGGGCAAATATCGATACCACCATAAAAATATTGATACCTCTGTTCTAAAATCAATAAATATAGCCGAAAACTTAGTAATAATCCCCTGAAATAACTTAAAAACTTCCCCAATATTTCAAATCAGTCCAAAACACAATTTTAACCATCTCATTCAATTCATGTAAATTTTCAAAGCAACATTGATAACCCATTCATTAGAGATACATAGGTATACCATTTGTACATGTCATTTCACACAAAATAAATATACATTATTTTGCAATCTTCCGATATTGATGTAATTTGATGAGAAGCACCTAGTCCAACTTTAACTTCTCGGAGGTCTCACACAAAATAAATATACCTTATTTTGCAATCTTTCGATGTTGATGTAATTTGATGAGAAGCACCTAGACCAACCTTAACTTCTCGGAGGTCTTATACCTACGCATTGAAATGAACGCGTTAAGTCGGGGAAGGCTTAGTAAGTACTACAAGAATAATTAATCAATTATAAATTTTTTTATTAACTCATTTCAACGTACATGTGAATATTCATTCATATAAAATACATACCTTTCACATATATATCATTTAACTTCTCTTGTTATCACATTATACACATTCATCCACTTTACAACTTAGCTATTTTAGCCTCTTTAGCTTACTTAGTTTTATCATTATTTGATTGCTTATACACATATAGTACTTACCTTTCATGTGTTCTATGTTTCGCTTACCTCAATGTCACAATTTGCACATTCTTTCTTTTTCACATTATTTACCCTATTAACAAGACTCGAACCTTGGCGGATACACGGATCCAACCAAACACACCAGAATGGCACCCAGTGCCTCATCGGATAGTTCGAAGCAATAAAGTGACACCCAGTGTCTCATCGGCCTAGCCGAAGTAAAGTGGTACCCAGTACCTCATCAAATCTATCCGAAGTAAAATTATGCCACCCAGTGTCTCATCGACTCGAGGTCGAAGTATCCCTGAACTCTTCCAATCCTATAGCATGCCAACTATATCTGATTCAGCCCGACTAGTTAATAGAGATTTTCAATTTATAATTCATATCACTTTCAATTCCAATTTCACTTTCACTTTCAATTTTGATCACAAATCATTCACAACTTAAACATCATATATACATTTTTCTTCACATATACATAATCATGTATTTCTCACCTTTATTTTCTCAAATAATCCACAATTTCACCAATTAATCACACAATCAATCTTTATAATTAACCACATAATATTTCACACATATTTTTCTCACATATTCATCATCATATACCTCTTACTTTTATTTCACATTAATTTTCAAAACTGTCCACTTGCGTAACAGTCACTAAATTATTTATATCTTGAGCTAAAAAAATCAAAATTAAAATCCGTTTGATTTTTCTGAAATTAGACTCAAATATATTTTTACCATAAAAATTTCAGAATTTTTACTTTATCCAATTTGTACAGTAAATTCTTTCAATTTACCCCTTCTCTGCTGCCTGACAGTTTCGACCTTTCTTCACTAAAAATTATTTATTTATTTTTTACAGAATCAAATGATGTTCCCGTCTATTTCTTTTGAAAATATACTCATTAAGGATACAACCATATAAATTTCAGTCTATAATAATTTTTTTACATTTTTCTATGATTTTTCAAAGTCAAAACAGGGAAACTTGAATCTATTCTGACCTTGTTACACAAAAACTAGTATATCTCGAAATATACAATTCCTTTTATTTCACTGTTTCTTCCATATGAAACTACACTCAACAAGATTTAATTACATATTAATTGAACTCTTAACTCTTTTTATACAATTTTTGGTGAATTTTCGAAGTTAGTCCTCTGTTCTGTCCAAACTGTTTCAATGAGATTAATTCCTTTCTCATGCTTCTTTATACTCACATAATTATCATTCTTATAATTAAACATCTCATTTTCATCATGATTAATCATATATATATATATATAAACACTTTAACTTAATTGTTACTGAGTCTTTTAATACTTGTAGTACTTACCTCACTTGTAGATAATTTCTTCTCACACCTTAGCTTTCTCCTTTCCTTTTTCTTCAATTTGGTCCTTCTCCTTCTTCCCTCTTTCTTCAATTTCATACAAACACATATAAGCTTAAGACTAAAATTCAATAATTTTTCATGCTAGATTATGTAAATATACATGTATGTCATGAAAATTAAATCATCTCTTACCTTTGTTCTTGAATTTCCAATATTCTAATTCAATCTCTATCCACTTTAACACTTCAAAGTGGACTCTATAAAGAAATTAAGGTGTCTACTAACTTCCCTCTATGCCTTTCTTAAAGAAATTTCAAAGAAAATGGAGGATTTTGAAGCTTGGAGGGCTTAACAATGGTGGAAGGACTTAATTGGAATAAAAGAAAAAGTTAGAAATGAGAGATATGCATGTGACGTTGGAAATGAATGAAAAAGATGATATTTTCATCTTTTATCTAATTTTATTTCTCTCAAATTCTCTAGATTTCTCCACTAAAAATATCTCTCTTAATAAAAATGGTAAAATTGCACTTTTAGTCCTTGGGCCTTCCAACTTTACACTTTGGCCCAAAACTTTGCCTCTAAAAATATCTTCCACCAAATTACTCTTTTGCCCCTCCTTAATCAATCTAATTCCCATGATGACTCATAATTCAATTTGGATAAATTACTATTTAGTCCTTCCACCTTTCTCACAATTACTAATTAATCCTTAAATTTTCCTAATCTTCTTATTTTAGCTACATATTCTAATTCTTTACTCCTTCCCTATAATGTTCCAACTTCGGTTCAAAAACGTGGATGTTACAAAGGCAGATTCCAAGCATTCAAAGAGCCAGTGCAAGGTATACAATTTCAATAGATGTTTGTTTATGGTTGACCATTCGAATTCTAAAACAGTTTGTGTCTTTTAAAATTTACTGATATATTTATTTATTACGGTATTAAAGTCACTTATTACTTCTGAACACACATTTATTGAATATTAAGTATATTAAATACTATTAATAAAAAAAAACTGAAAAGTTCGTTGGGGTTACCTTCCTTTGGTGGTACCGCCGTCGCTGGAGGTCGCGCCGTGAAAAGATCCTCTCTGAACGTCGTTCATATCTCCTTGTGGGTTTGATTTACAAAGGAAAACAAGAAAAAAGGGTTAGAATCAGGATATAATCCATGGCAGATTTCGAAACAAAATAAAAAAAAGGAACAAAAGCATGAAGCAATGAAAACGGTTTTGAAAAAAATTAAGAATCAAAATTGGGATTTTGACAAACCAAACCAAATCCTTTTGGGTTTTGAAACAGAAGCGTTAAAGAAAAAAAGAAAAGAAAGGATTAAAGCTTTTTAAAAAAAAGATCTGGGTTTAAGAGCAATAGAAATAAAAAAGGAACTTTTTTTTTACCTTGATGGCATCATGGACGGCGGTCGAACGAAGGTGTGTGACGGTGCTCGTGCAATAGCGACGCGGCGATGCTCGACGGAGCCACGAGGGTTGGACGGGCTGAGGATGGTCAGACATGGGGTTTTGAGAGAAAAAAAAAAGGAAAAGCAAAGTTGTTTTTTTTTAAAAGGTATGGCGACAAAGAATTTTAGAAGCAAAATTTTAACTTAAGTACCCAATGGGAAACGAAGCCATTTTGAGGGCTGAGTTTCAGCCCCAAAACGACGTCGTTCTGAGCCTTACTCAATTTTCGACCTGACTCGCAACTAGGATCCGCGTGTTTTTGAGTTTTGGGTTATTTACCCTTTCGATCCTTTCACATTTTTCAATTGTTTTAATTTAGTCCTTTTTATGTTATTAATTTGTTTTAAATTTATCCATAAATTTCATTTCATTTTCAATTTAATCCATTAACCTTTTTGAAAGTTTAGGAAGCTGCCAAATATCAAATTTTAGGTTTATTTCTATAATTGGTCCTTTATATTTTTTATTTGTTTTAATTTCATCCTTAAATCAAGTTTTATTTTATTTTAAATTGGCCCAGTAATTTTTAAAAATTACAAATTGGTCCTTTGACCCCAAAATACCTGAGAAGCTACCACGTGTCCCATCTTTTTGATTTTATTACCCAAAAGGTCCTTGAACTTTCCAAAAATTACATGTTAACCCCTGAACTTTCTCAAAAATTACATTTTGACTCTCGAACTTTCCAAAAATTACATTTTGACCACCAAACTTTCAAAAATTATATTTTTACCTCTAAACTTTCAAAAATCATGTTTTTACCCCAAACTTCTCAAAAATCACATTTTTGCTCCCGAACTTCCAAAAATTACCATTTTACCCTCGAATTTTCGAAAATCACACTTTCAACTTTAAATTTTCCAATGGTTCGGCTTTAATCCCAAATTTTCCAATAACTATGATTTTGATCCCTAAACTTTCTAAAATTATGTTTTCATCCCAAACTCTCCGAAACTTCATTTTCGACCCCGTTTTTTTCTTTCTTCGGCTTTCGTATATAAAATTTTCACCTTTTTTTTATTAATTTTATGTTTTCTCATTTATTTTGATTCATAATTTGTATTTTATTTTTCTCATATTTATTTTTGTACATTTGTTCATTCTTTATGTTACTTAACTTTATCGTTAATTGCATGCTCATTTTTATGTCTATTTTTTTATTAAAGTCATTTTTTATTTTTCTTCAAAATATTTAAAAATCGAGGCAATATTCTTTTATCTCGGGTTTTGAAAATTTGTGCCTTAACTTACTAGGCGTAATTTTTCTTCAAATCGGGATAATCGATTCCCTTAAATCGAGACAATGTTTCTTTATCTTTTGTTTTGAAAATTTGTGCCTTAACTTACTAGGCACGATTTTTCTTAAAATCGGGATAATAGAATACCCTTTTCCAAGGTTTAAAAGTTTACAACAAAGGAAGGCTCCAATACCCTTTCTCGATCACCTCGAAATAGCGAGACTCCCAAACAAAAATCTATTTCTTTCTTAAACATGACTTATGCATTAAAGGATCATACTTTTAAACTTTATTCGAGTTTTCAAAATTTTACAAACAAGACCCTAAAATAATCAATATGGTACCAATTTTGGGCGTGTGAGGGTGCTAATCATTCCTCTCACGTAACCGACTCCCGAACCCATTTTTCTAGATTTCGAAGATCAAAATGTTTTTCAAACGGATTTTAAATGTTTTATGGTGATCCAATCACACCGAATAAAAGATTGGTGGCAACTCCCTTTTTTTTTCCAATTTTCAATATTTTTAAAATATTGTTCGAGACTTGTTTGTTTTCCCAAAAATGAAAGTTTCGACAGCTTGGCGACTCCACTGGGGACATTTCTAAATAAAAGAGAGTCAAGCCAAAGTTGATTATTTTCGGTATTTTTTGAAAACTTTTAAACCTTCGGTTTTGTTTAATATATGATCCTTGTCATTTTCGTGTGATGCTATATTATGTTGATATTGCTAGTATAAGTTTGCATTCATATGCATTTGGTACTACCCTTTTAAGTAGAAGCGGGAAACTATTCCTTCGTGAGGTTTTCACCTCCGTGCAGGATAGTGGATCACTTTCGGGATTACATCCGTACCCATGTTTTTGTGAAGTTTTCACTTCCATGCAAACATGTGGGAAATGTGTCCCCCTAAACTAAACTTATCCGTATGAGCCTGTAATGAGTGAGGATCGAGGAATCCGCTGGTTTGGGTACCCTTTACTCTAGAGCCTAAAACTGCATGTAATGAGCCGTAAGTACTTGCCTTAGAAGGAGTTATACTAGACCTCTTAGCAATCATCCAAGACAAGTTCTTAGGTTCTTTGTTCTATACTTGTATCGATGTTTTTGATAACTCTTTCTTTTTTGCCTCTTTTCTTTTGCTTGCATTTGTATCATCATACAAGAAAAGGTGTTGATTTAAATTCGGTTACCAAAAATGCAGTTTCATCATGAGAGACATATTTCATAATAAAGTGGAAGATAACATGGCTTTGTGCTTATGGTCGAAGGAAAGCACAAAGTCAAAGAAGATTTAAGAGACTTGAAGAAAAATTACACAAATTCATATCAAGATCCTTAAAAGGAATCAAGAAGCAAGTGAGGGGCACTTTCGACAAGCTTAGAGACATGTTCAAGATAAAGATTATGCAAATGTTGAAAAAGAAACTGATTACATACGAGCATTAGTCATCGAAGCTGATATGTTGAGCATGCAATATGAATCAAGATCGAAGCAGGAACGAAAATTAGCCAAAATTCTAAGAAGATCAAAAGCTCTAGGCCATAAGGCAAAACCATATGTATCCGTTTTATGTGGAGAAGTTTGTCTTCTAGAGAAGGTGTTCTAATGGGATTGAATTCAAAATCAATGCATTTTCTTATGCATACATGTATTCATAAGCTGTCCTTTTTAACTTGCATTCAATCCCATAAAAGCCTACCTTAAATGGAACTGTGCTAAACCTTTAGTGGTTACCTAAATAAGGTAAGAGACACGGTTATATTTTTGCTTTAGTTGTAATATATTTTGAATCTGTTTGCATTGCATTTTCATAAAAAAGGGTGTTGGTTCATGTTCTATTGCCAAATAGAGAACTGGTCATAAGAAAACGGATTCCTTGATAAGGTAGAAGTCAACGTGGTCGTGCGTATATGTGGTTAAAGAAAAATAACAACGAAAAGTGATTGTCTATCAAAGGGGTAGATATCAGAGTTCTAGGGTTATACTAAAATACATGAAAGCCATAACAGTTTGCTAGAGCTGAAAGAAGTATGGAAGACAAAATGAGGCAAATATTCAAATTCGAATATGTTGATTTGCCTTACTCACTCAAGCTTAGTTGTTTCACTTTCAGAAACATTAACATAAGGAAGAGGAATACATTACGTTGCCCGAGGATTAAAAAATCATAAGACCTATTCTGAATGAGCGAGCATTGGGTTGCAGCCCTGATCAAGGAAAAATGGGATAACAAGTACATCACTTTGAAAAACCCGCAAGACATAATGTACCCAAATGCAAGAAAGAATGTCGTCATCTTTGCTTCAAACACATATGAGTTAGCCGTCTTCCCTAAAGTGTTGAGGCACGTAGAGGGCGCGATTACAGATTTGTTTGAGCAATTTGACAAGAGAATCACACATGTTCTATCAATCTTAGCCACTAAACACCTGTCAAATAAGGGACAAAAAAAGGGTGCATTGGTGCATAACTTTTGCTAGTTTAGTTCCATGGCCATTTTTTGGAAAGTCAAAAGGTCGCTTGTCGAGTATTCTCTGAGGGATACTCTCCGTCGAAGGAATTTATGCCTATTTAAAGACAAAAAGATATCGCCAAAGAAATTTTGAAATAAATGAGGAATGACTCCAGTGCTCCTAGGGGCAAGTTTAAGATAAGGACTATGTCGCAAGCAATGACTCCACCAAGTACAAGAAAAGGCTAATCATTTGCAACTTTAGCCATTCAAGACCAGCACCTTGGATTGGAAATCAAGATCAAACCAGAGCAAATTAGCTTGGAAGATTAAGACTTTGAGCATTAAGGCACGACCGTACATGTATCTGCCTTATGTACATGAATTTGTTTTCTAGTAAAGTTGTTCTAAACGGAATTGAACTAGAATCAACGCCTTTTTGCATGCATTTTACCATTCATTTGCATTGCACTTCATGAATTAAATTTCAATGAAATCCCTCATATTTGAAACACTCGTCTGAGAGAGAGTTATCAACCCTAAAGTTGAGAGGAAACATGATAAATCAAGATAGGGAATGATAAAAATTTGAGAAAAAGTCATGTGGAGAGTGGAACCTGTTGAGAGTTCGTCTCTATACCCTCGGAAGTGTTTTGGATAACTAGATTGTGGAGGAGTTTCCTGTAGTTTTAGAACTTTTCCAGAAAAATATTCAGGACACACTTATCACTCTAAGTCCGAGAGTAATAAGGATCCTTTTATAAAGGGCACATGACTACTATCTTTTATTTCAATAAAAATGATGCATTGCTTTTGTCCCATTTGGCAAACACCTTACCATTCTTCTCTTTCATTCATACCACAATTAATCATTCTTTAGTTAAATTATTCTTTGGATCCCTTTTTGTTTTTATACTGGGTCCCTTGATATCAAGGATACGAGCGACACTGCTGTTGACTCGGAGCCCTTTTGAGAAGAACATGTGTCTAGAAAAACTTTGATGTTTTGAAAATAATCAAGAATGTAACTTGTCTCCCGATCTATTACGGATGGTTGAACGAGACACGAAACAAACATCACCTTAAAAAGTTGTCATTTTAAGTGAGAATCGAGAGATGAGTCTTTGTAAAAACAAGACAAGCTACCTCGAAAATCCAAAGGTCTTTGCATGATCCAATCAAAGCATGTCAGGTTTAAGGAACTGATGTTGTGACACAAAGGCTCCCATAAAAGGAAAAAAATTCAACAAAAACTTCAAAAATTGAGGCTCGACGTGTTAAAAAAAGGGGCAAGATAAAAACCTACCAAGGATATCTTGAAACCCAAGACAAAAAAAAAACAAAAATCTGAAAATGACATCTTGAAAATTTTTTATCCTCCTTCATCTTTCCACGTCGTGGCCTTTTTCTATGTGAAGCATGGACACCATCGAGCCAACTTTGCAAAAGAGTTTCTAACGAACATCGATTCGTCCTCATGATCATTGATTATTACTTCCTATGCCGATCGACGGTTAAGCAGATTATTGTCCTCTCTCTTAAAAGTATCAAGGTGGAGAAACTTTACACCTTGAAGCATTGACGAAATACTCCAAGTTTCATGAACACATGTCAAGCTCAGAATAGTCCTCATCAAGTTTGCTCAGTGAAGCTCATACTTTAATATTTGGGCACCTAACCTCGTTCTTGGCCCAATTTATGTTTGGCAACTTTTTGATCAATATGGGTCATTTTTAACCTTTTCATTCATGTGAGCTTCACCTCCAATAAAATTTCCTTCGCCTTGCGACCGTGTTCAAGCAATTCTGCATCAAAATAGCGGTTAATAAGCCAATAACCTTTTCATTCATGTGACTTTTGTTTGGAATCAAATTCAATTTCATCCACTTTGTAACCTCGATTCAAGCATCTTTGCATTTGAAATAACGGTTAGTGGTCAACAATATAAGGAATAGAAGGATTTTCTGCATATCATTTTGAAAATTTTTTAAATAGTACAGGGACTTGAAACAGGATCACTAGTTGGAAATAACCAAACCCGAGGGTTAGAAGGGCCTTGAAACAAATAATTCAAATTATAACTACCTCTTTAGGTTCTATGAAAAAGATACCATACCAAAAAAGAACATAATAACACATCAGTGATAGGACTTAGACAAACGACGAACAATGTCGACCTAAGGACTAAAAATAAAATCATTCTCAGATATGACATTTTTTGCATCCATCCTTCACACCCATGTGGTTAGGAGCATTTGACTCATTCTAATCATGGCATCCTAATAATCTGGCCTACATAGAGGTCCATGAAAGCATATTATACAGGTTTGATAGGGAAAGATTGAGGCCCCGACGGCAAATCCGGTACCATAAAAGATTGAAAGGAAAGGTTGAGGCCACAACGACGAACCCAGTACCTAAGAAGATATGATGGGAAAAGTTGAGGCTGCAACGGCGAACCTGGTACCTAAGAAGATGTGATGGGAAAGGTTGAGGTCGTAACGGCGAACCCGGTACCATGAAGATGTAAAGGGAAAGGTTGAGACCTTAACGACGAACCTGGTACCTAAGAAGATGTGAAGGGAAAGGTTGACGCCACAACGGCGAACCCGATACCTAAGAAGATGTGATGAGAAAGGTTGAGGTCGCAACAGTGAACCTAGTACCATGAAGAGATGACAGGGGAGGATTGAGGCCACAACGGCGAATCTGATACCTTAAAAAGATGCAAAAGGAAAGGTTGAGGCCGCAACAGCGAACCTGGTACCTAAGAAGATGTGAAGGGAAAGGTTGAGGCCGCCACGGCGAACTCGGTATCTAAAAAGATGCGATGAAAAAGATTGAGGTCGTTACTGCGAATCCGATACCATGAAGACAAAAAAGAAAGTTTAGGCCGCAATGGCGAACCTAGCACCTTAGAAAAATGACAGGAAAGATTGAAGTCGTAATGACAAATCTTATACCATAAAGTTGAAGAGGAGTAAATTGAAGCCGTAACAGTAAATCTTTTAACTCAAAGTTACAGTGGATCAGATCAAACCACAATACCAAGTCTTTATCTCTCTGAAGTTGCAGTAAAAGCAAGATCAAATCCTATCTTCTTGAAATTGTAGTGAAGTTGAATTCAAACTATATCATTCCATTTTTTACCTTTAATCAAGAAGGGCAGATTGCAGGCATTCGATCTTTTACCCCGACCATGGGGCAGATCATAACCATCCAATCTCTTACCCGATCATGGGGCATATTACAGTTATCCAAAATAATAAAATGGTCACCTTCCTGATAAGATACAGAGAAATGGGTCAAATTCGTCTTTTTGATTAGATACAGAGAAGCGGATTGAAACAGTGATGCGGTCTTCTTTTTGATGAGATACAAAGAAGAAGACCATATCATTGAAGCAAAGCTCAATGTGAGTGAAACTTCGAACCTATCTTCCTGATGAGATACTGAGAAGTGGGTCAAAGCAATAAAGTGATCATCTTCCTGACGAGATGCAGAGAAGTGAACCAAATCCATCTTCCTGATGCGATGCAGAGAAGTGGATCAAAATAACGAGGCGGTCATATTCCTGATGAGATACTGAGAAGTAGACCAAATATATTGAACCAGGTTCAAAGTGAGCAAATCTTCAAACCCTGGCTTCCTGATGAGATACTGAGAAGTAGGTCGAAGCAATAAAGCAGTTACCTTCCTGATGAGATACAGAGAAGTGTACCAGATCCGTCTTCCTGATAAGATACAGAGAAGTGGATCAAAACAACAAGGTAGTCATCTTCTTGATGAGATACTGAGAAGTAGACCAAATCAATGAAATCAAGCTCAAAGTGAGCAAATCTTCGAACCCCAGCTTCTTGATGAGATACTGAGAAGCAGGTCAAAGCAATAAAGCGGTTACCTTCCTGATGAGATATAGAGAAGTGAACCAAATCCGTCTTTCTGATGAGATACAGAGAAGGGGATTAAAACAAGTGATGCGGTCATCTTCCTAATGAGATACTGAGAAGTAGACCAAATCAAGGAAACAAAGCTAGATATGAGCAAAAATTTGAACCCCAGCTTCCTGATGAGATTCTAAGAAGCGGGTTGAAGCAATAAAGCGGTCGTCTTCCTAATGAGATACAAAGAAGTGAACCAAATCCATCTTCCTAATGAGATACAAAGAAGCGGATTAAAACAAGTGATGCGATAATCTTCCTGATGAGATACAGAGAAGCAGACCGAGAGATGAAGCCACAACACACCTAGAGTGTCAATGAATTGACTCAAAGACTACGATGATTGATCTCAATCCCCTTGAAGTTGCAAGTGAATTAAGTGAAGTTATAGTAGCAAATTTTTTCTTTTGAAATTGCCCTAGGGAAAGATGGAACCATAGTGCTGAAGATACAGAAAAGCGGATGCAGCAGAATTGAGAGACCAATAAAGCGAAGGGTGGATCAGCTAAAGAAAAAGCATCAAAGAAGTGAGACATGGAAAAATTAGGCCTCCTTTTGGTCTTTGCTTCGTTCCTGTACACAATAACGTGCAAAAAGGGGCAGTTGTTGGACCCAATTTTGACCGGGCCCAAACTGTGAATCAAATCAAGCCCAATCTTTAATTTTAAATTTATTTTAAGTTTAATTTTAAATTTATTTTAAATTTAAATTTATTCTAAATTTAATTTTAAATTTAAATTTATTCTAAATTTAATTTTAAATTGAGTTTAAAAGTCCAAATACAACCCAAATTTTTACAATCTTTTAATCCAATTGAGCCTAATTACAAATCCAAAGCCCATTTTACAAACCCAAGCCCAAATGGCCCAACCTAAACTACACTAAGTCAAACCCTAATCTGGTATCCTAATTGCTGCCACCCTACTTGTGCTGCTGCCATCTTCTTTCACCCAATCAGGAGTTGCCACGTCAGCACCGCCCATCTGCCATAGCTATCAACCGCCACCTGCAAGTTACACCATTGCAAAGCTGAAGTTGCAACAAGCAAAGAGAAAAGACCAGCATTTAAATGGAAAAAAACAAATTGTAATGATTGTAATTAGGCTATAAAGTCAGAATTGAAAACAGATTGGGACTACTGACTTTCGGTTGAACACTTGAGATTAATACAAAAACAGAAACTTTCTTTAGAAATCAATACAAAAATAGGAATTCAAGAATTAACACAAGATATACAGCATTTGAAGTCAAATAGGAATATAGGCAATCAATATAAAAAAGGCAGATTCCAAGCATTCAAAGAGTCAGTGCAAGGTATACAATTTCAATAGATGTTTGTTTATGGTTGACCATTCGAATTCTAAAACAGTTTGTGTCTTTTAAAATTTACTGATATATTTATTTATTACAGTATTAAAGTCACTTATTATTTTTGAACACGCATTTATTAAATATTAATTATATTAAATACTATTAATAAATAAAAAATGAAAAGTTCGTTGGGGTTACCTTCCTTTGGTGGTACCACCGTTGCTGGAGGTCGCGTCGTGAAGAGATCCTCTTTGAACGTCATCCGTATCTCCTTGTGGGTTTGATTTACAAAGGAAAACAGGAAAAAAGGGCTAGAATTAGGATATGATCCATGACATATTTCGAAACAAAATAAAAAAACAAACAAAAGCATGAAACAACGAAAATAGTTTTGAAAAAAATTAAGAATCAAAATTGGGATTTTGACAAACCAAACTAGATCCTTTTGGGTTTTGAAACAGAAGCGTTAAAGAAAAAAAGAAAGGATTAAAGCTTTTTTAAAAAAAAAAGATTTGGATTTAAATCCAGATCTGGGTTTAATAACAAAATAAATAAAAAAGAAACTTTTTTTTTACCTTGATGGCACCATGGACGGCAGTCGGACGGAGGTGTGTGACGACGCTCGTGCAACAGCGGCGCGACAGTGCTCGACGGAGCCACGAGGGTTGGACGAGCTGAGGATGGTTGGACATGGGGTTTTGAGAGAAAAAAAAAAAGGAAAAGCAAAGTTGTTTTTTTAAAAGGTATGGCTACAATGAATTTTAGAAGCAAATTTTTAACTTAAGTATCCAATGGGAAACGGCGTCGTTTTGAGGACTGAGTTTCAGCCCTAAAACGTCGTCATTCTGAGCCTTACCCGATTTTCGACTCGACTCGCAACTAGGGTCCGCGTGTTTTTGAGTTTTGGGTTATTTACCCTCTCAGTCCTTTCACCTTTTTCAATTGTTTTAATTTAGTCCTTTTTACATTGTTAATTTATTTTAAAATTACCTATGAATTTCATTTCATTTTCATTTTAATCCTTTGACCATTTTGAAAGTCTAATAAGCTGCCATGTGTCAATTGTTGGTTTATTTTTGCAATTGGTCCTTTATATTTTTTATTTGTTTTAATTTATCCTTAAATCAAGTTTTGTTTTATTTTAAATTGACCTAATAGTTTTAAAAGATTTACAAATTGGTCCTTTGACCCCAAAATGCCTGAGAAGCTATCATGTGTCCCATCTTTTTGGTTTTATTGCCCAGAAGGTCCTGAACTTTCCAAAAACTACATGTTGACTCTCAAACTTTCTCAAAAATTATATTGACTCTCAAATTTTCTAAAAATTACATTTTAACCCTAAACTTTCCAAAAATTACATTTTAACCCTTGAACTTTCCAAAAATTACATTTTTACAACCAAACTTTCAAAAATTATATTTTTACCCCAAATTTTCAAAATCACATTTTACCCCAAACTTCTCAAAATCACATTTTTACCCCTCGACTTCCAAAAATTATCATTTTACCCTCGAATTTCCAAAAAATCACACTTTCAACTTTAAATTTTTCCAATGGTTTGACTTTAATCCCAGATTTTCCAATAACTTCGATTTTGATCCCTAAACTTTCCAAAATATGTTTTCATCCCGAACTCTCAGAAACTTCATTTTCGACCTTGTTTTTTTTATTTCTTCAGCTTTCGTATATAATTTTTTCACCTTTTTTTTTTATTAATTTTGTGTTTTCTCATTTATTTTGATTCATAATTCGTATTTCATTTTTCTCATATTTATTTTCGTACATTTGTTCATTCTTTATGTTACTTAACTTTATCGTTAATTGCATGCTCATTTTTATATCTATTTTTTATTAAAGTTATTTTTGATTTTTCTCCAAAATATTTAAAATCGAGGTAATATTTCTTTATCTCGGGTTGAAAATTTGTGCCTTAACTTACTAGGCGCAATTTTTCTTCAAACCGGGATAATCGAATACCCTTAAATCGAGGCAATGTTTTTTTATCTCTGGTTTTGAAAATTCGTGTCTTAACTTACTAGGCACGATTTTTCTTTAAATCGGGATAATCGAATACTCTTTTCCAAGGTTTAAAAGTTTACAACAAAGGAAGACTCGTTATTTTCGGATCTCGAAACGTTATGTCCTAACTCACTGGACGTGACTTTCTTTCTCGATCACCTCGAAATAGTGAAACTCCCAAACAAAAATCGATTTCATTCTTAAACATGACTTATGCATTAAAGGATCATACTTTTAAACTTTATTCGAGTTTTCAAAATTTTACAAACAAGACCCTAAAATAATAAATGTGGTATCAATTTTGAGCGTGTGCTAATTCTTCCTCTCACGTAATCGACTCCTGGACCTATTTTTTGGATTTCGAAGAATAAAATGTTTTCCAAACGGATTTTAAATGTTTTATGGTGATCCAATCACACTAAATAAGAGATTGATGGCGACTTCCATTTTTTTCCAATTTTCGATATTTTTAAAATATTGTTCGAGACTTGTTTGTTTTCCCATAAATGAAAGTTTCGACAGACGGCACAAGTTCGATTGATTTTTTTTTATGTTAACGTTTACATTGCTGACACCGATTCATATTTAAAAAAATTTACTCTTTTGTGCTGATATTTTTTTTTGATGGGCTGATATCAGTGTGATTTTTGAATTTTTTTTTTTCCAGCATGCTCTGGTTATAGAGACCAATGAAAAAAAGAGAGGAAGTTAAAAGAAAAATTAAAAGAAAGGAGAGGAAGAAAAATGTAACGCAAATGCATGAAATTAAATTGCATTAAAACAATTAATTCCATTAATTAAGTGGTTGGAATGAAATTTGGAAAGTTTAAAAAGTTTCCATTAATTAAATTATATGGAAACCATAATGAAAATAATGATTTTTTTAACGTTTAAATGGTTTATTGCATGGAAATCATTTAAACATGAACAAATTTAAAATGTTTTCATATAATCCTTTCTTCGATTTAAAAATTGTATATAATTTTTAATATAAAAAAATCATTTGACTAAGTCTAGGAATACCAACAGCCCCTGCTTAATTTTTATTGTATACTTGGGTAAAGCGAAGACTAATCTTTTAACGCACCACAATTTTGCATTAATTAAAAGATTTCCGATTAATTAATTTTTATTGTAATTATTAATGCAATTTAATTGTTGCACCACAATTTAATTAAAAGATTTTGTGTTCAATTCTTTACTTTCCTCTTTTTTTTTTATCAGTCCTCGCAATCTGATTACGCCGATAAAAAGAATTTCAAAAATTACAATAAAAACAATCATTTTTTTTAAATTTGAATCGATGTCAACAATGAAAACATCGATATCTATTAAAATATTATTTTTTTTTAATCTCAAAATATATATTTTAAGTGTATTTGAAAAAATACATATCGATATCAACGAATACATTATCAACACAAAAAAATTATTTTTTATGGATCGAACAATCATGAAACAATGATTACGAGACGGTAGAGAGTGATGTGGATGGTGAGATGACTTGCACCAACATACACCGTAAAAAAAAATGATTTTTGTACAAAATTTTAGACATGAATTATTTTCGTAAATAATTATTTTATTGGATCAATTTTGAAAAAAAGCAGTTAGCCTACCTTTGTTTTTTTGTTGTTGTTGGGACAATGAAGTTTCTTCGATGTTCATAGGCTGCTGTTTTATTTATCCCCTGAATTTGATAATTTTTTTAATTTCATCCTTTAATTTGGATTTTATTTAGTGTATATAACTCGTGATTGTCTCAACTATTTATTTCAACACTCCGTTTAAAATTTTAAAACCTTATATATTTAGAATATATTGTAGCATATTTATAATACATCAGTCGAATTATTTATTCAGGCTTAAAAGTCTGTTGAAATTTGGAATGTTTGAATAAAAATATTAAGTTGAAAAAATAGATTTGGGCAAAACTATTTGTCCCATTTAATATATGGGTTGGACTCAAGCATAAACATTCAAAGTCCAAGTTCAACCCGACTCTTTTTTAGTTTGTATTATTTTATATTATATTAGTTTTTATACATTATGTAATTTATAAAACATAATAATTAAATTTATAGTAATATACAATACTACTATAATATAAACCTTTAAAAAGGTTAATATAATTTTAATAAATGAAAAATATAAATATTACATTAAAATAATCTAAATACAATTTTTAATTTTTTAAAAAAATATATGAACGGGCTTAAAATGGGTTTCGGCTAGTTATTTTGCAAGTATAGATGAGTTTAGGTAAAATTTTAGGGTTATATTTCGAGATTGGGTCGAGTTTAAACAAATATAAGATATATTAATATCATACTTAAGCTCAACCTGATCCCGACTCGATCGACCCATGAACACCTCTAATATTAACATTTAATCAATAAAAAACAAAGTCTTAAAAAGCATAGTTGGATAAAGGCAAATGGAAAAGAAAAACAACAAAATATAAAATAAGAGTCACATGAGATATGAATCCAAACATGATCTCAAGTCGTTAGTTGGTAGAGTTTACTACATATGTATCAATGAATCTAGAAGTTCAGGAGTATTGACTCTCTCTTGGAGTATTGACTGTTATTTAATTTAATATTGTTAAAATTATAAAGATATATGTTATTTAAATGGTGATATTGTATTTTTATTATGATGGAAATATACAATTTAATTTCGATCGTTACAAATTTTTTTTTTTGACTTTATCCATGAATCATGAATGCGAGAAATCATACTTAAAGCAATGACATGTTAAAATTAGTAATAGTAGAAAGATATTATGTACAAAATTCATGACACTTAGAAAACTCACAACAAAAACAAAAAGAAAAATTAAATGACACAATAATAAGTACCGAAATCATAAATTAAAATTAGATCAACATCAATCAGGGACAACTCGAATTCGAAGCTTTTGCCCATCACATTCACAATCAATGCTTGAAAATATCTTCCTTACTTTATATGAAATCTCGAAACTCTCAATAAGTAAACAAAGGGAAACCATTGCAGATTGGGGATTGTTAAAAAATAGAGATAATAAAATTTGATTGGGTTAAAAAATTAAAAAATTTGAATTTCAAGTAATTTGAATTTTTGAGTTAATGAATTTGAGTTTCAAGTTCGAGTTGAGTTTAATTTTACAACTCGAATAGCAATTGATTCAGAAAATATTCTCGAGATATCTCATAAGTGAGTGGGAAGTTTGCACACGTTAAAATTGATAGAGGAAAAACGCTCCATATAAGATGCGTTTTCAATGCAATGTAAGAAAAATGCATTGAATGTGCGTCTAACTGGACGCATTTTCAGCTGACATGGCACATAAATGTGTCTAGCTAAGTGCACTTTTAGTGCATCTTTCTGACATCGCACTAAAAATGCGCCCTACGTGGAGCATTTTTCCACCACCAAATTAACTCTTACAAACTTCCCACTCATCCATTAGATATATCGGAATTCACGGGATAATATTTTTTGAAAAATTCTGATCGACCTCAACCTGTTGTAAACTATGACTGATCAAAACTTAGTTCCATTTGAAAATTCGAAAAAATACAAATTAAGAATTAATCAAATCGAGTAGTTTGAGTTTCGATTTCATATTAAATTAAATTTTACAATTCAAATAATTCGAATATACGATTGATGTAAATATTATTTTTGTAAATACCATTTTGTTAATTATCGTTTTGAAAATTATACCAAATTTAGCTTTTCAAAATGTTAAAAATAATATTAATTTTATAACTAAAAAATTATAAGAAGTTTCCAAAGAATATATAAAAAAACCCTAATCCATTTTTTTATAACCCCTAAAACCCTTGACTTTACCAAACTCTAACCCAAAGCTCTTAACAAAAATACAAACCCTAACTCTAAAATAATAAAATAACCCTAGCATGTGGAGAGAAAATAAAAATGCTCCCAATTGTAAGCGTTTTCTTGTCAATCTATTAAGAATGTACTCAGCTGAATGTGTTTTTGTTTTTCTATTTAATTCGATAAATTTTAAAAAAATAATTTAACTCGATAATTTTTCAAAAAAATTTCGACATCTTTCGGTATTTTAACCAAATTGGAGTAATGAGAAATTATTTAAAAAATAAAATATATAAAAATAAATGAAGGAAAAAAAGAGATGGAACAAAGCTCAAAGAATGACCCACAAAATCATCAACACAAGATTGAAAACACAAATTTTCAAATTAAAAAGAAAAAAGAAAAAGAAGAAGCAAAGTTGAAGTCCATTCTCATAATCAGAAGCCCAGAAAAACGTTTCCATTTTTAATTTTTTTTCTTTAAACGTGTAAAACAACTGTAGCATTGTATATTAGCTGAAGAAATTTTGTGATAGAGAGAGACTTCCTTTGTCCCCTTTCTCTCTTCCCGTAGCCGGCCTGTCTTAATTTAATTCAGCCCACTTCTTCTTTTGCTCTTTAATAATTCATTCTCAAATCTAAATTTAGGATTGAAAATTTCCCAACTTTTTGGTTTTTTTTTTTTCTTTTAGAGGGATTTAATCATTTGGATACTGATTGAAGCACCTGATCTTGTTGAGGTGGAAATAATAAAGTAGATTTCCCTTTGTTTTTTGAGTTTTTATGAGGTGGGTTTGGTCTGGATTCGGAGTTTACGGTTGAAGGAAAAATTGATTTATTGGGTTCTCTTTGTTTTCTCTTTGAAGTTAAATTTCAGGATTTGATTTGAAATGGTATATTTCCATAGATCAATCTCAGTCTGCAACTCGGTTGACCAGGCTTCTCCAATGGCAAATTCTGGGAATTCAAGTGATCTCATGATGAACTCCAAATCATCGTCATCGAAGGGCAATTTTTGTAAGAAGCAAAAGGTATTCAATCCGCCACAAAAGGTATTCGATCCACCAAGTTGTTTAAAAATCCCCTCTTGTGAAAGATCAAGATCTGCTGCCGTTGATGTTGTAATCTTAATTGCTGTGATTGCTGCTTTTGGAATCTTATTGTTTCCAACTATAAAATGCATATCTTTGAAAGTGATTGAATTCATTGAAGCTGCCTATGATTTGGTTAGAGATGAAATGATGATATCTCCGATGATATATGGATCCATAGGACTTGGTTTTTCTTGTTCTGCAATTGCTGCTTGGATTTTGCTGCTTTGTACAACTAGGAAATGTGGGAACCCTCACTGTAAAGGGCTCAATAAGGCCACCGAATTCGATATTCAGTTGGAAACCGAGGAATGTGTTAAGAACTTGAGCCCTACGGTTACAGATGGTGTTTCCAAAGGACTTCTCCAATTGCTGCACAATCGTCACAAGGAATTGGAAGCTGAGTTAAAGAGGCTGGCACCGGTTAATGGAAGAGCAGTGCTTGTGTTTCGAGCTAAATGTGGATGTTCCATTGGCAGATTGGAGGTTCCGGGACTGAAGAAGCAAAGAAAGATCAAGAAATAGGGTTTAAGGACACAATTAGATAGATGAATTTTAAAGCAAATACAGAAACTAGCTCATAATGCTGAGAGGAGTTTGAGTGCCTTCTCAAGTTATGTTGTCTTTAAATAAGCTTCTCATAGCAATAAGTTGTAAGGATTATATACAGTCGGGTTATTAGTGGAGAATATAATAACCCTTTCGTTTATTTTTTCGCTGTTTTAGGGAAATTTATGTTTTAAAGCTTGTGTGTTTGTGTTCTTAGTTTTGCAATCTATTTTTGTGTAGCTATAAATCTTTGAAATTTGAAACCTTGTAGGCATTAGATAATCATGCTTTTGTTGAGCTGTTTGATTCATGGTGTGTTACAAGAACTATTTGATCGCGATGAGGCTTGTACAAGGAGTCCAATAAGGAGTTGTAAGCTTCATCAGATCTTATCCTCAATGGATGGGAATTTCGCTCCTGCAAGTCATAGAGGTGTTACTCCCACCTCTTACTCTGATTTCATGTTTTAACCCTTGGGCAGGCAATGAGCATTATCTAAGTCCTTGCTCTGAGTTTGATCTATGGGTCAATTTCACAAAGACAGGTTTGTGGAACAAGAGCAAGGTCCGGGATTAGCTCTCTCACTCGGGCATACTTTAGGGCTTAACTACAAGGTCCTTTGAATCTTTAATCTGTTTTACGGGTAATATTTCCTACATTTTCAGCATCATAGTAGTGTACTGCAGATTACATCAACTTGGTCTAGTGAGAATGATTGCTCATACAGTTCCTGAACTAGATGATTTCGAGAAGGTTATATGTCTTGCAAGATGGCATTTCTAGTATTCTCTGCTGAATCTTCTATGTTCTATTGTTGTGTACATTTGATAGTAGTATATAACTTATCATATTCGATATTAACAAAGCCGATTGTTATATTTGCTTCTGTTTTCTGTTGCTGAAGTGTTGCCAGTTTGTACTAAAAGTGTGTTTTCCCTTGTTTCAAGCATATTCAGTTAAAGGAAGAAAAGGCGAGATGAACAGCGTGCAGATATATCACAAAGGTAATTTAGTTCCTTCCCTTTTTATGATTCATCACAATTATTACTCTAGCTAGTTCTCATGAGTTTAAGCTGTTAGCACTAAAGGATAAACCGGTTTTGCTTTGCTTTTGGGTTTAACATTGGTTCAACCTCTTATTTGTGTCTATGTTATGTTGCTCCAACTCTTATATCATTCATAAAGCATTTATGTCCGAAAAATATACAGACATGACATAGGGATATGATCTACATTGAAATCTTTAAAGATGACTTGAACATACCGGTGTGTTCGAGTAATTTACTAGTTTGCTTTGAATGCGAAGTTAAATATGTGTAAGTTGTGAAAGAAAGGAAGAAGTGGATTGAAAGATAGAGCATATTTTTGAAGATGTGATTGGCAAGGGATAAGCACTACTTGCATGAATTGGCCATTATTGTTGATATATACAAATCACTGGATTCTTTTTTAGAGAAAAAGATTGTAAACCTTAATTATACGTCTTTATCCATGACATTTCACTGCAATTTTTGTTTTTTTCTTAGAGCTCAAATAATTTTTTTTCTCTTTCATTTTGTGAAAGATAAAGATTTGCGGTGGGACTGTATCTCTTAGGGTGAGTTTGGATGGGCGGTGTGTTTATTTACGGTTAGTGTAAAAAAAGCGGTGACGGTGAAATTAAAAATCGTAGCGTGAGACAAAAAATAAGTTAAACGCACCGCACTGTCTATCTAAACTCACACTTAATCATAAAGTTCAAATTTAAACAACATTACTCCCTTATTAAGGTAATGATCTACATAGATGTTATTTCTCGTAATCGTATCTTCTTATACAATTAATATTTTAACAATCTAAGTGTCATATTTTATGCTTTATTCATGTAGATCATGAATATCAATTTTGGCAAAAAATAAAAATTTTTAACTATTTGTTTTATGTAAACAATGTTCAACCGTTAAATAAATATATATTAATATAAACAATATTTATATATAAAAAAATTTATATTAATACCATTATTATGAAAAGCTTGATAAGGATCGCAAGCCGTTTGAATTAAAGTACTATTAATATTGAATTTAGCTCAATCAATAGCTTGAACTTTGTTCGATAATTAATTGCTTGAGTAGTTTGTGAGCATTAGTGTCTCATTTATACTCTTACTAATATTACTAATTCTTTAAGAAATCTAAGATTTCGAGATAAAAATTGAATTTTTGGATAATTTTACTCTGTTTTTTCATTATTATTTTTAATCACTTTTATCTTTTTTCCTAAATAAAATTGAAATCTAATTAAAAACAAAATTTAAGCCTTTTTTACATTACAATAAGGAAAGATTTTACAAAGACGACTATCAAAAATTGGATCTCATGTTAATTAGCTTGAAACTCACTCAAGTTTATCATCAAATCAATGGTGTGATTAATATTACACTAAAATCATGACTTCCAACCAAACTATATAGTTATCATGCTAAATAATCTTACATTCTTGTAAACCCTATCAAGACTTTATGGTCAAAACCTTAATTTTAAATTGAAATTTTAATCTAAGCAAATAATTTTAACTTTTAGTTTCTGAAAAAGGAATTCTTTTTAATGAAATTATTTTTTATCTTCCATTATATTTTATACTTTAAAACATATATCTAGAATTGATGTTTTATTTTTCTCAAAAATACTTTTTTTGGTAAAAGAACAAACTAACTAACTATATAGACTAAACTCGCCAACAGAAACGCCTTAAATAAGTGTAGATTGCTTCTTCTATATTTGATTAAGTTATCAACATCTCAATTATCTTTTTTAGATATGTGTCAAGTACCCTAAATCATTCCCTAATGTTAACACAATATTTCGATATTCGTACACCCGAATAAAAAAATAAAACTTAATTGATGTTGCTCTTCTTTAGATATCACATGATCGCAATAAACAAAATTCACAAGGAAAACGAAAAGGAAGACAAATGAAAAAATCAACATTCTAATTATACTAATAACGGAAGGGTAAAATTATAATTAAAAAAAGTAAAGCCAAATAAAAACTCTCTTATAATGCATTCCCACTAACATCAACATCAACATCAACTTTTGCATTACCGACAATTAAAAATGTCAGTAAAATCAGAAATATATGGAAGTCGGAAGATCATTGCGCTACTCAATACTAGTCCTGTAAAAGGGTATGTTTCAACATCATCATCATAATCAACATAATTAATATTATCTACTCTACCCTGTACACTTAAGTCCCTAAAAAAAGCAAGAATTTTGATTAGTTTGGTTCAGAAAAACTCTGAAAGCATAGCTTGAGCTAAAGACTCCTCACCATCGTCATTGTTCGGACCTCAGACCTGAAGCCGTCATTGCTAATGCTATCAAATTAGCCAAGCTAGATACTCGTACAACCGACTGTACAATCTCCTGATTTCCCGATCCCAATATTCCCAAATTACTATTGCCCTCACCGCCGCCGCTGCTTTCACCCTCCTCACCCGGCATCACAAAACGACAAACCGGGCATGACCGGTTGATGTGCAGCCACTTTTCAACACAATCGGAATGAAACACATGCTTGCATGGCATCTCACTACCTTCTTCATCCTTTGCGAACTTTTCCAAACAAATCGAACAATCGTACCCTTCTTCCACTTTTTTCCTCGCAATTGCTTCCATGGCAGCCTTCAAAGCGAGGACACGCCCGCCCCGGTTTATTAAATAAACAAAATCAAAATTCAAAGATTAAAGAAACCTATCTTACAGAAAGAATAAATTTTTAATTATGAATTTTAACAAAAAAAAAAAAAAATCAGAGATTATATAAAGGATACGGTGGAGGCGTTCCCCCAAAGTTGAAGCAGTTTAGGGCTAGAGTTATGGTATTAAAATATAGGGTAATATATTCAAAAGTCCTCAAACTATTACATTATGTTCAAACAAGCCCTTTTACTTCTTTGTATTCAAATAAACCTCTAATCTATACTTTCTTTTTCATTAAAGCACTTAATTACTTTTTCCTTTTTGTTATTTTAAAGCGCTTAACTTTAATTAAATGGTTTTTAAAATATTTCTCTTTTATTTTTACACATTTCATTCTTTTATTAATTACAAATACTTAATCCAAATCTTTTACTAAGCACTCAAATGTAGGATTTACAACTCTTTTAATACACCAATATTTTTTAAAAATATCAACAACTATAAAATTGTGTATGGGATTAAAAACACTCAAATAGAACCAACAAAAATTTTATATAATATAAAATAGAGGGTAAAATTCAATAATGTTTTACAGGGTAAAATTATTTGGTGAGTTATAAGAGGTAGGCAACGCTATAATAGTAACGCGATTCGAACCCAATCACATCTGAAACGATGAACATCCTAACTATCAAGCTATCACATGGGATAAAATTGCAGTCATGAATTTTTTTCGTTATAGTTGGTAATTTAGTGTAATTGTAGAAAATGAAACTCTTAAAATAATCTACCATTATCTAAAAGAATTTTGTAAAAGAAAAAAGCAATAATTTGAGATTTAGTTTAGCACGAACTTTAGTTATCTTTAAACGTAATAGTAATCATTTTCCAAGTTCATAAATTGAATTGTTGATTTCGATTTTTAGAGTGTGTATACCTTACTCGACAGAGAATTAAACCCTACCCTCCTTCCCATCTGTTTGATTTTCACCATAAGGCTCATACTTTTCTCAATCAGGGAATGCACTCTTTTTAATAAGCAAATAAACAGGATACCATCTATAATTGTCATTATTACATCCCCATCATGTAGCTTCATATCATCATCTTCATGAACCCCTTTCCTAATACCATCTTTTCCTAAAAACACGTCCTTAAACGAGACATGATTCCCATCAAATGCATTCATCGAATCACTCATGTCAATCATATCATCTCCTTTTCATAACACTTTCTTAGTCGCCCTATTGATCCCCTTACCAATCATCTTTTTCTAAAGGAAAATGGCTTTGCTTATTTTATAGTATTATATATTATTATAGATTTAATTTTTATCAAATATAAACCACATAATGTATAAACATAACATAACATAAAATATTACATAATTTAAAAATAGATTGGACCGAACTCAGATCGTAAATGTTGAAGTCCAAGTCCGACTTATATTTTAAATAAAGACAAATAAATATATAAAAAAAAATTATATATACATTTTATGAATGTAAAGTAGTTGTGGTAGGTTTACAATTATCACAAGTGATGACCCCTTGTTGCCTTCAAAATTTAGGTGAGTTAGATTATATAAAATAAAAAAGAAATTAATATAATTCAGATTAATTATTAGTTCATAATTAATGATTTTATATTATTAAACGCCCAATATTATTTATTTTATTTTAAAAAATCAATTTTGTTCGAGCACATCTTAATTCTTAAAATTTATATAAGACTATCCAATATAAACATAATAAAAAAAATTATATATAGTCTGTTTTTGTCTTCTAATTTTATTTTTTAATAATATTTAATGATATTTATGATACTGGAAGGCAAACAGTGATAAAGGAGCAAGCATACACTCAACCATTCATCCTGAGCTTTATAGTCTGTTCTCTATTTTTCCCTTTCTTCAAGGCTCAATATACATATTCAATATATGTTAGATTAATGGTTGAAATTTTCGATATGCCCTTGTACTTCGCATAAATTGTGGATAGTCCCTATATTTTAATTTAGTTAAACACTTTTTGAATTACCAATTTTAGTCTTTGTACTTTTTATATTTTATAATTTTAATCCTGATCAAACGATAGCAGATAAATTTGTTAAATTTTGTTATTAGCCTTATACTATGCTTAAAGTTGTATCCATGTTCTCCAATTAGATAATTTATTAGTCTTTATATTATTCAATATTCGAAATTTCAATCTTAACGCATTTTAAATCTATAATTAACCTTTTTATGAGTAATATATGAAAATAATAAATTATTGTGAAAATAAATTTTTTTTAACTAAATAAATTTAACAATTATTATTTGTTCAAAATTGAAAATTTAAAATTTATAAAGTACAAAATTAAAAATGATCAAATTAAATATAATTTAACTTCATAAATAAGTTTTTACGAATCATCATTTCATTATTCACAAAATTTGACATATTTTCAAATAATCGACATATTCAATATATGAAATGAAAGTTGATGAACATTCAAAGATTCTTAAACACACTAAACACAACATCCAAACCTTTTTTTTACAGGAAATTAAATATGAAAGTAGAGTTGTATAATTATTTTTTTATATTTTTATTTAAAGGGTAAAATTGAAAAAAAATGGTATTAGGTGAATTAGAATAAATAATAAATCTAAGAATTTAGAAACAATCGTTTTAAGGGTAAATTTGAAGAAAATGCTGTTTTTTTTTTTTAAATATATATATTAGGGATTTAGGTTTTTTTTAATATTTAAATAAATAAGTCGATTTTGAAAAGAAAAATAGAAAACGCGTCCTGTAAGAAGCTTTTCTGGTTAGATGGTTAGGTGTTAGTGAGTTTGTCCTTGAGTCTCGAGTTTGATTCCTCTCCTACTCATATTTATAATTCTTATTTCATGTTGTTTTAAATTTTTTTATTTTTAATTAATAATTAATAAATATATTATTTTCAAACTTTCAAATTTATTTTTAATTAATAACTCTGTTATTTATATAAATAAAATAATAAATATGTAATTATATAATAAAAAATATATTTTATATATATCATTATTTTAAAAATATTTTTATTAATAACTCTTTTATATATATATATATATATATATAAATTACTAAATATGTAATTGTATAATGAAATTATATATATTTTTTATATTTATAATTTTGTTAAATGTATTTTATTTTTAACAAATTTGTTTGATATATATATATATATATATATATATATATATTGATATAATTTTTTATAGATTATATATTTTTATTATATAATTACATACTTATTATTTTATTTGTATAAATAAAAAAGTTATTAATTAAAAAGATGAATTAAAAAATTTGAAAACAACATGAAATAGAAAATACAAATGTGAGTAAAAAAGAAATCGAACCCAAAAACCAAGAACAAAATCAAAAACATTTAACCATCCAACTAAAAGAATTGATATTTTAAATTATTAAAGAAAACACATTTTATAAAACATGTTTTCAAACAAGTCAACCTCCAAAATCAACCAATTTTCTTAAATATCGAAAAAATTAATTTATTTCCTTCATTATCTTTCAAAATTGTCATATATTACTAATTTACCTATAATTTTAACCCAAGAGCAAATAATATTTTAATTATCATTATTTCAAGTAAAAAAAGGTTATTTACTAAAAAAAGAAGAAGCCCGTTTTCAAGTTTATTTACGAAAATGAACAAAATTATAAATTATTGACTAGAATAGGTCGATTTTGTAAAAACGCTTTCACGTGGAAGCTATGTTAAGGGGAAAAACTAGAAAAGCGCTTCCACGTGAAAGCACTTTTCTTTTTGTGCACCAAAAACGCGTCCACGCAAGAGCATTTTACCTAAAATAGCATCAATGTGAAAACGTTTTTGCCCAAAAAAACGTACACGTGAAAGCGCTTTTGCCTAATCCCCTTTTGAAAACACGTTGAAAAGCGCATCTATGTGAGCATTTTTTTGAAAAGTGCCTCCATGTGGAGGCTTTTTTTTTTATGCACACAAGAAAAAGTGCTTCCACGTGGAAACATTTTTTTAATTTTTCCCTTGACATAGTTTTCACGTGGAAGTGTTTTACAAAATCGAACCATTCCAATCAATAATTTGTAATTTGATCTATTTTCATAAATAAATAAAAAAAGACTTTTTTAAGTAAATAACCAAAAAATATCATTATTTCATTATTAAAGTTATTATTATAGTTGCTACCGAATAAATAAGGTTATTAGTTATTTATTTTATTTGTAATTTTATTTTTTAAAAAAAGAATTTTTTTTTTTTTTTGCTTTTGTGGACATTACATATGATGAAAGAAATACGGATGAAACCAAAGAGAGTAAAATACAGCATATTCGCTGCGTCACATAGTACTCCAATACCCTGGTTTACCTGAACCGGAAGTAAGATCCGGTTCAATAATCCTCACCCCAAAACCAAAACTTTTGTTTTCCTTCTCTAAAATCAAAATCCAAATGGAAAAGAAAGACTTGAAAATATTTTGATTTCTGTAAAACGCATAGAAGAGACAGGACTTTACCTTTAAAACCATACCGGTAAAGGGAAAGTTCCGATTTTTTTTTCGTTTCTTTCAAGCTCAACCAAAATATATAAAAGGAAGCCTAACTTGCCGGAGCTCCGGAAACAGTTAAAATCCCGATGGACTCCTTGGGTCCGAATCGGTTTGATATCTTCGAGATTTATCGGCGATTCTGTGGTAATTTTTTATTTTTCACTTTTCTTTTTTTGTTCTTGAGATTTTACTTCTTTATTCTTTTCTGTTCTTTAATTATAAATTTTAAATATTTTGGGTTGGTGTACAAAAGGAAAGTGCTGAATTTTTGGGCAAAAATATTGGAAATTAGATCAGGGGGGTTTCACTTTAGTGTTGTTGGGTAATAATTGTGGGGAAAGAGAGTTGAAAATGTTTTTTTAAAGAAAAATTCAAATTTTGATTTAATTATGGAAAAATTTTGTGTAATTTGGTACCCTAAAAAAGTCAATAGAAAAATATAAGTAATGCAAATTTTTCATCAAATATAATGTGTGTTTATATATATATATATATATAATGCAATTTGGTTTGTTTAAAGAATTGGTTAAAATGAACCCATGTGATGGCCTTATGTTCACCGCCCCAAGTGTGGATTGGGTTCGAGACGCGTCAGTTGTTCGCGCTTTGTCTTGTTATTTTAATTCACAAAAAAAAAAATGTTTAAAGTTTTGATATTTTATTTTATGATTTGCATTCATTTTCAGAATTTTCAACTGTTCAGAAAATTGTGCTGAGATTGGAATGTTGCTCTGTTCGAAAGGGCTGATGCAGTAATTTATTAACTTTCGAACTGTCTTGCAGAACTTAGAACAGGATATGGGCATGTTTGTGATGGAGAAGGCTACCGACAAGGCGAGGAATCACAAACAGCTAAGTTCACTAGGGACGCATTGAACCAACTCTTAAAGATGGTGGAGTCAAGGATGCGCGCAAGGCATATGTATGTATTTATGCATGAGTGTATGTGTGTATATATATATAATCTGTATTTAGAAGTTTACTCAGTTTGGCTTGCCATTAGGATGACCCAAGAATCAGTTGATGAGTCTTGAGACATTTGGCATGAAAGAATCGATTTGATATTTTAGGGATTTCATGTGAACTTAGTACTGATCTTGGCAGTTCTTGTTGAAGATGTACTTAATTTAGCTTCAACCATCGGAATCTTTCAATCCCATCTTGACTTAAGGTTGAATTTTGAAGCTGCAACTTGATCTTGGGTTGCAGTCAGCCTCCTCTGCATTCATGTTAATGCCTAAACTAGTGAAAACTTCATTCTAGTCTTTTAGTGAAAAAGATTTTATGGCCCAAGGCATAAGTGTATTTTCAATATCCAGTCTTGTTTATTGGTTATTTGGTTATAATTCAATTGCACACTAATTATTCTGTTATTTTTTTTCAACATTTTATTATGTTTCCTTTGACAGGAATGCAATCTTTGATGAACTTCTCAAGCTCATGTTACAGCTCGACTTGATGGTGATATTCCTATTCCTTGAAGTTCTTTAGAGGACTTATATAAGTATACTTTAAGCCTCTGTTATGATGTATATTTGTAGTTTTTTGTTGTTACATTGACTATATGCTCTAATTTCTTGTTATCCACACTGAAATTTGGCTTTCTGATGTGTCTTGTAGGTAGACTTTTCTGTATTCTCACGCTTCTATGATTTTGTTTTCTTCATGTGCCGAGAAAATGGTCAAAAGAATATTAGTAAGTTACTGTGTACTACTTAGTTAAATGCAAATGATTTTATTGATTTATCTTTGGAGTAAATAGTGAGGATTTATAAGCTAAATTACAATGAATTTCTTTGGTAGCTGTGAGCAGGGCAGTTGCTGCTTGGAGATTAGTCTTAGCAGGCAGGTTCCGTTTGCTTAACCAATGGTGTGACTTTGTTGAGGTATGAGTATGGCTGAAACTAAGCTGCTAACCCTTTTTGTTTGTCTTGGAAGCATCTCGTGAAACTCTTGGTTATTGTTTCGATGTCTAAGCTGAGTTCACCTTTTGCAGTAAATTTCATTAGAATTGTGATATTGGTTGTTATTGTGTACTCAAATTAAATGACATAAACCATGTAAATTTTTTCGTAGACTTCATTGTATTGTATAGGGAGTAACTTGTCTGCTGTTTTAGTTTCAATTGTTATTATTTAAGAAGCATTCTTAAATTTTGACTTTCATTGCCTTAATCAAGCCTTTGAAAATCCTTGTACATGGTTTCAACCTTTTGCATGTTATGTATGGCAATATGGATGATAGTCATCCTTTGGGCCGGACATGTGTTCTGTTACTGCAGTATTAGTTCAAGTTGAAAGTACATGCTAATAAATTACTGTAAGCTTTTGATTAAGGCAAAGTACTGTTTTTCATTTCATTTCAGAAAAATCAGCGGCACAATATTTCTGAGGATACATGGCAGCAGGTTTTAGCTTTTAGTCGGTGTGTGCATGAAACCCTAGAAGGGTATGATCCTGAAGGTATAAACTTTCTCGAAGTATGTCTTATGGGCTCCCTCTCATGTATTTATGCCTCGTGGATCTTAGTTTGGTTATTTTGCAGGTGCTTGGCCCGTCTTAATCGATGACTTTGTTGAGCATATGTACAGGTTTGGTTTTATATCCTCAGCACTTTATATGATCATAAAAGTTTTAATAGCTGTTTCATTATTACTTGGTCTATTTTAGGTGACAATTTAAGATTCTTATTGTAATCTTTTTCATCTATTGCCATCCATTGTTCTACTTATTTTATTTTCAGTTTGTATATTACTGAATAAGAGCTGTATGATCACTTGATCATATTTGTTTTTGTATTGACTTGTAATCATACCTTTGTGTTATTTGTTGGTTCAAGCATGATCCCGAGTTTTCTGAATGCTTCAAGTGGAATAGTGCTACTTTTTATGCACACAATGTCTAGATGTCTTAAGACTCCCCTCTTCCAATTGCAGAATTTCGGGGTCGAATAAGGATACAAATGGTTTCCGTAGCTATGGTGATTCAGGGTCCCAGTTGTGTGCATATGATGACTCTTTGCCCGGTACATCAAAATATTATCTCTGGCTTTAGATAAGTTGTTAGTTTTACGGACTAGAATAAGCAATTAATGTTATGATAACAATATCAAATGGCAGGATTAAAACTAGTTCCGGGGTTGAAGAGGAAGTTGCGTGAATGTAACAATGATAAAATGGAGTCCTTGGAACCATTATCCTCAAGCTCTCCGAACCTGGATTTCACATCAAATTCCAAGAGAAGGTTTATTTTGTGCAGATCTGATGACAGGGAAGATAATCATCCCCAGAATTCATGTGATGAAAGCATGGAAATTGTTAAACAAAGTAGTCCGGTGGGTTCTTCCAAGTCTCCATGTGCAGTTGAAGGTTGCATGTCAAAGGGTTTCGCAGGGCTGTTATCGTGTTGCTCGTATTTTGCAGTTTGATTGGGAAAGAGGAGTTTTGCTATAGGTAGAAGCTCCCTATGGAGGTAAAATTCACAGGGGAAAAGAAAATGGATACATGCTTTACTGCACGTCTATGAATTAGATAAGTTCGTATGTTAGCTTGTGGGGGGTGGGTTATAGCCAACATTTTCGGATGACTGTGTGGGGTTGATTTCCTTTGTTTCAATGTTTGAGGGGTGCTAATATCATTGGTTTGTTGGATGCATCGTTGGGTTTCCATCCTGAAATTAATAGTTAAAAAGAAAATAATAATACATACATTTTGTTGCTGGATTCTCAAAAAGTTTGTGCATACATCCCTACAATGCCTGTCCCAAAGGGTACCTAAAATTGGAATGAAAATCCTCTTCCACTTGAGGAGAAACAATGGACATCCTCTATCATTTGAGTGAAATAATTGTTTGAACCCCTGTTGTTTTAACTTTTATATATTTTTTTCATTGTTCAACAAGTTTTCAGTTTTAGAAGCTTATCTGTTTTTGTAGCACATTTTTTAGTTTTACTTATACATGTAATTTTAGTTTTAAAAATGATTTTAGTGATGATTTTATTGTCATTCTCTCTAGTTTGATGAATGTTCAATTTTTTTTTGTTGATTTTTGTTCGTCGTTTTGAACCATCCGGGGTTGATTTTTTTTGTCGTATTAAGTGATAGCAATCACTCTATATATGTCGTATTAAATGATGTTTTATTGATGTTAAGGCCAAAGCTTTTGTTGTGTTGATGAAATTTGTTTTTTTTTATCTAGTACGGTGTTTGTTTTTTTCTCTCTCTCTTAAATTATATGATTTATTCATTGAATGAATTTTCAAAAAAAATTATTTCTAAAATATATCCTTATCCATTTGTGAGGAATAATAATAGTAGGTTAAACTATACAACACATTGAATATAATTTATTTAATTAAATCAAGCTATATGTCTGAGAATAAATTAAGTCTAAACTAAACATATAAGAGCGACAAAATTAATTAAATCCAATCATGATAATCAAATAAGCCAAAACTCGAATTCAAGGAATAAATCAGTAATAATTTAGGGACCTAATTGTAAATGACTCATGAGCAACTTAAATTAAATTTATTAAAATTAAATTCAAGTTATTAATTCCAACTGTAGAAAAATACATATGATTTTAATCCTAAATTAATATTAATCTAATCCAAATTAATTTAAAATTAAATTCAAGTTAACTAAACACTCTTCTTTCCTCTGTTTTCCTCCGTTTCTTCACTGTTTTCTTAAGTTCTTTTCCGAATTATATTTCTCGATTTTTTCCGCTCAAATTTTCTATTTTATTTTTCGGTCGATTGTCTAATTCCCTTGAGAAGAGTAATTTCATTTGTTGTTCCATCTTCTTTATTCATGTAATGACCCATAATTAGTAACATCGGAGAAGATAGTTCGAGATCCCAATTCCGATAGTTGAGTCGGTGTTCATTAAATAATTAATGAATATATATATATATTAGTGAAGGCCATATTAAAAGATTTGGTTAAGAAATCTTGACATTTGATTAGTTGAGTCAACAAGAAGGATTAAATTATAAAGGCTTGAGAAGTATGCTTCTATAGATAAAAGTATTAAGTAATTATTGAACTATTGATGGTCTATGTGATAATTAAACCTAGTTAAATATTAGTGGACAATCTTGAACGAAGTCCAGTGGAAGGTTAAAGTATAAAGCAAAGGCAATTAGGTAATCACTTAATAAATAATGGAAAATCATAAAAGTAATCAAAGAAAAAAATTGGATTCATCTTCTTGGAAGTGCCGAAATTAGGTAATCACTTTGCATGTAAGTGTTTTGTACTTCATTTTTAATGGATTTTATACTTTTGAAATTCTTGAAGCTTGGTTAAGCTAAATGGGGGATTAAAGGGATAAAATGGGATAAGCATAGGGACTGTCATGGGTTCCAATATTGTGCTGGAAATATGGGTGTAGTATTAAAATTTGAGGTATGAGAAATTGTTGCTTTTAAAAGTGATTCTTGATTTTTTTTCTTTGAAAATGGTATTTTTTATGGTCACCAGGTTGAAGACTTGTTAGATTAAAGGATAATTTATGGAAATGTAAAAGTTTATTGAGTTGCCATTGATATTCTTGAAGCTATATTGATGATATTTATGGATTTGAATTTTGATGATGATTTTGAGCTAATTATTAAAGGAAGTCTAATTAGTTGAGTATAATGAGATTAAATTGAAAGTAAATAAATAGATATGTTAATTTGAGAAGTTTAATAGGTGGGGATTGAATATGGGATATATATATTAGATACGAATTGATTGAAATAAAAGGAAAATAATTAAAGAAATAATCATGTTGTAGTCTTGAGGACTAAAATGAATTAATTGCTATACTTGAGAACAAATGTATAAAATTCAAATCAAGTAATTGTATGGATTAAATTGAACAACATTTTTTTGAGTAAAAGTTTAATGGTATTAAGATTTATACTAAATGTGAATATATGATGTATGACCAAAAGAGGTTATTTTACCCAAATAGCCCCAAAAAATTAATTACATAAATGACCCTAATTAAAAAAAATACTCACCTAAATGACTTGAAATGAACCGTGTAAATTGATTTTGGCCAACTAATAACCGACACCCCCTTAAAATTATATCTAATCATTGCTTGATGATTGTGTCAACATTAAAAAATTAATTTTTTGGGTTCTAGCAATCTGATGGCCGGCACCAAGTATTTTTTTTATTTCGTATTACACTGATATACGATCATACTAGTTTTTGATAATAAAAATTGGGGTTTTGACCACCTAATGGTCGACACCAAGTATTCATATGCTGATCATTTAATGATCGGCATCAAGTCCCATCACAAATAAAAAAATAATTTTTTTGATTTTGGCCTATAGACGATCGACACCAGTTTTTTCGAAACCTAAAATTTTTTTTTGATGTTCTGGAACACCGATTTGTTAATACATTCGTAACCAATAGACCATAAGATAGGTGCTTTGCTGTTTTAATAAATAAACCCTCAACTAACATAGATTTGATCTCTCATCCCTCTTGAATCAATTTTTTTTTATTAAAATGAGATTTTATTTATTAATTTATTTATTATACTAAAATCAGTTTTTTAGATAGATATTCCCCATTTCAAATAAAATATTAGCTAGGTTTATGGATATATACTATATATTTATTAGTTGGGAGGTTTTAAGTCTATTTAAAATTAAAAATTTAAAGTTTATTTAAAATTAAATTTATTTTAAGTTTATTTAAAATTTTTTAATGATTAAATCAATTTTGTATCTATAAATTATTTTTTTGTTTAATGATAAAAAATTTTAAAATATGGTTGTAAAATTATATAAATTAAGAACTCCAAATAGTAACAAAAATAAATTTAATTAAAATTAATTTTAAACCGAAATAGTAACAAAATAAAAAAATTTAAAAAATCTAAATTAAATCAAATTTAATTTAAAAAAATAATTAAAAAACGAAAATAAAAAAAAAATGAAACAAAGGGGGTCTTGGGCATTACATAGCAATTGCTTGTCTTCTAAATTGAAATAAAGGTTAAGGTTCCGTTTGTTTAATTGAAAATGATTTTTGGAAAATGAATTGCTTTTTTGAAAAAATTAATATTTTCTGGTGTTTGGATGAATCTGTATAAAATATTTTCTGTTGTTTGGTAGATTTCCTGAAAATATTTCAGGAAAACTGTTTTAAATGAAACAATCATACATTTGAGAATTTATTATTTTTCATTGTTTAATTAAGTTTATTTTGTATCTATTAAATTTATATTTTACATTGTTTTTACCAATAATTTATTTATAAATAAATAAATCAATCAAATTAAATATATTAATAATCATAAATTGAAAATAACCAAAACGAATAGATGATTATTAATTGTATTATAAAAAAACAAAGATTGAATAATAATAAATTAGCTTTCAAACCACAATTAATATTATAAATTAATAGTACACCACATAATAACTATAGGTAATATTATCTAAGTACATAATTAGTAGTACACAACATTATAACTAAAATATTGTTAAAGTGCATAATTAGTATTACACTATATAATTAGTACTACACAACATTAAAGCATATATATCTTCAATCTTTAGAAAATTTTTGAAGCCAAATTTTTCTATGCTTTGTACTTTTGACTAAGAAATCTTTGGCCTCGGATTCACGATTCATAAGATAATCAAACACACTACAAAGGAAGTCGTCAGCAAATCCTTCCACTTGCATCGTCATCACTTCTTCTTAAAGATGTGATGCCTTATCCGCAGTAAATTGTTCCAATGCATTTGCAATATTGCCAAGTTGTTCACTCACAAATTTAATTTCTTCATCAACGACACTTTCTTGAACACTTTTTCTTTTACGTTTAGATGTGCCAGATGAAGATACATTTGTTCTTACCTCAACCTTCTCATTGTTGCAGTCTACAGACACTGAATTTTGGTTACCATCATCCAAGTCTATGTCAGCAAATGTTCTATCAAAACTCCCTGTTGCCATATCTTTTCCAACAACCAAACTATTTCATCATAATGATCAATGCTTTTGTTCAAAAATGGTTTATACTTCTTGTGTGCCTGTTGGATATTATACACAATTAGAATAACAAGTAAAGAATATAATGCTGAAATATATTTAATAAATATAAATATATTACAATCACTGCCGCATCCTATGTCGATCTATCACATGTGATCATTTTCATGTTATCATCCCATCCAAAACCACTTTCGACCTCGATTTCTACATATAATTTGCTATTAATTTTTTACAGTCCTCAAATGATTTTCCACATGCTTAGAATCACGTTGAACTTGGAATTTTTCAAAAATAACTGCAGCAATTCGATTAATAGCAACTGATTTGAAAGTGTTAGAAAACTTATTTCCTTTTTTGTCAACCTGAATTGCTTGGTTGTCTTTTCTTTGTTGCCCTTACCCATTTTACATTAATAATTGTCATTGTCAATCATTACAAAAAATAAAACGAGAATTAAGCAACAGAAATAACAACTTAACCATAAACTCGAATATTACTAAGATATATTATTTATATCCAAACAAAATAAAAATGAAAAACCAAACAAACACATGACTTTGTCACTAACAGTTTGAACATAGAACCCCAGTCTAACATCCAGAGACTAGTGGCTATTTTATAAAGACATGTAGGGGAACTCTTGTTCTTGGGTTGCCTTTGGTTTTTTCATTTTTTTTTCTACCATTGTCTCTCAGGATATTATTAGTATTGTTATTTGGTTTATGGTAAAAGCCTTTTTCTTTCTCCAAATCTTTATAAACCAATCTGCATGTCTTGAATAAATTGTTTTATATATATGCATGTAATGCATATATGTATATGTATATGTTTTTATGTTTATAATGTAGTTTACCATGCTGAGGGGTAGGTGGGTTATGAATGCCAAACCAAACATTTTAGGCACTAATGTTATGTTTGGTTGACAAGAAAGTAGTGATAAAAGTCCCTTCTAAGGGTATTACAAATGATGTTAAAGGAAGAGCAGGTTGTTATAAACAAGATTAGATTACTGGTCTTCTTTCAAGAATGGGGTATAATACATCTCTATGTATTTGATAAAATGTCTAACATGGAAGTAAATTTTGGTAAAGTATAAAGCCTTATATATAAAATATACAATATTAATATACGAGTTTTGGACAGCTTAACCATTAGAAATAAGTAGCATCTATACAACAAATATTCAATCAATTCAAACATTAGAAATCAGATAGCATTAATATACAAGTTTTGAAAAACATTATCTTCAATTTGGACAAGCATTTAAATGTGACAAAACATAGATAACATGTCCTGTTTTGGACAACTTTAATACTTCAATTTAACAAGTAATTAATTCAACCCAACAACATAAAAGAAATGTCTAGCTTTGATCGATTAACATTCAAACAACCAAAAGTGTAATGTTAAGCCATTCAACCAAAAACATAGGTTGCAATAAATCAAACATCAGTTGGAATTACTCAACTCGGATAGCAATTGACATATATAACAGAGAAAAGTCTTAATAAACAACCATAAGTTTCAATTAAAATTGATCGATTAAGCCTTTTCAATCTTTTGCTTCCAAAAGCAAAACCGAAACTGGATCCTAGTAATATATATAACAGTGAAGCAACGTTTTTTTCAATTGCTAACATGTGGACCTTTACCTTCCAAAAGAAAAGTCTTAGATATACTCTTTTTACCTTCAATATCTTACTCTGTAATTGCTTAGCTACTTAAGTTTTGCAAATACTTATGGTAACCTTAACCTTCTATTGCTACTGATTCTTTGAAGGTCTTTTGTTGTTTCCTTTTACTAGTCTGTCACTTTAACTAGAGAAAGGAAAATATACAATTAAAAAAGGAAAGTAAAACGAGAATTGAAGCGTTGAAATTTCTTTTAGGTTGTGGGAACGATAAGATACCCAAAGTTTCAGGCAAGTCCCTTCCAAGAAACAGGGAGAAAAGAAAAAGAAAAGAAAGGCTAGGGGTGTTGGAGGAGGTAAAAGGAGATCGAGAATGCCGCCTTACAAAGAGACCTTTACAAGAAATTAAAACCCCCACAAAATTTCATACTTTTTGTGATGAGGGTGAAGGATGGAAAAATTATAACAATAAAGAGAAAAAATAGAGAGAAAAGCACACCCAAAATAAATCTGGATCATTCACAACAATAGAGAGAAAATGAGAATAGAACCTAGTTAAGGAGGAAGAAAGCACACCCAAGATGATGAGTCTGGCTATGGCTGAGGCTAATGGCTGAGGCTGAGGTTGATGAGTCTGTGATGAGGGTGAGGAATGAAAAATGTCTTACGGAAATAAAATCTGTAAGATATTTTACCTAAAAAGGGGACATTTTCCTGTGTTTTTGAAAATGAATTCATTTTCGGTCAAACAAACATGGTAAAACAAGTAAAATATTTTCTGGAAAATCAACTACTAGCAAACAAACAAAGCCTAAAAGAATTGCTTGTCTTCCATAATGAGGTCTCGACCATTACTTGGCCAAAGCCTACTTTTGCAAGTCTGGTCCCGACCATTACATGGTCATGGCCTGTAATTACAGGTCTGTTTTGTCCAATCAATTTTTTTTTCATTTTTTAAGTATATATTAATTTTTAATAGCTTTATTTATTTTAAATTAAATATATATTTTTTAAACACCAGAAAAATATTTTCTCGATCCCGTAAAAGGTGGTGCCGACCATCTATAGGCCAACACCTAAAAAATTTTTAAAATACTGACGGGACTTGGTGCCGACCATTTAATGGCCAGCACCCAAAACTTTTTTTTATTCTGTGCATTTTGGTGCCGACCATTAGTTGGTCAAAACCCAATTTATTTTTCAAAAACTGATATATTCGTATATCAGTATAATACGAGGTCAAAGAAATACCCTGATGTCAACCATCACATGGCCAGAACCCAAAAAATTATTTTTTTAATGCCTGACACAAAAGTCAGGCAATGATTGGGTTTAATTTTGAGGGGGTGCCAACCATTAGTTGGCCGAAACCAATTTGCATTGTTCATTTCAGGTTATCTAGGTGAATATTTTTGAACGAGAGTCATTTATGTAATTAATTAGTTTTTATGAGCTATTTGGATAAAATAACCATCAATAGATATATGAGTTGAATCAATGTTCTTGATGATGGAATAAATTAAAGTAATTTAATTGTTAATTATAAATCGCGAAACTAAAGGGTCGACTGGAAATCGTGAAAAAGAGAAGGCCATCAAGTAATCGTTCTCAACCTTAGCAGCTATCACATTACGGTAAGTTCGTAGTCTTGAACTCGAACTTTCTTTTAATTATTTATGAAATTATTGTAGTTATTTTATTTAATCTTGATATTTAATTTATATATAGATGCTTATGATGGAAGTAAATAATAAATGACATTACTATGAAAATAATTAATTAATTAAATTCATCGGTTATCCGACTAGCGTTGGGCGCAACCTTTGTCAGTTTATCTGACTAGTGCTGGGCACACTTTTGCCGGTTATCTGACTAGCGCTGGGTGCAAAATATCATTGTTTTAACCAACCAGAGCTAGGCTCACCTTTAATACCGTTGAGTCATTCGATTAGTGTTGGGTGCAACCTTTGTCAATTTATCTGATTAGTGCTGGGCACACTTTTCGTCTGTCATTCGACTAGCGCTGAGCGCAAAATATCATTGGTTTAACCAACTAGAGTTGGACTCAAATTTAATAACGTCGGTTTATTCGCTAGGCATTAGGTGTCATTGATTGACCGAATCATACGACAAGGTGGAATGAACCAGTGGAGAAGGTTGGTATGTAGGTGATGTTATATATATATATCTTTATGTATTCAAAGATTTATTGAAGGATTTGGTGAATCTTTTGGAATAAGATATCTAAAGTTAGGCAAAATAAGTTTGAATATATTGGTGTAAAGGTGGTTATTGGTAGTAAATAAGTTATTTAATGTGTATTGTTTTCGTATTGCAGGTTAAGTAGGGGTGAGTAAAATTCGATTCGATTCAAAAAAATCGAAAAAAATTTGAATTTCAAGTTAAACGAATCGAGTTATTCGAGTCAACTCAATTTTTTTTTTCGAATTTCAAGTTCGAATCGAGTTGAGTTTTCAAATTCAAATAACTCGAATAATTCGAATAAACCGAATATCAAATTATAATATTTTATATTTTTACCCCAAACATTTTTATTTTCCCCCAAAACTTTTACTCCTTTCCACTTTCCCCAAAACTTTTATTTCCCTCCCATCTCATCCCCATTTACCCCAAACCCATTTGACACCAATTTTTTTTAATATTTTCCCTCCAAAATTTTACTTCCCCATCTATTTTTCCTCAAAACCCTCAAAACTCTTTATTTTCCCTCAAAACTTTTACTCTTTTTCACTTCCCTCCTAAAACTTTTACTCCTATCCCATCCAACCCCCTATCTACCCCAAACCCATTTATCCCTCCCAATTTTTTTTAAAATATTTTCCTTCTAAAATTTTACTCTCCTATTTACTTCCCCTCAAAATTTTACTCCTCAAAACCTCCAAAATTTTTTATTTTCCCCTAAACTTTTACTTCTCACTTTTTACCCCAAATAAAAAATCAAAATCATCCAAAAAAATCCTTAAACCTAAATAATAGTTTTATATATCTACTATTTATATTATCAAATTAAAATTCACATTTTGTACTATTTATATTATTGAATTATTTAATCATATTGAATATCTATATTAAAATTGAATTATTAATGATGTCATAAAATATTCGTGTTAAAATTTTATGTTGGTATTAATTTTACATTTTATATTTAAAATAACGTTTATTAAAAAAATCATAATTTTACATTTAATATATTTTTTTAATTTCAAAATATATAGCGACAAGAATTAAAAGATAATTGAAGCAAATAAAAAAACTAATCGTATATAAAATATTAATAAATAAATTATGAGGTGATGAAAATTGATAACAATTTTGATTACGATAGATAAATTTGATTATGATGGGTGACAGTGGTTACTAGGACTCAAAGTTTTTTATTATTTAAATTTAACTCGAATAAATATATTCGATTCGATTTAATTCGATTTGAATTCTATCACACTCAACTCGATTCGAGAAAATTTTAAATCGAGATAAGATGATAAAATAGGATTCATCAACTCGATTAACTCGAAATTTTTTTATTTGATTCGATTCGATCGAATGTTCACCCCTAAAGCTAGATACTTATTTTGTTCAACGACTTTACATTCTGCAACCAATCCTGACTTCATTGTTAGTGTACATCTTTATAGTGACATGACATGTACTTAAGTCGTTTTGTTTGGATTTGGTTAGTTAAGATATCCAAATATGTCTTTTGGAAATAGTTTATTATGAATGTCATTTGCAACTTTTGAAATTATGGATAACTTTGTAAATACCCTTTATAAAATATGAATGAATGTGTATATGATGATGATGATGTAGTTTTTGAGATGGTGTAATATATATTTTTATGTGTATGTATAGGAATATAATTATAAATGACTTAGATTTGAAACATCTTAAGATGAAATGATGGAGGATTACATATTGGTTATTTGCTTGTGGTATGAATGTGATTAATAGGTTTAGGTTTTTACTTTTCACTTAGTCTAGACTTATGGTTGTTTAAGTCTTGTTGAGATGCCTTGTATGGCATGTTGATAGTTTAGATAGAATGATATTTGGCATAAAAGTATATTTGGTAATGTGATTTTTGAACATATATTTTAAGTTTGATTTGGTGTGTCTTGGATCGCAAGAAATGGTGTATAGTTTGCTTGAGTTAAGGGCTACTTAGGTTGCACACGGTCTGTTACATGGGCTATCACACGATCGTGTTCTATTTAAAAATTAAGAGCAACAGTCACAGGGGCAGACATATGGGTTGGGACATGGTCGTATGGTCTAAGTCAATATAGACATATGGCTTGGCACATGATTTGTGACACGGACGTGTGTTACAAGTTCGAATAGACACACGATTTAGGGGCACGGGCGTGTGGAAATAACCACATGGACTTCTACACAAGCGTGTGTGTCCAACACACGATCGTGTGACCCAGCACCAAGGAAATTTTCGATTTTCTTTTAAAAATTTTATTTTATTTCAATTTAATCCCTAAATGTTCTCGATGCATATTATGATTTTGAATGACTTTGTATGCTTGAACTAAGTTTAATATATATGATTTTTATTATGTAAACACATGTGTTTGATTCCATTTTTATATGTTAATGGTTTATGGTTTTAAAGTTGTTTAATTATTATAGATATGTTTGTAATGCTATTAGATCTTAAATCGGTGACGGATACAAATTAGGGGTGTTACAATTCGAATATACGAATATAAAAATATTGTGTTAATTTTGAGGGAAGACGTTAATTGATCAAGATAAAATAATAAATAATGTTTAATGATTAAAAAAAAAGAAGAAGAAAAAAAGAAACTGATTCAGCAAAAACTGTTCTCCATGAATTTTACAAATTCCTGAAAATCGATTCTGCCATCACCATCTTCATCAAAGGTTCTGATCATGTTGTTGCAGTTTTCCAGCTTTAAACCTTGTTTCAACCCCAAAATACACAGAACTCTCTGCAATTCCTCTGCATCAATAAACCCATCTTTATTCACATCAAAAACATCAAAAGCTTGCTTCACTTCTTCCAAGCTTGGCTCTTCTTGTTCAAACAACCTTGAAATCTCCTCACAACCGTATGGTTCATTCAACTGTTCTTCCCTTTCTTGGCTGCAAAAAATCCCCAGGTTCCCCATCAAAATCTCCACTTCTTTTCTGCATAACCTCTCACCACCAGATAAAACTTCCTTGCTTGAAAACCCAGATTTCTGGTTCTTCAGGTCCCAATCTGAAGTATGGGATTGTGGGGAAAACGACCAATATCTTGAGACATAACTTTTAACGGTGTTATAACATGAAAAACCGTGGAACAACAGTATCATATTGGATTTTGAGTTTGCAGATGATGTTTCCATTGAAGCAAGTAGATTGGCTGTGTAATTGGTTAAAGAAAATGGGTTTTTTTCCTTGTTGGAAGAATGATATTCAAGACAAAGAATTGAAATAAAATTGATTGAATTGTGAGGTCCCGTCTTGGGTGGGGTATTTTAAAGCCATGGAAAACCCTGCTAAGTTTTCAGAGGCGGTTTGATTTGCAAAGGGAAATTGCCTGCATGGTTCAGACGTTCCATGCCGATTGACCGACACCATGAAATAAATTAGGAAAAGAATGGGTCTTTTTTCTTTAGATTAATTAAAGCCTCTAAAATATAAATACAAGCATGAAAGTGCAAATCAATGGGGGTGGTAAAAGAGAGGAACTTTCGAATATCCTGCATAATGGGAGGGAGTAGCTACAAATATTTGGTCAACTGGTTGGCCAACCTTTGTTTTGTCTTTATGTGCTTCCACTTTTCTGCTTTGTTTCTTAGAACCTGCTGCCTTCTGTCTTGTTTAACTGAAATTCCTCAATTTGACTTTCTGTTGTTGGGACAATGAAGTTTCTGGGATGTTCTTAGGCGGCTGTTTTTTTTTTTTTTTAATAAAGTAACATTTGGTTTTTCTTTTATAATTTGATCCTCTTTTTTTCCACGTTATTTTGAAAAACGACAAATTTTCTTAATTGGATCCTTGAATCAAGATTTCATTAAGGTGTGTGATATTGTGATAATTTGAAAAGAGAATCTCTATAAAATTACATTTATTTTATTTGAGATTGATATTAGAATAAAATTTTTTAACTTTACTACACTTCATTTATTTGATATTAATTAAAATAATTTTTTTCAATCTTTAAATAGATGTAATTGAAACTCTTATTGTATCATCTGAATTCTATATTAGTAAATTTTCTTCTCATTGGTTTTTTTAGAAAGAATTTTTTCCCGTAAAATTTATGTGTTTTATTTTTATTTTTCTTATTTCTTTGCTATCGTTCTATATTGCTATTATCGGTCTAAAGTTAATATGCATATTATTACTTGAAAATTTTAAAATATAAAATTAAAAATACTAAAAAAAATAAAAAACTTCAATATGAAAATGTGACAATCTCAAAATTTCATATCATAATACCTTAATGAAATTCAATTTCATAGATCATATTGAAGAAAATTGAAAATTTAAAACTAATGTAAATAAAGGAAACTTAAAAACTAAAATATTTTTTTTTTTCAAATTCAGAGTACAAATGATACTTTATTTTTTATCCTTCACGTTTTCCATGGTTAATTCTGTTTTTGGGGCTATGTTTTTCTAGAGACAATTAAGGGTCAATGTCGTGGTGATTGTAAAAGTAATTTTTTAAAACAATTCTTGAATAATACTCGATCAAAAAGAAAAAAAAATAGTTGTGTAAGAACTTTTCAGAGGGTTTGACGTTTGAACGTAGAAGAAGGTGTTGAGTAAGAGACGAAATTTGACAATTTCTGTCGTGTATAACTCGTGATTGACTCAACTCTTTATTTCAAGGAATCGATTAAAATCTTAATTAAGAAAATAACACAATAGAATAAAGCATGGATTTAGATATGATCTCAATCTTTTTTTTTTTTAAGATACTGGTGTGGTTATATCGATAGTATTTGTTCATATTTTCTTAACTCATTGATATTGCATACACAAGTGCTCGAACTCGAATCTTCTAAAATGAATAACATCCTTTTTATCATTGGAGCCACTTATTGGGCTCGATCTCAATCTTTTTTAGTTGTTAGATTTCATTACATATGTATGAATGATAATGGACGTTAGAGATCATACTCAAACCTATGACTTGAATAGATCTCAACCATTAAATTTTTTTGATACATCGACAATGATCATGCATAGAATTTATTACACAATGAAAACCCATAACAAAAACCGAAAGAAAAATTAAATAATATTTAACGATATAAAATTAAATCACTATGAAAAATTAAATAACATTTAATGAGATAAAATTAGGGAGGGGGAAGGGGAAGGGGAAGGGGAAGGGGAAGGGGAGGGGGAAGTTTGTTGGGATGTGAAGAGAAGAAAATTGGAAAATATCTTACGAAATAGAAAAGGGTAAGATATTTTCTTGAAAGAAATCCCTATTTTTTTCGTATTTTGAAGAATGATTTACAATGAGAATTCTTTTTTCATCAAATTTCGTAAAATCTTTTACAGGTAAATAAATAGATTTTTATGTTTTATTCTAATTTAATATATTTAAGCATATATATCTAGTTTGTTTTTTTTTTTTTTTTTTTGTGATGTGTATTTTATTTTTAATGTGAATAGAGGTGTTGGTTGAAGTGAATTTATTTTGAAGATAATCATGATAGAAATCTTAATAATATAATCTTCTCATCAATTTTGATGGTAGAAAGTTTTAGAAGGGCTATCTTCTTAATATTTCTAGTAATTTGGAGGTTTTATTATCTAAGATTTTGTTTGGAAACGCGATGTGTTTGTTTTTGTTAAGATTAGAAATAGTAGTAGTAGTGAAATTAAAATTAAAGATAAAAGAATATCATGTGATGGTATGATGTTAAAAATGTTCATCTTTCAAATGTGATTTGAATTCGAGTCGCGTTAGTTACGTTTATTGCTTGACCTTTGTTTTGTTATTGTAAAATATACTTATAACAAAAATTCAAAATGATTGAAATTATATTCATTATAAAATAAAACAATTATGAATTATTAAAATTGTATTTTAAAAAAAATCCAAGAAAAAAGTTTTCATTTTAGATTTTTAATAAAAATAAATAAAGGAAAAAGAGATGAAACAAAGCCCAACTAATGTCCCACAAAATCATCAACACATGATTTTCTTTTTTCGGCCATAATCAACACATGGTTGAAAACACAATTTTTTCAAATTAAAAAAAAAAGAAAAAGAAGCAAAGTTGAAGCCCATTCTAATAATCAAAAGCCCAGGCAAAAGTTTCCATTTAATTTTTTTTTTCTTTAAACGTGTAAAATAACTATGGTTTTTGTATATTAGCTGAAGAAATTTTTGTGATAAAGAGACTTCTTTGTACCCTTTCTCTATCTTCTCGTAGCCGGCCTGTCTTAATTTTAATTCAGTTCCAGTTCTTCTTTTGCTCTTTAATAATTCAATCTCAAATCTAAATTTAGGATTGAAAATTTCCCAACTTTTTCCTTTTTTTTTTTCTTTTAAAGGGATTTAATCATTTGGATACTAATTGAAGCACCTGATCTGTTGAGGTGGAAATAATAAATTAAATTTCCCTTTGTTTTTTGAGTTTTTATGTGGTGGGTTTGGTCTGGATTTGGAGTTTAGGGTTGAAGGAAAAATTGATTTATTGGGTTCTCTTTGTTTTCTCTTTGGAGTTAAATTTCAGGGTTTGATTTGAAATGGTATATTTCCATAGATCAATCTCAGTCTGCAACTCGGTTGACCAGGCTTCTCCAATGGCAAATTCTGGGAATTCAAGTGATCTCATGATGAACACCAAATCAGCGTCATCGAAGGGCAATTTTTGTAAGAAACAAAAGGTATTCAATCCGCCACAAAAGGTATTCAATCCACCAAGTTGTTTAAAAATCCCCTCTTGTGAAAGATCAAGATCTGCTGCCGTTGATGTTGTAATCTTAATTGCTGTGATTGCTGCTTTTGGAATCTTATTGTTTCCAACTATAAAATGCATATCTTTGAAAGTGATTGAATTCATTGAAGCTGCCTATGATTTGGTTAGAGATGAAATGATGATATCTCCGATGATATATGGATCCATAGGACTTGGTTTTTCTTGTTCTGCAATTGCTGCTTGGATTTTGCTGCTTTGTACATCTAGGAAATGTGGGAACCCTCATTGTAAAGGGCTCAATAAGGCCACCGAATTCGATATTCAATTGGAAACCGAGGAATGTGTTAAGAACTTGAGCCCTACGGTTAAAAATGGTGTTTCCAAAGGACTTCTCCAATTGCTGCACAATCGTCACAAGGAATTGGAAGCTGAGTTAAAGAGGCTGGCACCGGTTAATGGAAGAGCAGTGCTTGTGTTTCAAGCTAAATGTGGATGTTCCGTTGGCAGATTGGAGGTTCCGGGACTGAAGAAGCAAAGAAAGATCAAGAAATAGGGTTTAAGGATACATTTAGATAGATGAATTTAAAGCAAATACAGAAAGTAGCTCATAATGCCGAGAGGAGTTTGAGTGCCTTCTCAAGTTATGTTGTCTTTAAATAAGCTTCTCATAGCAATAAGTTGTAAGGATTATATACAGTCGGGTTATTAGTAGAGAATATAATAACCCTTTCATTTATTTTATCGCTATTTTAGGGGAATTCATGTTTTAAAGCTTATGTGTTTGTGTTCTTATTTTTGCAATTTATTTTTGTGTAGCTATAAATCATTGAAATTTGAAACCTTGTAGGCATTAGATAATCATGCTATTTTTGAGCTGTTTGATTTCTTGTGTGTTACAAGAACTATTTGATCATGATGTAGCTTGTACAACGAGTCCGATACGGAGTTCTAAGCTTCCTCAGATCTTATCCTCGATGGATGGGACTTCTGTTCCTGCAAGCCATGTAGGTGTTACTCCCACCTCGTACTCTGATTGATGTTTTAACCCCTGGGCAGGCAATGAGCATTATCTATGTCCTTACTCCGAGTTTGATCTATGGGTCAATCTCACAAAGACAGGTTTGTGGAACAAGAGCAAGGTCCGGGATTAGCTCTCACTCGGGCATACTTTAGGGCTTAACTACAAGGTCTTTTGAATCTTTAATCTGTTTTACAAGAAATATTTCCTACATTTTTAGCTTCATAGTAGTGTACTGCAGATTACATCAACTTGCTCATACAGTTCCTGAACCAGATGATTTTGAGAAGGTTATATGTCTTGCAAGATAGCGTTTCTAGTATTCTCGGCTGAATCTTCTATGTTCTATTGTTGTGTACATTTGATAGTAGTATATCGTATCATATTTGATATGAACAAAGCGGATTGTTATATTTGTTTATGTTCTCTGTTCTGTTTTCTGTCGCTGAAGCGTTACCAGTTTGTACTAAAAGTGTGTTTTTCCTTGTTTCAAGCATATTCTGTTAAAGGAAGAAAAGACGAGATGAGCAGCATGCAGATATATCGCAAAGGTAATTTAGTTCCTTCTCTTTTTATGATTCATCACAATTATTATTCTAGCTAGTTCTCATGAGTTTAAGCTGTTAGCACTAAAGGATATACCGGTTTTGCTTTGCATGTGGGTTTAACATTGGTTCAACCTCTTATTTGTGTCTATGTTATGTTGCTCCAACTCTTATATCTTTCATAAAGCATTTATGTCTGACAAATATACGGACATGGCATAGAGATATGATCTACATTAAAATCTTTAAAGATGATTTGAACATTCCGTTGTGTTCGAGTAATTTACTAGTATTCTTTGAATGCGAAGTCAAATATGTGTAAGTTGTAAAACAAAGGAGTGGAATGAAAGATGGAGCATATTTTTGAAGATGTGGTTGGGAAGGGATAAGCACTACTGTTTGCATGAATTGGCCATTATTGTTGATATATACAAATCATAGGATTCTTTTTTAGAGAAAAAGATTGTAAACCTTAATTGTATGTCTTTATCCATGACATTTCACCACAGAATTTGTTTAAACATGGGATAATATATAATTTGTCCCCTGAATTTGTCCATTTGTACATAGTTGATTTTTAAATTTATTTTTGGATCTAGTTGGTTACTGAACTTGTATTTTGTCAACCACGTTGATACCTCGACACTAACATTGTTAGTTTTTCCACACAAACACAGTTAGTTTGTGTTGATGTGGCACTCCTAGCCAATCCAATGGTGCCATGTGATAGCCACTCAAGATATCACATGGCAAATATAAATATAAAATTTTAATCGGGATAATATATAACTTGGCCCCTAAACTTATGCATTTGTACTTAGTTGGTCCATAAAGATTTTTGGACCTAGTTGGTCCCTGAACTTGCATTTCGTCAGTCAGGTTCGTTCTCTCGCATTAACACTGTTAGATTGTGTTGACGTGACATTGCTAACCAATCTTATGTTACCACGCGATAGCCTCTCAAAATGACATGTGACAGACAAAGTTAGGGACCAATTGGGTATAAAAGAACAAGTTCGGGGGTCAAATTATATATTTTCCCCTTAAACAAAAAGCTCAAGTAAATTCTGTTCTCTTTCATTTTGTTAAAGTAAAGATCTGCGTTGGGATTGAATCTCATTTGAGTTAATATCTGTTTTGAAAATAAAGAGAAGAATAGTGACCTTTGGTCATAAAGTTACAATTTGTTGATAATACAAAATAATATTTTCATAATATTTTCAGTTGAAGAAAATCTTTTGATTGTTGCAAATAATTTTTTTAGAATATTTTTAGTTGAGAAAAATTCTATGCTATTTTTGGAAATTGAAATTATATAAATAAGAGGTCATTCTACTCATTTTACATAGAACACAATAAGAGAAAAATAATTATTTTTTGTTCTCTAAATTTTGATGTTCTTCGAAATTACACAAGAGAAAATTTCTATCTAGGGGATTGAATTTTAAGCGGGATCATTTGTGATCCCTCCAATATTTCCTAAGAATTGTTTTTATTGTTATTTCTTGAGAAGAGTAATGTCAATTGTGTTTCACTTTCTTTATTCAGGTGTACGAATATTGAAGAATTATTATGTTAATCTTTGGGGGTAACGTTCACTACACGATTATATCGATTAGGGCGAATTTGCTTCTAAGGTAATGGTTTTTATACGACATAGTGATTGCTATTTTATTCACACTCAGTTTGGTTTCCTATCAATGTTAACAGTTTTGTTTTGTAGTAGTATATTTCTAACAATTTAAAAGCAAGTTATACTACTGTTTAAACGTGAGAATTATTTTTGTTTCCCGTTGTTGGAACTAATGAAGGCTCCTATAGACAATTTAAAAGCCAAGTTTGGTAACGCAAGCTTGTAACCTAAGTGGGGGCTTTAAGGTGTTGGAACGCGGATTTGGCTTTGTTGATTCATATCTTGGGTGGTTTAACTTTGGCTTGCTCGTTTCAATTTGAAAGTTAAGTCTATGGGATTTGATTGTAAACTATAATTATCGTGAAATCTTAAAGGGTCTTAAGGTTTGAATCTCGAAAGAGAAATATATATGTAGATAATGAAGGGAAAATTGGATTTATAAATATGTTGGTATGATATTGAGGCAATTGGTTCGAAGAGACTTAAGTAGTGGAAGAATGTCCCTAAGTAGCATTGGAGCGATAACAAGTTCTATCTGTGTTGGCTAGTGGGCCATTTCGATTAAAATGGGTTTGGAAGGCCTGACGAGACTGAGTCAATTGAGTCGTAGCTCAATTGGCATAGATATTAAAGTTCGCAATTAAGATAAACCTAATTAAGTGATGTCGCATGTGTTGCGATTGGCCAAGATGGCCAACCTAGTAGGGTGACCATGGAGGGGTTGAGAGGGCCTAAGTTGTGGATGGTCAATGTGTTTGAATTTCCCATGTTGAGAACTTTTGGTGTCGTAAAGACTGTTGGCATAAACCACGTCTAGAAGGACGAATCTAGCAGGATGCAGCAAGAGTGCGGTTGGTGCCACATTCAGAGGGATGCCTTTTGAGTATAAAAAACATGGTAATATTCAATCTACAAAAGGGTCATGTCATTAAGGGTTCCTAAAGGTTGTAACCTAATGATTATGTATTGTGGCATCGATTCTAAATGTTTGGTGAAGGAATAGGCATAGATAAGACTATACCAACAGTTGAGATGAGATCAAGTTCGAGTCTATGTTTGATACGCGTTGAATGGATCATAACATTAGGTCTTGAAGGCTAAAGATGGACTTTAGACTAAAATGTCAACTCGGTGAAACAAGGTTACAAAAAGTGTGACTTTATGTTGTTGAGGGAGTCGACACAATAAGTGGGGGTGTGACATAATCCATAATTTAGTTATCAAGTTTGAGTTTCCCCAAATGGTTTTGATTGAAATTAAAATATAATAATTTGGAAGTTGGAATTTATCAGATACCCTATAATCCTAAAAGGATGTTATGATGCAAACTAGCTAACTGATAAAGTTAACCTTACAAGTGGGTATGTCTTCACCTTGGGTGGAGCATTTATTTCTTGAAAGTCTGTTAAACAGATGTGTATTGTTCACTCCATAATGGAATCTGATTTTATAACTCTTGTCTGAGTCGACAAGAGGTTGAGTAGTTTAGAATTCTACTCACGAAGTCTTCATTGAAAGAATGAAGTACTTGCTTTGAAGTATGTAAGATCTGAAGGATCCTAATTAATCCACTAACCAAAGGGTTAAGTAGGAAAGTGATTCTTGATTCGTCGAGATTGATGGGTCTTAAGCTCGATGAATGAGGAATTCATGGTGGATACCCAACTTAGTTTTTTAGTTCAATGTGGTCAAACGAAACCATGGAAAGACTCATAGTGTAGATTCTACCTATTCCTATAATGAATGATGTACATGCATCAGGTCGAGTTCTTACTTTTAATGAGTTTACATCCCAAGTTGGGTGACCCTGTTGAGACAAACTTAATGAATTCACCAACATGAGAGGTTGAGTTTATTACTCTTAATGAATTTATATCCTAAAATTTGGGTGGTCTTATTGTGACAGACTTAATGAATTCATTGAATTTAAATTTGAGAGGATGAGCTTAATTAAATGCTTTTAATGATTTCAAAGTTTTTATTTTAGGTGGTCTATATTGAGATAGACTTGATGAAATCACCTACATAAGTGTGAAGAACTACTCACTTTCTATGAAAGACATTGGACCATCTTTCTAGAGCATTTATCAGCATCCTAAGGTGTATTGGTTAAAACTTGTTGATTTATCGCGCAACATAAATTGGATTTGAGATTAGTTGAGTGTTATGAGTTAATCTGTATCTTAACAAGTTAAAGATTCGTTCTCTTGTTAAAGAGAAGAATCACTTATTTCATTATGTGCTAATTCAAATCCACAAGATATTAGTGCTTAAGCAGCTAATTTCGCTATTGCTTTTCTCATGTTTACAAAATTTTCAATTCTTTTGCATTAGTGGAGGATTGTTGGTAATGCAAAATAATCTTTTCATAATATTTTCAATTGAGAAAAATTCTCTAACTGTTGTAGAAAATATTTCAATTGAAAAAAATCTTTTGCTATTTTTGGAAATTGAAATTGTATAAATATGAGGTCATTCTCCTCGTATTACACAGAATACAAAAAGAGAAAAATAATTTCTCTCTGTTCTTTAAATTCTGGTGTTCTGCGAAATTATACGAGAAAAAAGTTCTGTCTAGGAGACTGATTTTTAAGTGGGATCGTTTGTGACCCTTTCAATATTTTCTGGGAATTGTTCCTATTATGATTTCTCAAGAGGAGCAATGTCAATTATGTTTCTCCTCTTTTATTCGGGTGTACGACTATTGAAGTACTGTGTTAACCTTGGGGGGTAATGTTCACTACACGATTACACCGATCAGGGCGAATTTGCTTCTAAAGTAATGATTCTTCCACGACACATTGATTGTTATTTTATTTACATTCAATTTGGTTTCCTGTTAATGTTAATAATTTTATTTTGCAGTAATATATTTCCAACGCAATTCAAGCAACACTACTCCTTTAATCAAGCAACATTATTCTCAAGCTCACCAAACTCGAATTGCACATCAAAGTCCAAGAGAAGGTTGATTTTGTGCAGATCCGATGATAGGGAAGATAATCTTCCCCAGGATTCATGTGATGAAATCACGAAAATTGTTAAACAAAGTAGCCTGGTGGGTTCTTCTAAGTCTCCATGTGCAGTTGAAGGTAGCATGTCAAAGGGCTTTGCGGGGCTGTTATCATGTTGCTCGTATTTTGCAATTTGATTGGGGAAGAAGAGTTTTGCTATAGGTAGAAGCTTCTTAAGGAGGTAAAATCATAGGGGGGGGGGGGGGTGGAATACATACGTCCTTTACTACAAGTTTATGAATTAGATAAATTCATATGTTAAGCTTTGGGGATGATAAATTCATTGTCGAAAGAAAAGATATTTTTATTTTAATTAATTTTTTATTTGAGAAAAAAAGGCAAAATTAATTAAAATAACAAAAATCAAATGTAAAATTGTCAAAATTTAAGATTACACATACAATCTATATTACAGTATTTTGATACTATTTGGTAATGTAAAATTATGAGGTAGCCGGAATGCGTGAATCCAAACAACATTATTTATTTTAAAATGTAATATTACGGATTATAATGTAATATTTGACCAATCAAATGCATCTTTAAATTTTTACTAAATTATAGTACACCAAATATTGTGATTGTTGGCTTACTGGTTGAAGGAAAAGACTTGTCAAGGATTAGTTCAAAATCGGAGTAAAAAAAATCGAGTCTAGAGCTAGAATTTCATCATATTGGGGGCACAATAATTGCTTAAATGCGCAACATGATTAAATAAAACAACAAATTTAGATATCTAGTTTTTGTGGGGTCGACCATACACCTCGTATTGCTATGTTTTTACAGTTTAGGCATAGGAATATTATTTATGATGGATTCGACACCCATTCAAGCTTAAGTAACAATTAGATTATGATACACACATGATGTGAATGAAAAAAAAATTATGTAATAAATATATTTATTAGAAGTTTATATAAAAATCAAATAAAACTTTAGTTAAAATGATAAAATTAAAAAAAAATTATTGTGCTCCAAGTTCCAATCTCACCATGAGTTATTTATTTATTTATTTTATATAAAAATATAAAAAAGATAAAAAAAAATACCTTATAATAATATGATTTATTTTATATAAATAAATATTTTAATCATTTCTCAATTGAGTTGATGTTTGATTGACTTGTGATTTCAATTAAATTGCGAGTTTTGTTATAGTAAGTATAGCTATAGGTATAAATAATAAATTAAGTTGACTTTCGTTTTACTTGTGACATCAATTATTGATTGACTTGTGACATCAATTTAATTGCGAATTTTGTTATAGTAAGTATAGCTATAGGTATAAATAATAAATTAAGTTGACTTTCGTTTTACTTGTGACATCAATTTACATAAAAATTTAAATATAACTGTATTATATTATGTTATACCCACAATGCGAGTGCAAAAATTATGGAAAAATATATTTATTAAAACTTTATACAACAATTCAACGAATCTTTGATCAAAATGGTAAAGTTAAAAGGTTTATAAACTGTCCCGTCTTAAGTTTAAATCTTGTCATATGTTAATCTTGAATTGATTTTATACAAAATATTAAAAGAAAAAAAATACCATTATAATAACATAATTTGATTTGTAAAAAATATGTTTTTAGTAATTTAATAATTAAATTAGTACTTGCTTCACTCGGGACACTAACGTAATTATATGCTTAAATAATAGTATAAATAAATATTAATATAATATTTACAATTGAGGAGGAATCTATTTACACTAGTGTAAAAGAAAACTAAGCTAAGTTAGTTGTACACTCTTTTGTATATTTTTATATAATTAATATTTTAACGATTCAACTGACATGTTTTATTTTTCATTCACGTGGATTATACATGTCATGAATTTAAAATTTCTAACTAATTGTTTTATGTAAAAAAAAACTTATCAACCATTAATAAATATTAATATATGCAATATTTTAGATCGATAGGATATAAAATATAAAATATCGGATTGACTTGAAATGTTACATGCATAAATTTAACAATTGAATCTTTAAAATATTAATTATATAAAATATATGAAAGAATGTAAAATTAAGTTTTGAATATTTCTCCTTTGCAATTAATATTTTTATTTAATAAATTTATAAAAAAATATTTGCATTTGGTTGCTGGCTATATTTGTATTGATTAATGTTGATATATAGATATAAATATAATATTTAACTATAGATGTTTTATTTATAAATTGTATTAATCTCTATAAAATTTCCATTTTCAATGTTCTAGAGCAACTTTTCTGAGAAAAAGGAAAAAGAAAGCTATAACTTCTGTATTAAGCGGGGTAATATATATGCTTGAGAAAAATTTTGTACCACAAGAAAAAAATATAACGTGGCATCTTTTTAGATTATATGATTCGACTTACTGTTTTAATTGCCAAATGGATGGTTACCAGAACAGGAAATGAAATTAAATGTATGATTCTGATCTCACGTTAAACGTAGAGCGAATGTTGATTGCTGTACGTGTAAGTGTGATATGAATTTGAATTTGAGAATTTCCTTTTCTTTTTCATTGTAAAACGGGAGCCAATAGTAGAATTTCCAGAGAGTTCAAGAAATGGAAAATTTGACAAACAAGTATCCCATCCCATCCAAATTAAATCGCTAGAACCATCCTCCTTTGATCCCACCATTTATATTTGGAAACCCCTAACCGTTCCCTCCAAATCACAAACAACGATCCAACTCACTGCAACCTGGCTCTAAACATAACCGATCAAGTCACTCACTGCACAAATTGTTCCAAAAACAGCTTCAACACATATAACAGCTAAAGCCAAAGGACCATGGCAGTGACAGTCTCTCTTTCTGTCTCCCACCTTCCCGGCTGCAAATCTCATGATTTCTCCTATCTCCCCAAACCAACTAACAAAGACAACCCATCTTCTAAAGCCTCCTCTGACCTCAAATTAAGCAAAAGAAACCTGTTGTTGAGTTCAATGGCTTCGGGTCTTATCGGAAGAGGTGTCTTGGTTGGTGAGCCGGCAAAAGCTGAACCAGAGACCCCATTGGAAAGCTCATCAAATAGACTATCGTATTCGAGGTTCTTGCAGTACTTGGATGAAGGTGGGGTGAAAAAGGCGGACTTGTTTGAGAATGGGACAGTGGCCATTGCTGAGATATATAACCCTGCGTTGGAGAAAATTCAGAGGGTAAAAGTTCAGTTGCCGGGATTGCCCCAAGAATTGGTGAGGAAAATGAAGGAGAAAAACGTGGACTTCGCCGCTCATCCTATGCAGATGAACTGGTCGGCTGCTTTACTCGATTTGTTGGGGAATTTGGCTTTTCCCTTGATATTGCTTGGCTCTTTGTTGCTAAGGAGCTCATCTGTTAATAATCCTGGAGGAGGTCCCAACTTGCCTTTCGGACTTGGAAGGTAACTTGCATCCTTAAATGTTAACTACAAAAACATCGTTTTAGTTACTTCAACCTGATGACATGAGTATGTACTTGTTGCTTTGTACAACGCAGGAGCAAAGCCAAATTTCAGATGGAACCCAATACAGGGGTAACATTTAACGATGTAGCTGGTATTGATGAAGCCAAGCAAGATTTTCAAGAGGTAGTGGAGTTCTTAAAAACCCCAGAAAAATTTGCAGCAATTGGTGCCAAAATTCCCAAAGGAGTGCTTCTAATTGGACCTCCAGGGACTGGTAAGACATTGCTGGCCAAGGCCATTGCAGGGGAAGCAGGGGTTCCTTTCTTTTCCATTTCTGGTTCAGAGTTCATCGAGATGTTTGTAGGCGTTGGAGCTTCCAGAGTTAGGGATCTGTTTAACAAGGCAAAGGCTAATTCCCCGTGTTTGGTGTTCATCGATGAGATTGATGCTGTTGGAAGACAGAGAGGAATTGGGATTGGTGGAGGGAATGATGAAAGGGAGCAAACTTTGAATCAGTTGTTGACTGAAATGGATGGTTTTACTGGTAATACTGGAGTTATTGTCATTGCTGCTACTAATAGGCCTGAAATTCTGGATTCTGCTTTGCTTAGGCCTGGAAGATTTGATAGACAGGTAAGCATTGTCGGATTGTGCAGGGCCTAATCTCTGTTTAGTCTCGATGGAGTGTTATACAATTTCTACCAAAATTTGTGCAGGTAACTGTTGGATTACCAGATATAAGAGGAAGGGAAGAAATATTGAAGGTACACAGCGACAACAAGAGGCTAGATAAGGATGTTTCACTCAGTGTAATCGCCATGAGAACACCGGGATTCAGTGGTGCTGATTTGGCAAATCTCATGAATGAAGCTGCCATTCTTGCTGGTAGAAGAAGCAAAGACAAGATAACGATGAAAGAGATCGACGATTCGATTGATCGAATCTTTGCCGGAATGGAAGGAACAAAGATGACAGATGGAAAGAACAAGATTCTCGTGGCGTACCATGAAGTTGGCCATGCTGTATGCGGGTAAGTAAAATGTTGCAAACATATTCGATTACTCTCTGGAATTCGACATTGATAGCAGTTCTGATAAGCATTTTGTACTTGCAGGACATTGACACCAGGCCATGATCCAGTTCAAAAAGTGACTTTGATCCCTAGAGGGCAAGCTCGGGGTCTAACATGGTTCATACCAATTGAAGATTCAGATCTCATTTCAAAACAACAACTCTTTGCTAGAGTTGTTGCAGGGCTTGGCGGTAGAGCGGCCGAAGAGGTAATCTTTGGTGAGCCAGAGATTACTACTGGTGCAGCAGGGGACCTGCAACAAGTAACTCAAATAGCCAGACAGGTTTGGATCCTTGCTTATTCTAGAGTCGAGTCGGGTCGAACCGCGAAGGTGGCTAACAAGTTTTTTGTTTCACTTTCTAACAGATGGTGACAAAGTTTGGGATGTCGGAAATTGGACCATGGGCGTTAACTGATCCTGCAGTACAAAGCAGCGACGTTATGTTAAGGATGCTTGCGAGGAATTCCATGTCTGAGAAACTCGCTGAAGAAATTGATTCATCGGTTAAGAAAATAACAGAAACTGCATACGAGATTGCAAAGAACCATATAAGGAATAACCGTGAAGCCATTGACAAGCTAGTAGAAGTTTTGATAGAGAAAGAAACTCTTACAGGAGATGAGTTCAGAGCAATCCTGTCGGAATTTGTTGATGAACCTGTAATAAAAGTAGATAGAACTCCTGTTCGTGAGATGATCAACGCTTGAGTCGATATATACATGTACATAAATTTACACGTTATTGTATAAAAGTATATATTGTTTCATTCTCAGAACAGTAATGGCATTGCCGTCCGTAATGTCTAATAGGAATTTCATTTCGAAGAAGCATCAGTGTCTGGTTTTCTTAACGCTCTGTTCTTCGATCAAACATGTTTCTCAAATCCACGCGCAAATCGTCATCTCTAATCTCCACCAAGATTCTTTCCTTCTCACTGAACTCGTTAGATTCTCTTCGCTATCTCCATTCAAAAACCTCAGCTACGCGCATTCTCTTCTCATGAACTCACTCAATTCAACTCCGTCTACATGGAATATGCTCATCCGAGGCTACTCTTCCAGTAATTCTCCCCAAAACGCAATCCGGGTACTTAAAGAAATGCGCAAACGAGGACTTAAACGCAATAAGCTTACGTACCCGTTTGTTTTAAAAGCGTGCTCGGAGGCTGAAGCGCTAGAGGAAGGGAGACAGGTTCATGGGGAGATTGTAAAGCATGGTTTAGATGATGATGTTTATGTTGATAACAATTTGGTGCACTTTTATGGGTGTTGTAAGAAGATAACGGATGCAAAGAAAGTGTTCGATGAAATGTGTGAAAGAACCGTGGTTTCGTGGAATGCGGTGATAACCACTTGTGTTGAGAATTTCTGCATTGAAGATGCGCTTGGGTATTTTGTTATGATGAGGGATTGTGGCTTTGATACCGATGAAACCACGATGGTGATCATGCTTTCAACATGTGCAGAGCTAGGATTCTTAAACTTTGGGAGGTTGTTTCATATGCAAGTTATTGAAAGAGGTTTGGTTTTGAATTTTCAATTGGGGACTGCACTTGTTGATATGTATGCAAAGAGTGGAGATGTTCGATATGCTAGCCGAGTTTTCGAGAGAATGAAGGAGAAAAATGTGTGGACTTGGAGTGCAATGATATTGGGATTTGCTCAACATGGTTACGCTAAGGAAGCCCTTCAACTTTTTAAGGAGATGAAGAAAAGTTCTTGTATAAGACCGAACTATGTCACTTTCCTTGGAGTCCTTTGTGCTTGTAGCCATGCCGGGTTGGTTGACGACGGGTTCCGATATTTTCACAAAATGGAGTATGTTCACGGGATCAAACCTATGATGGTTCATTACGGTGCCATGGTTGACATCTTGGGTCGTGCTGGTCATTTGAAAGATGCTTACACTTTCATAAACAACATGCCTATTGAGCCAGACCCGGTTTTATGGAGGACATTGCTAAGTGCATGCAGCGTTCATAATGTTAATGGCAGTGATGAAGTTGGTGATGAGGTGAGAAAAAGGTTGCTGGAGTTGGAGCCAAGGAGGAGTGGGAATCTGGTAATGGTGGCTAACATGTATGCAGAATCCGAAATGTGGGATCGAGCAGCAAATGTCCGAAGGTTTATGAGAGATGGAGGGTTGAAAAAGATGGCTGGTGAGAGCTGTCTCGAGTTGAATGGTTCGATTTTTCGGTTTTTTTCAGGGTATGATTCCCAATTTCATTGCAGTGATATATATCCATTGCTACATACTCTGATCATACACATGAAAATGATTAGCCTTTCGTAGTTGAATTACTTGACATGTTAGCATTTTTCGCTCAAGAACGTAGAAAATATTCATTGTGCAACCTGCAATTTTGTATCGTATTTCATTGCCCCAAATTTTCCTTGCTTCTATCAGTCTTGATTATAATTTATACTATACATAAAATAGCTGTCTATACTGTATTTTTAATCATGAGTGAACTCTACACTAATTTAATTTTGAAATTATATCAAAATACCGTTATTTTAAAAAGTAATTGATATTGTTATAAGGATCTTTGAACATTTTTATATAATATTGCATATAAAATAAATGAAAAACATTATTTAAGAATTAAACACTCAAATAAAAAAAAAATTTCTTACCATTCCACCAATAATAATTTGTTAGCTCAGTGACATCGTTTAGTACTAGTTAATATTTTAATTTCTATAAAAATATAATACCATGAAATAAAAAAAGAAAACACTAAGCCCCAAAAAAAGAAATGAAAGAAATATACACGTAACCAAACTATGAAGAACCCTCCAAAATTTCTTCAAACCAAATATTATAACAACATAAGCATATGTATTTATTTAGTATTATCATTATAGTTTTGGTTAGGAGGATGCAGTTTGAGAAAATGAGAATGAGTTGCATATGTGAATATTTAAAATTTAAACCTTCTAAATGCAAATTCATAAACTAATCAAACTAAATTTTGGGTTAAAGTCATTGGTATTTACAAATTGCCTATGATATCTAAAACAGATGCGTAAGTACCAAAAATAACCAGACAAACACCCACTATAATTATGAGGCATATACCAACCAATTCGCCATTGAATCTTCGATAAATACCTGAAATCTTCAAGTAACATAAGCATGGAAGTATTATCGAAGCAGTGATACTTAAAAGTGCTCCCACCAGGGACATCAGTGAACCAAAGAACGGAATCGCCAGTGCCACGAGAACGGTGCTGATCAACAAGTTGGTGCCGATGAGGATGCTGAGGAATCGCGGGTTGTAACGGCATGGAAACTGGGTTTTAATGGCATTAACTATCGGAGTAACCATCAATGCGTATTTGGTTATGGGGTTCACCAGGGTCGTGTAGATGGCCACTTTTGAACTGATCTTGCTTGCTGGAAGATTCAGTGTTACCTGTGATTGAATCTGTGGTCCGAACATTAGGTACCCGAAGATTGCCATTGATGCATACGTGACGGTACACAAGATAAAGCATACAACCAGTACCTAAAAGAAATTATTCGATTACATGTTTTTCGATCGAAAATAACATCCAATTGAAATTGCAATCTAGAAGAAATACTTACATTGGAGAACTGATGTTTTTTCTTCATAGAAGTGTAGAGTGTAGGGAACACTGGATGTGCACAATAGCAGAAAGCATATAAGCTGACGGCAGTCAACATTCCATCCCAATTGACCAATGTTCCCTTTTGTTGAAACCCAATCCCTTCAAACGCACCAGTCCATATAATGGAACCAAGTATGATTCCAGAAGCTAATACCCCACTGGCTGACACATATGAAAGAAGGCTCAAATTATCCAACCAAACTGTAGGCAATATGATGAGGCTTACTATTATGATAAACCCTTGTTTCCCACCAATTGTTAGTCCTTCACCAACTTCAAATTCCATATTTTGGAACAAATTTTGAAGATTATCTCCTTCTAAAATCAAGAATCCTGTAGCAACCAAGTAAAGCTCGATGTACATGAAAATGGAGACTACCAATCTTCCTTTCTTCCCGAATGCAAGCTCGCCGATGTCGGGATAAGTTCGGATATTCGAATCCGAATCCATGCATCTTTGGATTAATAAGCCAGAGAAGAATGAAGCAGTGGCAATGGCGAAAAGAAGAATCAAGCTTAACCATCCTCCTGATGCTAGTGCATATGGGGTTGATAATATCCCAACTCCTGAAAAATCAGGTTTAAAAAAAAAAAAAGAAAAGAGAAAAAGAAATCACATCAGAGAATTGTGAAACTGTTCTTGACAACTTATAATAGAACCTGGAAAAAGGATATATTTAAGATGAAAATTTTAAGAACAAAGAACTTAAAAATAGAACCTGAAAGAGCATTGAGCCCATTGAAACAGGTTTTGAAGAAAGAGTTAGTTGTTGAACATGAATGAGATGAATTTGGTTCAATTTCCTCTAGTTTGGTTACTAAAACTTGCTTATTTTCATCATCCTCAATGAGAGGAAGAGCGAAGGATGATTCCTCTTCATCCATGGTCGCCATGATTGAATAGGGAAAGGTTCAAAGATTAAAGCTTTTGAAAAGGTGAGAAATTGTAAAATATAGCGGCCATAAACCAATTATATATATTTACAATTACGTATTAGAATTTGTGTATTAATCAATCAAAACACATCAAAACTTAAATACATGCCTTAGTTTTTTGAGATATTTAATTTAACAAAAATACAAATTTAGATAGCAAACAACGGACTAGTTTCGAACATTTATTGTACATTGGAATTCAATGAGAAGGTTTTCCAGAAAAAACAAAATGAGAATGGTATCCAGCCATACCACAAAATGTCGACAAAAGAGTACTTACAGAGCACCAAAGTTTTTTTTTCTGCAAATACTGTTTGTTTATAAAAAAAATTTATTCATAAAATTAAATAAAATCACAGAAAACAAAAACTTTGAACATTGTGCGCTGCGAGTAAATCTTTTGTCGAGATATTGTGGTAAGTTTGGGTGGATTCCCATTCTCAATTTTGTTTTGTCTGGAAACCTTCTCATTGAATTCCAATGTACTACTTTCAATTTAAAAAAGAAAAAAAAAGGTTAATTCCTGTTAGGTATCTAAATTTGTATTTTAATCTTTCTTTTACTTATTAATCTTAATAGTCAACTAATGATATTTAATTAGGATAATAATATTTTATTTTACTTGAGTTTCACAATTTTTTCACGTGAGGCTTGTTTTTTTTTTATTTAATATGGTAACACATTGGAAAATAAATAATTTTTATTTTATACATTTGAATTTTCCTGATTTTGTTAATAAAATAAATTTAATTTTAATTGTGATTTTATTTAATTTATTAAATACAGTTTGATGATTGTGATTTTTTTATTGGATATCAAAATATATAATTTTTACTAAATATAAATATCACGGTAAACAAAAAATATATAAAAATACTACATTACAAAAATATCATACTTGAATGCTATTAATCCATCAAACTTGAATACCAACTAATGTAATTAAATCATTAAAATTTAATTTAACTTGAATATTAAAGAAAAAGAAAATGTAAATACATAAGCCATCCTTATCTCGTAAGTGGACCCAATAATTTTGGATGGAATACAATTACATTTGTTCACGGATAGGAACAAGTCAAGTAGCAGTCTACAATTTATAAATAATTTCCTCTAATTTTGTCAATTCAGTAATTTTTTTCTCAACTAAATAAAATTATATTTATTTTTAGATAATTATTCTATAACTTTCAATGAAATAAAAAAATTACAGTAGGATGGCATCATATGTTAGAGTCTCAAATCCGCTTGTAAATATTATTATTTTATTAACGGTAGTATAAAATAATTATACTTAATATATTTTATAATTATTTTTAAAAAATAGTATTATTGTTAAAATAAACTTGTTCATGGTCAGATTATCTACTCAGGCTCAAAGGCCCCGTTCGAAATATGGGAGGACTTGGACATAAAAATTAGGTTCGTTTAAAATACGAGTCGAGCTCAGATTTGAATATGCAAGACCCAAGTCCAACCCGACCTGACCCATTTTTAAGTTTATAATACTTTACATTATATTATTTTTATATATTATGTACTTTATAACACATTAAAAAATAAATTTATACTAAATATATAATACTACTCTAATGTAAACATTAAAATAATGTTAAGATTATCTAAAAAAAAAAAGTTAAAATGACTATATAAAAATTTTCAATAAATAAAAATATATAAATTTATTAAATATTAAAAAATATATAAATATTTTCTTTAAAAATTAAAAAAAAAATATGGACGGGTCTAAAATGGGCTTGTGTTAATATTTTACAAATATGGACGAATTCGGATAAAATTTTAGACCCATATTTGAGCTGAGTCATGCTTGAACAAACATAAAATATATTATTATCTTGTTTAGACTTGACTTGATTTGACCCGTGAGCACCTTTAGTTAAATATATAACTTGGGTAGATCAACCCTAATTTGAGGGAAAAAAAGAAGCTATGTCTACCGAGTCAACAAATATTATACAATTTGGCATAGTTGTTTTCCATAGAGGTGCTCATGGGCCGAGTCCGGTCTAAGCATGATATTAACATATTTTATGTTTACTCAAGTCCGGCCCAACTCGAAATCTGGGTCTAAAATTTTGCCAAACTCACTCATTTTTTCAAAAGACTAACCCAAGCTCATTTTAAATCTTTCCATATTGTTTTTTAATTTTTAAATATATATATTAATATTTAATAATTCTATACATTTTTCATTTATTAAAATTTTTTATATAGTCATCTTAACATTATTTTAATGTTTACATTAGAGTAGTATTATATATTTAGTATATACTTATTTTTTTAATGTGTTTTAAATTACGTAATATATAAAAATAACATAATATAAAATATTATAAACTTAAAAATGGGTCGGGCCGAGCCGAGCTTGGGCCTTGAATATTCAAACCCAAATCTGACCCATATTTTAAACAGACCTAATTTTTTATCCTAACCCATTTTTCGGGTCTAATATTTTTGCCCAAACCTTTCTATATTTCTGGCGGACTTGAACGAATAACCCGACCCATGAACAAATTTAGTTTTCTATTAACAAATTAAGAGTTATAGGATGAGTTTTCTAAAATAAGCTTTTCGTTATCGTCAAAATCATACAAAACATTATTTAATTATATAAATTATTACAAAATTTATAAAATTTGTTAAAATTATATAAAATATTACGATATTCGTAATTCTTTTATGTAATTATAAAAATATTACTCAATTATATAAACTATTATAAATCTAACACAAATTACATAACAATATTATTAAATTATACAAAATATTACAACTTGGTTGTACTACTATTAGTTTCTACTTTTGTTGGAACACACTATTTAACCAGAGTTATTGTATCTTTACCCATCACCTTTCCTTAGTGCTGAAATTATTCGAGGACTTGGGACAATGGGCATTTTGGAGAAAAATGGAAGATTGACGTAATAGAAAAGACCATCATAAGCGGGACGATTGAAATAATTGTCATCAATTATTGGGTTCGACCAAGTTTACAAATTTTGATGTACTTTTTAAATTTTATAGTATTATTTATATTAATTTGTATTACTTTTTTTTTTATTTTATTTTATATCATATTTCAAATATTTTTTTGTTCAAATCGTTTTTTTCCATGTTGACTTAGTGTGCACTATGAGAAAGTATAATCTCAACTTTTATGCCTAATTTTAGGAATTAAGTGCGGGCTTCCTAGTCTAATTTGGCTGTTAGATTTAAGATTGGGACTTTAACCTAATTCTGTTTTTCCCCTGTTATGGCCTATGGGGGTGAGAACATCAAGTAATATCAACATATACTCTCAGCACTTTTTTATTGTCAAAAGGTATCACAGATGATATATGATTATGGCGATTAGAAAACATTAGTGGGAAAAAGCGGGGGCGGATAAGGGATATGTGACTTTTGGGATATTGGATTGTTTAATATTGCCAACCTTGGATGACAATTAAGGTGACTTCTACACTCTAGAAAATGCTTTGTTTTAAGGCCCTTTCGACTAAATACTTTCCTCCGGGTGTGTCGTAATTTTGATAAACCCTCTTCCATTTGGAAGGGTTTTCTGAAAGCTTTGAATATGCTTAGTCCAGGACTTTATTGGAGGATAGAATGGGGGGGGTGGGGGGGTGGGTGGGAAGGTTTAAAAATGGCCTGGACATAGGTCAATGTGATTCTATTCCCATAATGCAGGGAAGCACGAAGATGGAATACCACTTTAATTCAATCTTTTTGCAATGACGAGGTAGCCTCTAGGATTATCCATTTGCCTATTGGGGGAGGTACACGAAGATGATAAGTTGGCGTGGGGACATGCACCCAACACTGACTATACCACGAGATCGGGGTATAATTAGTTACTTGTTTAGGGTTCGGGTGTAGGTCCTCATAGGGTCTTTTGGAAGGAACTCTAGAATGTTAGTAATCTCACATTGATAACATGTATAAAATTTAAAGAATTTAAATAGAGAATTCTTTATAATTTGGGTAATTGAGTTGGGTTTGAATAATTGTGCTTAGTTAGTGGCTGTACGTCTATACCTACATATATGTAAGGGAAAAAAATGGGTACGAGACACTTGAGCTTGAATTTGGTGTGTAAATAATTTTTATATATAATTATCTTTCTTTGCATCTAATCATATTTATTTAAATAAATATAAATTTCAGAAAAAAAAATAATTTTTTTAGAAAGTTATAATGTTGTGACAAAAGTTGCGTACCAACTGACATATTCTTTGATAAAGAAACACAATGTGCTAATATATAAAGCTCAACAATGCTATGTTCACCATTCATTTTTTGTTGTTTCAAGACCTGTTGTATCCTTAGAGGTAAAATTAAAGCCTTAAGTACAGTGAATCACGTTTCAAGTCTATTTCTTTCTTATCTTAATTTTATTTCTTGCATCACAAGTTTGTTTTTTGTACCACCTTCTTTCTAACATGGAATGTGTAAACCCTTCCAAAAATATATTAAACTTTGGTCATTTAAATTTATCGAATTGCTAGTTAATTATGAAAAAAGAACTAAATTGTAAATGTTCTCAATTATAAATTAATGATTGGCCAAAGACTTAAGGACTTATATAGCAATTAAACCAATGTCTAAAATGGCAAATATACCATTTTGGAACTATAGTGGACGGTTAGGTGTGGGTTTTGTTTATAAGTTATATTAAATTATAATTAAAAGATTATTAATAATAAAACAAATAAGAGTTAGAAGAAAGAAACATTTCTTGCTTCATCTTTCTTCTTCCACCGTCCATTGTTTTAAGCTTCAATCTTTCGGTCTTTGCTTGGTAAGTCAATTTAGTCCAAGCTATCTCGTGTACCAATTTTTAAAATTGTTAAAGTTTTAAAAAGTTTTTATTGATGAATGCTTTATGAAATTGATACTTAATTGTTAGATTTTAAGTTTAGAAGTGAAAAGTTTAATTGTTACTTTTTAAACATAAGGACTAAAATGCATGAATTTTAAATTTGGTATAAAATTTCTATAATTTTTATAATAGAGAGTTGTAGAACATTGTGAGAAAAACAGTTGATGCGAAATTCAGTAAATATTAGTTCTGGCTACGAGAAGTTGGATTTATAGGTAACATGATTTCAACGAAAGCTATCCAAGTTGATCTGAACAAATTTTCAGAAATTGTGAATTGAAAGCCTACGAAAAATGTTTTATAGGTGCATAGTTTTTGGGGTTTGACCGTGTATTATCGACGATTTGTTAAAGGTTTCTCAATGATAGCTTTATCGTTAACGAAGCTATTACAAAAACATGTCAATTTTGTCTGGTCAGAAAGGTGCCAATAGAGTTTTGAACTGTTGAAAGTCATGCTGACAAAAGCTCTAGTTGTAACTCAGTTTGAATCTAGGAAATAATTTGTTGTTTTCAGCGATGTTTTTCTTAACTAAGTGGGTTGCGTATTGATGCAGAACGTAAAAGTAATAGCTTATGCTCTTCAGTAGCTTAAGCCACACGAGAGGAATTACCCTACTCATGATCTTGAATTAGCTATTGTTCTTTTTGTTTTGAAGATTTGACGACACTACTTATACGGGGAGAAATGTCATATTTTCACCGATCACAAAAGCTTGAAGTATCTGTTGACCCAAAAAGAGTTGAATCTGAAACAATGCAGATGGCTTGAATTATTGAAAGATTATTATTTGATTATCAACTATCATCTGGGTAAAACTAATGTGCTAGCTGATGCATTAAACCAAAAATCTTTGTTTTATTTGAGAGCAATGAACACTTATCTGACTCTGGAATGTGGCGATTTTATTTTAGCTGAATTGATAGCTAAAGGTTTGTAAGTCTTCAAATCAGGTGTGGGATCTAAACCTAAATCTTTGTGTATAATTAAATCAAATAGGAAGCAAAGAACTAGTATAGGCGAAGCCTAGGAGAAACCCTGGACTGTGTGAACCCGTGTGCAAACCCTTTTGTGCAAGCCTCTTGTGCAAACCCCTTTGTGCGAGCTCCTTATGCGAACACCCATGTGCGGATCCATTTGTGTGAAACCCTAGTTGCGAACCCTTTGTACGAGCCTTGAGTGCAAGCCCCAATTAAGCAAACCCATATGCAAAACAATATAAGAATAGTCACACGCAAGCTATACTATATTAATGCGAACCCTAACTATTAATACCTGCGAGCTTATATGATTATGTATTATGCGAGCCATGTTATGCAAAGCCACATAGTTATATTATGCGAGTCTGTATGTGTATGAACCCTAGGATTACGGGAACCTATATATGCGAACCCTAGGATTATATGAGCCTGTATGTATGCAAACCCTGGTAATACACTATCTCGTATGCATGTGAATCCTAGGAATATGCGAGCCTATATGTGAACCTTAGGAATTTGCGAGCCTATATGCGAACTCTAGGTACATGCGAGCTTATATGATAATGCGAACCTGTATATGTGTTAAATAAATAGATTGTTAAATTCTCATGAAATTTTGTGTACGTGACACTGTGTTTTATTTGTTTACTCACACCAATTATATATTTGTGTGATATTGAGATAAATGTATGCTTGAAATGCCTTATAATGCCAATATGAAATATTGATTGTAGCAGTAGATATTGTTAAAAAGCATAAAACATGCTTAGTATATGTGCATATTTACATGAAATATTGATTGTAAGAGGAGTTTTGTAGGAGACAGTGGCAAATTAAGTCCACATCGAAAGTCAATATTGCACGAAGTGGGCGGCAATGTCATCTAAACCAGACAAGACATAATGGTAGTTATTGAACACCATCAAATCGGATCAAACCAGGATGATAATTTAAAAAAGCTATCAAAACCGGGCAAACAGGATGGTAAGTTATTGTAGTAAAAATCACCGTCACAGGTGACAAGTGAATGACCATTGCCACTAGAAATCAAACTCGAGATGGTCAGTTATTGTACTGAGTTTTGGAGTGTCGAGCAATGCTCAAGGGTGGATAGGATGGACGGGTGGGAACTTAAAAAACATAAATTGCATCATATATAGTTGTTATTCATTGATTTATTATTTTGCTTCATGAAGATCGCTTTGTTTACTACTGAATTTTATCTATATGCATTATTGTTGTCAATTATATGTAATGTTTTAGAATTTAATCTCACATTGGGTCATTTTAAGTTCACTCCCCCTTTTCTTTCCCTTCCAAATAACATAGAAAATTAGGACTTGGATGGCATCGGAAGGACCCGGACTAGACAATCAACTTTATTATTATTTAATCTTCCATTTAAGTTAGTTTATATCGTAGGATTAGAACTGTTTGGTTAGTTTTCAATAAAGCATGATATGGTTAGTTTTTTTTTTATTTGCATGATATTTCGGTTTAGAAGACTACTATTTAAAATAAATATTTTTCGCTGTTTTCAAAATAAATGATGTTCATAAATATTTTTTCCGAAAACCTTAAACCATTTCAAAACTGCCACAAGAACAATGATGAAATTGAATCATTAGGTAAAGCCGACTAAAAAATAATGAGTGTTTCTTAAAAACAAAAGAACGATTTCCCTACAAAGTAAACAATTGGTTTTTTAAGGATCACTTCGGTGATTGAATGCAATGTCTTTGACTTAGTCGAAACTCTTAGGCTAAGTCGAGGGAGTTACATCGCACTACTCGCTTTTTGTATGTTTTGATAATTTTACAATTTGATCCTCGGGTTGGGAAGTTTGGCTATTGCCTTCGAGATCGAGATACCAAGCTCTAGATATCACAATACCCACCTGATAAATTTTGAAGTTTGGATATTATCTTCAGTATCGCGATACCCAGACATAGATATCACGATACCGTCCTATCACATTTGGAAATTTTTTAGCTTAGTCCTATTTTACGCTCGGGTCAACAAAAGAGATTTCGTAAGCTCGATTGAGACTCGAAATTGATTGTGTATCTTATTATGAATGTGTTTATGACTCGAATGTATGTTTGAATGTTATACTTGTTGTATATTTGACAGTAATTGCTTCGACAATGGATGTGGCATCCTGTAACTCGTCAGGTCCGAGTTACAATAAGATTTTAACCCTAGGTCTAAAATCAATTTCTTCTATTTAAGATAATTATGTTTTACTTACTCTAATAGAAAATTAAATCATGTTTAATCACTCGATTACTCAATCGATGTGCCAAATTAAAAGTTGATCATACATAAACAGATCTTTATAGTAAAGTATCATAATCATACATAAATTATTAAAAAAATCATATGCAAAAACACTTTATAAGGTTAGGGGAGGAATATTATAAGTTGTAATCTCAACTGTTCTACTTCTTGCTTTGAGAATTATATTTATTTCTCTCGTATCAAATACTCCGAAATTATAACATGACCAAATGTTCCAAAAGGGAATTACATTTGAATTTGCACAGAAGAACCATAACGTGATGTACTAATTAATATGCAAGGAAGGAATATACCTATATTCCTTATCATTTGAAAAGGGCCAATGCTAATTTAAATAAAAAGAATATCTTCAAAATTTGTCTTCAATTGCATTTTGAAGAACACCAAAACAATACCCAACGTCAATTGGACGATTGTGAAAGATATTGACATTCATCAATTTCTCGCATGCCTAGTACAGTTTTCACTCTTATCTCCCACTAATTTAATAACAACCTTTATCCTTACCTTTAAACCAGATTTAATATATTTCTAATTTTTTTTTAAAAGTGGTTCCAGTGGAAAAGAGTATATTGTTTATCTTAAGAGTCTCGAGTTCGAGCGTCTGTGTGTACAAAATGTGTGTACGTTGTTAAAGGGTTAAGAAAATATAAACAGATACTACCATGTAATCATATTAATATATTCAAAAAAAAAAAAAAAATCTGAACAAACCTAATTCTCAAAATCGAGGGTTGATATAAAAAAAGTGATTATAATAAACTAATATATTACCAAAAATATAACTAACTAATATGAATTAAAACTAAGCTAATTCTTTTTGAAAAGCAGCGTTTTGAGATATTATATAGAATGCAAATCCAAATACGTAAAGATATGGGATGTTATTTGGATTAAAGAAGAGAAAGCCAAAAGGAACAAGGCTCTAAATCAAGGTCTATACAGAGATGGGAAATTGGAAATCAGTGTCCAATGATTGACACTAATCCTAGGTTTCTTTTACTTTCTCCATTATAAAGGAAGATATGGTTCATGCGTTTCTCTACATTTAGATAATGACATCACTTCTTTGATTGCTGCTCAACAATTTCTGGCTACCAAATTATTTTTCTATTAATTTCTTTTATCTTCAGCAATAGAAAAATCTTGGGTTTTCCATAATTTCCCATGTTTTTTTTTTCTTGAACCAAATTAAGCAATTAGCTAGCTTTCCCTAACAATGAAGACAATTCCATCATTTTCTCTGCCATTGCTTTTAAACAACTTCATGCCTACCTTGTGTATGTGAAAATGCCAAAAAAAATCAAGGAAAGTTGGGTGAGGAAGAACGTACCTGATAAAGCATTGAGTCCATTAAAACAAGTGTTGAAAAAAGAAGTGGCCTCTTTGGTATGACCAACAATGTGATCTCCTAAATCCAGTGGTTGGGTTTGGCTTTGATCATCAAGGAAGGGTGCATGCGGATCAGATCCACCATTTTGATGATCAGTCACCATTGCAAGAGCTGTAAAATTTTAATTAAAAAGATGTGAAGGGAAAAGAAAAAGGAGAGAAATTAATTATATATGGAAGAAGATGGTTTCCAAGTTCCGGCACTGCGACTGATCGATCCAACTGAACAAGTTTTCGAAAGAGCCAACGAAAATGTAGAATCTTAAAAGGACTTTTATTAGGAAATACAGCTCGTCTTACACTTGTTTAGCTCATAATTGTTTAGGCATGTTATACATGTATATCTTGTGAACGTTTACATCAATTGTATCACTTAAAGATCGTGTTATACAGTAACCGGTCCGATTCAGTGGAGAATTTACAAATTATATTATTAATCATTAAATTATGGACAAGTTTTCGTTTCGATCATTTAATTAAGAAAAGTTACAATTTGGTTACTTAATTTTTAAAATCGATGTTATATGACTTTTATTGTTCGCGACCATATACACCAATCAAAAGCTCCCTTTCCCTTTCTCTTCTATAGTTCATTTTTTTCCATGAAACATCTTTGAACGTTACAAATCTATGAACCAAAATTCAAACAACTTTTTTCTCTGATCTCCCACATTGATCGTATGTACCTTTACTCGTCCATGGGCATTGATCCATCATACCAATTTCATATTGTCACTTGGAGCTCACTGGCAAAACTTTTTACAAAAAACTTAACAATCCAGTAACTAAAATAAAAACTTTTGAATAGTTCAATGACTTAAATGAAAAGTTTTAAATAATTTAGTGACAAAATTGTAAATTTTTTTAATTAAGTGATCAAACGAAACTTACCCATAATTAGTGACTAATGACATAATTTATCTTATTTTTAATAAGCAATGTTATTTTAAGGATAAATTTATTTTTCATATAAAATCTGGAAAAAATTACTCATGATGAGATTTTGACCCAATCATTTTGATTTTTAATAATTTTTAAATTTTCTATTTTAATTAAAATCATTTTTATTATTTTATAAAAAGTAAATTTGATATACAAAATTTTCATCTCATAGATGTGCTGTGATCTAATTTTTGTAATTTGAATTATTTAATTTTATCTAAATTACATTTTTTAATATTTAATAATAAATCCGCATCACATATTAGATAACAAAAAAAAAATGGAACCAACTTCAAATAAAAAAAATACCAGACCCTAATTGTGGACTAATCGATTAGGCGTTCGCTTCCTTGGAAAATAAATTCTCAAATCTTGTGTGTGAATAATATATTTATTTTTCGTTTTATTCATATTTATCATGTTTAAATAAATTATTTGTTTCCTTTTTTATTAACGAATGAGACGCAAAGTTATTATTTCTTTTTCCCTTTTTAATCTTGGAAGTTGATATTATAGAAAAGTAATAATGTTTTTAAAATCGATTTGGTGATTGAATCTGTCAAATAATTATTTTTTAATTCAATCGATCTGATCATTTAAGAATCGAATGAAGCAAGTATTTTTGAAGTCTACTGAACGGGATGTTTACTTAAGTCCATATATAGATTTAAGCAGTTTGCAAACTTTATGCTCGTTTTCTTTAGTTATATATCCGGTGGGTTGCATCATATAGATGCTCTCTTCAAGATAGTTGTTGGAGGCCAATTTTGACCGGGCCCAATATTTGAATAAAAATTAAACCCAATTTTAGATTTTAAATTTTAATTCATTTTAAGTTAAATTTATTGTAAATTTAAGCTTATTTGGAGTTTAAATTTATTTTGAAATAAAAATTTAAATTTAAAGTTTATTTTAATGTCCAAATTACAAACTTAAATTAAATGTCCAAAATGTCCCAAATTTACAAAGTCTGAAGCCCACTTTACAAACCCGATTGGGCCTAATTACAAATGGCCCAAATTGCCTAAACCCAAACCCTATACATGACTCAGCACTCAAAATGAGCCAAACCCTAAAAGTCAACCCACTTGCTACCACCTACATCTTAGCCTCTCAGAACACGCCACGTCAGCAACCAAGTTGCACCACTAGGCAGCCACTTGCTTATGCACCAACGTCACTTCCATGGACACCACTGTGCCTGCAAGAAGAAAAGACAGGATTTAAATGCAAAAACAGACTTTAATCATTGTAAATATGGCTATAAAGCTAGATTTGAAAGGTTGTAATGGAGGTTACAGACCTTGGTTACACATTAAAAAAAATCAATAGAAAGACAGTTTTTTTTTCATATAGACACACGAAGCCATACACAAGCACAAAACTAGTATTCAAACCCAAAGGAAGGGGTGATCAATAACAGACTTCAATCGGGTTAAGAGACTTTCTGTTTTTAAGGTATGAATTAATATGCATTTATTACATGCTTGTTTACTACTAACGTTTTAAAGTATATACATTAAATACGTTTTTTCATTTATTATTTACCACCTATTCCAAAATGTTTTAAATGGATATTAAATAAATATTAATAATGCTAATAATAATAATAATAATTAATAATAAAAGTAATAATTTTAATAGAAAAGGAAAATTGAAAAGGCATTTGGAATTACGCCCTTTGGCTGCACCACCGTCGGAGTCACCAACGAAGCCCTCCAAGCCATCGCCGTCGCCACCGCCGGAGACCTTTGACACGTCGTCGATGCCGTAGTTTTGAAGATCGTCATTCTTGTAGTTTCAGATTTGACAAATCAAAGAGCATATTAGAAACAAATGAAAATAAAAAAAAAACAATTTAAAAAAAATAATAAACAGTTTTGAAAATCTGTAAAAAATGAAAATGAAACTCTTGTTTTTAAACCCAAGGTTCGATCTAGGTGTAAGAACCTAGATCTGCTTTTGTATAAAAAAAAAAAGGTGGTTTTACCTTTTCCGGTGGCCGACGTTGCGCGCAGGTAACTGGAGATGGCATCGGAGCATGGCCAAGGACACGGGACGGCAGCGCGTGGTCTTGGGTGAACGATAGGGGCATGGCAGCAGCCTTGGTTGAAGCTTGGTCGACCATGGAGGAGAGGAGAGGAAAGGAGAGAATTTAGGGATTTTTTTTTGAAGAAAATGATTGAAAAATGAAAAAATGGCTTAAAATGTGGTATTTATAAGAGATCAAAACGACGTCGTTTTGGTCTAGGCTTTTAAGCCCCAAAACGACGTTGTTTCACCTCAAAACCCAAGCTTCGACCCGACCCGATCCAACTTGCCTCAGGATTCGCGTGTTTTTTTGCTTAATGGTATAATTGTGCCCTCAATCCTTCCGTTTTTTCAGAAATTTGCAATTTAATCCTTTTAATTTTTAATTAATTTTAAATTGGCCTAATAATTTCATTTCTTATTCAATTTAATCCTTTGCCCTTTTTGAAAGCCTAGGAAGCTACCACGTGTCAATATTTTGGCTTATTTATGCAAATGGTCCCTCTTACTCCTAATTTGTTTCAATTTAATCCTTAATTCAAGTTCTGTTAAATTACAAAATTGACCCAAAAATTTTAAATGATTTTCAAATAAGTCCTTTGACTTTAAAATGCTTGAGAAGCTGTCACGTGTCACCATGTTTCGATTTTATTGACCTAAAGGTCCCTAAACTATCCAAAAATAATATTTTGGCCCCTGAACTATTCCAAAAATCCATTTTTAACCCCAAACTTTTTAGAAATTACATTTTTACCCTCGAACTTTCCAAAATTCCATTTTTACCCAATTTCTCTGAAAATTACCATTTTACCCTCGAACTTCCAAAAATTCCATTTTGACCTCGATTTCTCCAAAATTACCATTTTACCCACGAACTTCCAAAACTTCCATTTTTACCCTGATTTTTCCAAAATTACCATTTTACCCCTAGATGTCTAAAAATTCCATTTTAGACCCCAAACTTTTTCAAAATTACCATTTTGCTCCCGAGTGTCCAAAATTACTATTTTGCCCTCGGGTATCAAAAAATCACATTTTCAACTCAGATTGTTTTATTTTTCTTCCTCATCAATATTTATATTTAAATTTTAAATTATTATGCCTTTGTATTTCGTACTTTTGATTTTTGCATATCATTTATCTGTTTAATTATTTTAGCTTTGTGTTATTTAACTTTCGTTATTAACTGCTCATTCATATTAAACTCATATATTTGTTTTCAAAATTATCTTCATGAAAACTTTAAAAATCAATGCAATATTCTTTTATTTCGAGTTTTGAAAATTTGTGCCTTAACTTATTAGGCGCCATTTTTCTTCAAGTCGGAATAATCAAATACTCTTAAATCGAGGCAATGTTTCTTTATCTCTAATTCTGAAAATTTGTGCCTTAACTTATTATGTGCGACTTTTCTGGATCTCGAAATGTTATGTATTAACTCACTGGACGTGACTTTCTTTCTCGATCACCTCGAAATAGTGGGACTTCCAAACAAAAATCGATTTCTTTTAAACGTAACTCATACATTTAAGGATCGTATTTTAAACTTTATTCAAATTTTCAAAATTTTACAAACAAGACCTTAAGATAATCAATGTGGTACCAATTTTGGGCGTATGAGGGTGCTAATCCTTCCTTATGCGTAACCGACTCCCGAACTTGTTTTTTGGACTTCGAAGACCAAAATATTTTAAAAAATGAATTTTAAACGTTTTGTGGTGATCCAATCACACCATATAAAAAGATTGGTGGCGACTCCCATTTTAAAACAATTTTCGAAACACGTTTTCAAAAAATGGTTTCGACAGCCTGACGACTCCATTGAGGATCTTTTTTTTAAATAAAAGAGAGTCAAGCCAAGATTGATTATTTTTGGGTCTTTTTGTCAAAAGTTTAAGTACTCGATTTTGTTTAAAATATGATCCTTAAACATTTTGTATAATGCTATACTACTAGTATAAATTTGCATTCATCTGCATATGATACTACCCTTTTAAGTGGAAGCAAGAAACTACTCCTTCATGAGGTCTTCACCTCCGTGCAGGATAGTTGATCGCTTTCGGGATTACATCTGTACCCATGTTTTCATGAAGTTTTCACTTCCGTGCAAACATGTGGAAAATGTGTCCCCCTAAATCGAACTCATCCGTATGAGCCTGTAATGGGTGAGGATCGAGGAATCTGCTGGTTTAGGTACCCTTACTTTAGAGCTTAAAACCACATATAGTGAGCCGTAAGAACTTGCCTTAGAAGGAGTTATACTGAACCTTTTAGCAACTATCTATACTTGTATATTGATATTGATGTGCTTTGCTAACTTGTTTATTTTGTCTCTTTTTGCATTGCATTTCATCATCATAAAAAGTAAAGGTATAGACTCAAAAGTTCAGTTACTGATAAGAGAATCGATTATGGAAAATAAGTACCTTGATAAGGTGGAAGACAATATGGTCGTGTGTATGTGGTCAGAGGAGACTTAACGTCAAAAAGGGGATAGCTTAGTGGAAGGATATGAGTCAGAGCTTTGGGATTATACCAGGATCAGTACGGCTGAAAACAGTGTGAAGGAATTGAAAGAGATATGGGACAGTTGGGATAATGACATGAAACAGACCTTTTACCAAGAATACGAAGATTTGTCGCACTTGTTCGAGGTTAAGGTAGATAAACTCCTCTTTCGAGCTTTAACGCAGTATTGGAACCCAGCCTACAGTTGCTTCACCTTCGGGAATGTAGACATGACACCGACGATAGAAGAATACACTACTCTACTCCGTTGTCCGAAAATCTCGGTAGATAAGGCCTATTCTAAAGCTTCAAATGTCCCGACTGTTGTTAAAAGGTTAATAAACATCACCGGTATGAGCGAACAATGGGTTGCAGCTCGGGTTAAGGTTAAAGGCAACAACAAATGCATACGTGAAAAAGTCTACGAGATTTGATACTGGCTCATCTAGATGCAAAGAGAAAGATTGACATCCTAGCCCTAAGTATTTAGGGGTTAGTCATTTTTTCAAAGGCTTTGGGACATATAGAAGACGCGGTAATAGACTTGTTTGATCGATTGAATAAAAGAGTTACACTCGTCCCGGCCATACTGACTGAAACTTTCAGATCCTTAAATGCGTGTAGAAAGGAGAGAGAAGGTCAATTTATTGCCTGCGCACCATTGTTGATGGTATGATTTCATAGTCACTTTTGGAAAACAGAAAAAGTCTCCTATCAGTACTTGTCTAAAGATTACTCCCCTTTGAAACTACGCAAAGGTAAGAAAATTTCTCGGAAGAAAAGTGAATGGCCATACTCTAAAGCCTCAAAGACGAAGACATAAAGTGGCGAGCACTATGGTTTGCTCTTGATAAAATATTATATCGATACGTAAACTTCGATTGGGTTCCATTGACGAGGATATGGGGAGCAACAAGATACGTACCTTTACTGGTTTCAAGACAATACAGATCAAGACAGTTCATACCAGTAACTCAGGGTTAGCTCAGTGTGAATTCGCATACCGAGGAGAAAATAATAAGAAAATGATTCGAGAAATCTCGAATGCATGGAACCAGGTTCGAAGAATGAAAGCATTCGGCGTCAATCCCATGACAACTGCAGAATATGATTAGTGGAGAAATAGAAGGATCAACAACAACATTCCTGTGCCAAACCCGAAAATTGTTCGCCCAATTGAGGAACACTTGCAGGTTGTCCCGACTGAACTAGAAATAATTAAACAAGATTTTGAGAGGAAGAATGCAGAGATGGAAAAAATGATAGAAAAACAGGAAGAAGAGCAGGTGCTTTTAGGATTAGACGTTGATGTTCAGAAGCTAAAAGCGGAGAAATTGAGAAAAGGGAATAATAAGGCTGAAAAGTTCTCAATAGCCTAAAGAAAGACTATAAAAAGCTTCATTTGTCAATGAGGACTGCCGGTTTTGGTAAGACATCAGAACAATGACAATAGGAAATCCACGAAGAGAAGAATAGAAGAAGTCAATGGAAAAACAAGTTTCAAGATGCCCAGGTTCAGGAAAATGCCATGAAGAGTAGCCTTTTGGAAAGCCAAGCTGAGGTGACCGAATTAAAGGCCCGAGTACGAGAATTAGAGGAATCCTTGTATAAGCATCATAGTCGAAATTCAATGATGGAGTTGAAGGCAAGCCGAGCTGAGATCGAGAGACTAAATAGGAGGGTGGAAGAATTAGAAGCTTTTTTGTAGAATAGTGAAATACGAATCGAGATTCTAGAGAGAACATTGGAAACAAATGACTGACATCTTCAACAAACTTAGAAGCAAGTCAGAGACAGATATTATATTATGGGTGAGGCTTTAAATCAAATTTGCGGAATAGCCGATCACGTGCAAGCACTGGCAGTTGAAGCAGAAGAGTTAAGCATATAATATGAGTCGAAGACAGAACGAGGTCAAAAGCTAGCAAGACTCCTCAAGAAAGTTAAAGCTCTGAGCATCAAGGCAAAACCATTTATGTAATTTGCTTTATGTAAAGGAACTTGTTATCTAGTGAAGTTTTCAAAATAGAAATTAAATTATAAGTCAATACTTTTCTTTTGCATTCACGTATTCATTCGCATTGCATTCTCACGTTTTAACTCAATAACTCTCATTAAATAAAATTTGAAACAATTAAACCCGAAAAAATAGAGAATTCACACCCTTACGACACACGGAGAGCCATAGACCAAAAAATAGAAAGGTTAGACCAGTTACAAAAGGAAATGCAAGAGCGAATGCTAGCTCAGTTGCAAGACCAGTTGGAAAAGGTTCAACGAGATATGAGAGACCAGATTATTGAGTCTCAAAGCAACATAATCAATCGATTAACCCAACTATTACAGGAGGCGAAAAAAGGAAAAAATCCTACAGTAATCCCAAGGGAGGAAAATGAAAATCCCCAATACCCTTCTAGCTTTACTCCCGTGCACAACCAAGCTCCACCAGAAACAAATTCGCGAGGAGCTCCCATCTTCATTCGAGCACAACCACATCTCATTGGTACCTCAGGCCAAGCCAATTATCCGACTGGATCAGGGTCTAATCCAGGGGAAACTACTGCGAACCTCATTAATCCCGACCTCGATGAAATCATAGAGGTAGAGAAAACAAAATTAGAAGTTTCCAAATAGATAGATGAGCGGTACAAGTGGTTGGAAGATAAGGTTAAAGTAATGGAGGGGGATGACACCTACTGTGGGATATATGCTAAAGAACTAAGCCTAGTTTTAGACTTAGTGCTACCCCCAAAATTCAAAGCTCCAGAGTTTGAGAAGTACAATGGGACAAGTTGCCCAGAAGCTCACATGACTATGTTCTGTCAAAAAATGACAGGATACGTCCATAATGACCAATTACTGATCCACTGTTTCCAGGACAATTTGGTAGGATCCGCGGTAAAATGGTACAATTAGTTAAGCCGTGCAAAGATCAGTTCATGAAAGGACCTGGCCCAGGCTTTTATGAAACAATACGGTCATGTTACCGACATTGCTCCGAATAGAATCACTTTGTAAAATATGGAGAAAAGGTCGAGCGAGAGTTTCAAGAAATATGCTCAACGATAGAGAGATACGGCCACCCAGGTGCAGCTGCCATTAATGGAGAAAGAGATGACCATGCTTTTCGTCCACACGCTAAAAGCACCATATCTCAACCACTTGTTAGGAAATGCTACTAGAAGTTTCTCGGACATTGTTATGTCTGGAGAAATGATTGAAAGTGCAATTAAGAGCGGTAAGATTGACGTTGGGGAAAGCGAGAAAAGAACAACCCCCAGAAGGAAAGAAGCTGAGGTAAACAACGGAGACATGTACAGGCCAAACTATGCGAAGTCAATCATGATGACGTAATCTAAAACCCCTACAAGCAATTATCAAAATCCACCGAAGTCGGAACTAAGCTCAAGAAAAAACACTGAAAGAATTCAGTTCACTCCTATTCCGGTGACATATAAAGAGCTTTACCAGTAATTATATGACCAACATGTAGTAGCTCCGTACTACACGGAGCCAGTACAACCACCTTTTCCAAAATGGTACGACGCCAATGCTCAGTGCGAATTCCATGAAGTAGTAATCAGACACTCCATCAAAAACTGTTTCGCTTTCAAGAAGATAGTGGAAAGATTAATTAAAATGAATCGTATAAGATTCGATGAGCCGTCTGGACCTAACGTAGCTGGAACCCTTTACCTGCCCACCCTGATCAGGGGGTGAATACAATTGCAGGAGTAGAAGGTAAAAGGGTTAAGACTAATATTGGAGAGGTCAAATTACCTTTGAAATGAGTATGACGTCAAATGATAAACAGAGGAGTGATCACGCGGAATGGAAGAGATATGATGATAACGGCCAAGAATTATTGTGACTTCTATAATGCTAAGGGGCACGAGATTCAACACTGTTCGGAGTTCAAGATATTGGTACAGGATTTGATGAACCGTAAAGAACTGGAGTTCTTGGAAGAAGAAGAAGAGATGGAGGATATTTATGCCTCCGAAGAAAAAGGGATGAACAAGCCTGATCGCCCTGTGATAATTATCTCTACTTCCAAGGGTACTGAGACAAGAAGACAACCGACACCTTGTGTTATCATATGAAAACCTGCACCGTTTCCTTATGAGGATAGCAATAGAGTCTCTTGGAATTACGGGTGTAACATAATAACGCCTAAAGATGAGCAATCCCAAGAATATGTAAACCTTGTTACTCGCAGTAAGAAATGCTATGAGTTGAAAGAAGAGAAAAAAAAAGCTGCAAAAGGAAAGGCCTTGGCAATTAAACTAGAAGAAAAAGAGACTGACAAGCCTGAGCCGGTAAATGAACTAATAGTAGAAAAAGAAGCGAAAGAATTCTTGAAACATAGCGAGTATAGTGTGGTCGAGCAGTTACACAAACAATTGACACGCATATCAATCTTAACCCTGCTGCTAAGTTCAGAGGCTCACCGTAATGCACTGATGAGGGTGCTCAATGAAACATATGTGGCTAATGACATATCCGTGTGTAAGCTGTATTGCCTAATTAATAACGTCAGTGTTGACACTTTATTTTCTTCAGCGACGACAAGATCCAGTATGAGGGAATGGGGTCGACAAAGGCTTTGCACATCAGTACTCGCTGCAAGGGGTAAACCTTACCCGGAGTGCTCATTGACAATGGCTCAGCTTTAAATGTATTGCCACTAGTCACCCTGGAAAGATTACCAGTCGATAGCTCTTATATAAAGACATGTCATAACATAGTTAGAGCTTTCGACGGAACAAAAAGAAAAGTGATAGGCCGAATTGAAGTGCTATTGCAGATAGGCCCGAATACCTATGAGGTGGACTTCTTAGTAATGGACATTAAGCCCTCCTACAATTGTTTATTAGGGAGACCTTGGATCCATTCAGCGGGAGCGGTACCATCCTTACTTCTTTAGAAGCTTAAATTGGTAACTGAAGGAAGATTGGTTACAATAAACGTAGAGGAGGATATTATCGCATTTGTAACAAGTGACGCCTCGTACATAGAAAGAAATGAAGAGGTAGTGGAATGCTCCTTTCGATCGTTAGAGTTTGTTAATACAACATTCATCGCAGAAGGAAGTAAAATTCCTGAACCAAAGTTGTCACGAACTACGAAGATGGGGTTACGATTGACAATTGAAAAAGAGGTACTGCTAGGAAAAGGGCTTGGGAAACATCTGCAAGGGGTAATCAATTCACCAGCACCACTAGAAAAGTGGGACTACTTCGGGCTGGGATACAAGCCAGATATGAAGGAAAAGAAGAAAGAGATAGAAAGGAAGCGAGAGATGAGAAAAGCACGACTGATCGGTGAGGAAATCAAATGAGAGCCGATGACTTTTCTCCATATATCGAAAACTTTCGTTTTTGATGGAATGAGGTTTAAAGAGGAAGAGAAGACTGAAAGAGTTGTGACGGAGTTAGACATTAATGTCATCTCTGAAGAAGGCAAAGGAAGGAGTTTGTCACAAATTTGCCCGTACATGCCAGGAAGCATTCTGGACAACTGGACGGAAGAGGAGCTCCCTGTAGCCTTTAGGATCATTTTAGAGTAATACTCAACGTATATCTATCGTTCTATGCCCGAGTGCGATAGAGATCTTTTGTAAAGGGCATTTGACCTTTATCCATTATCTTAATGAAAATGCATTTTGTCCCCTTTCGACAAATATCTCTTTATATTCTTTCATTCTAAATCAAATAATTTGTTTACCCTTAACCTACACAATTAATCATTATTGAATTTTGTATACATATACTCATACTCATACCATACAATCATTCTTAAAATTACTTTGTTTATTGGACCACTCTCATTCTTTTGACAGATCCTTGGATATCAATAATATGAGCAACACTGACAGTGAACCTCATTTCGAGCGAGATATATGTCTCGAAGAACCTCAGGACTTTGAAGATGACCAAGATAGTAACTTATCTCCTGATTTGCTGCGAATAATGGAACAAGAGGAAAAACAGATCTTGCCCCATAAGGAGTTAATCGAAACTGTGAGCATAGGGGATGAATGTGAAAAGAAGGAAATGAAAATTGGAACCAGCATCTCGATAGAAACACGAAAATATCTTATTGAGCTGCTCAAAGAATTCAAAGACGTCTTCACTTGGTCCTACCAAGACATGCCTAGGTTAAACACCGACATTGTAGTCCATAAGCTTTCGATAAAAGAAGAATGCATGCCCGTCCAACAAAAACTCCGTAGGATGCGACCAGATGTGTTGCTAAAAATAAAAGAAGAAGTTCAAAAGCAGTTTGACGCGAGTTTCCTCCAAGTGGTTAAAAATTCAGAATGGGTTGCCAACATAGTCCTCGTCCTCAAGAAGGATGAAAAAGTACGTATGTGTGTGGATTACAGAGACTTGAACAAAGCCAGCCCAAAAGACAACTTCCCACTACCTCACTTTGATGCCCTAGTAGATAATACAGCAGGATATTCCTTTTTCTCTTTCATGGATGGCTTCTTTGGGTATAACCAAATAAAGATGGACATTGAAGATATGACGAAAATTACATTCGTCACAATGTGGGGGACATTCTGTTATAAGGTGATGCCAGTCGAACTTAAAAATATAGGGGCAACGTATGAAAAAGCCATGGTGACATTGTTTCATGATACGATGCACAAGTATATCGAGGTCTATGTCGATGACATGATTGTAAAGTCTTGAACTGGGGAAGAACATGTAAAGGTCTTGAGAAAGTTATTCTTGAGATTAAGGAAGTTCCAGCTAAAGTTGAACCCTTTCATGGATGGCTTCTTTGGGTATAACCAAATAAAGATGGACCTTGAAGATATGACGAAAATTACATTCGTCATAATGTGGGGGACATTCTGTTATAAGGTGATGCCAGTCGAACTTAAAAATACAAGGGCAACGTATGAGAAAGCCATGGTGACATTGTTTCATGATACGATGCACAAGTATATAGAGGTCTATGTCAATGACATGATTGCAAAGTCTTGAACTGGGGAAGAACATGTAAAGGTCTTGAGAAAGTTGTTCTTGAGATTAAGGAAGTTCCAGCTAAAGTTGAACCCAGCCAAATGTACTTTTAGGGCTATTTCAGGTAAGTTGTTAGGTTTTGTGATCTGTCGAAAGGGGATTGAGATCGATCCAGACAAGGTTAAAGCCATGCAAGAATTCCCTCGCCTCGTACGTAAAAAGAAGTTCGAGGTTTCCTCGGGAGGTTGAATTACATCGCTCGGTTCATCTCACAATTAACTAAGAAATGTGATTCCATCTTTCGTCCTCTTAGAAAGCACAATCCAGGTGTGCGGGATAATGAGTGCTAAAGAACTTTTAACAAGGTTAAGCAGTATTTGTCTGATGCTCCGGTCTTAGTACCACCAAGCCCCAACAAGCCATTAATCTTGAACTTAACAGTTTTTGAGAATTCTATGGGATGTGTCTTGGGCCAACACGACGAGACTAGAAAGAAGGAAAGAGTCATATACTACCTCAGTAAAAAGTTTACCGACTGTGAAGCAAGGTATTCATCGATAGAAAAGTTATGTTATGCGTTGGTTTGAACTACCCGAAGATTACAATAGTACATGCTGTACCACACAACTTGGTTAATCTGGAAATTAGATCTTCTTAAATACATGATGGAGTCAATTACGTTGAACGGAAGAATGGCTAGATGGCAAGTCCTGCTTTCAGAATTTGATATAGTTTATGTAGGCCAAAAGACAATGAAAGGAAGTGCAATAGAAGATTTCCTAGCCAGTAGAGCTTTGGAGGATTCTGAGCCAATAATTTTTTACTTTCCAAATGAGGACCTAATTTATATCGCAACCACCAAAGAGGGGACTGCGATAGAACATCCCTAGCTATTAAATTTTAATGGTGCTTCAAACGCTGTGAGCAATGGAATCGGGGTAGCCTTAGTATCATCAAAAGGAGACCATTATCCCTTCACAAGTAAACTCGACTTCGATTGCACAAACAATATGGCAGAATACGAGGCATGCAGTATGGGGATTCAAGCAGCCATAGAACAAGGGATCAAAGTCTTGAAAATATATGGAGATTCAGCGTTGGTAATCTACTAACTCAAGGGAGAATGAGAGACAAGAGACTCCAAGTTAATTGATTATTGAAATATGGTCCTCGAATTGATCAAAGAATTCGATGAGGTTACATTCCAATACCTCCCACGTGAGGAAAACCAAATGGCTGATGCTTTGGCCACTCTAGCCTCAATGATAAAAGTAAACAGACCAGAGTATATGAAGCCCATTCGAATGAGCATTTACGAGACTCCAACCCATTGCTACGAGATCGAAGAAGAAGAAAAAAATGAACATCCTTGGTACCACGACATCCTCTAATATGTAAAAGATCGTAAATACCCTGAAGAAGCTACTGAAAATGATAAAAAGACATTAAGAAGGCTCGCAAACGAGTATGTCCTAGATGGGGAGATTTTGTATAAGAGGAGAAAGGATCAGGTGTTGCTAAGATTTGTTGATGCAATCGAGGCTAAGAAAATACTAGAAGAAGTACATGAAGGGATCTACGGATCGCACGCTAATGGATTCAAAATCGCTAGGCAGATCATGAGATTCGGATACTACTGGTCAACTATGGAGAATGATTGCACCAACTATGCTAAGAAATGTCAAAAATGCCAAATCTATTGAGATAAAATTTAAGTACCTCCATCACTTATGCATGTCATGACTTCTCTGTGGCCTTTTTATATGTGGGGCATGGATATTATCGGGTCGATTTCACCGAAAGCTTCTAATGGGCATAGATTTATCTTCGTAGTTATTGACTACTTCACCAAGTGGGTAGAAGCTGCCTCTTATTCCAACGTTATAAAGTCTGCAGTTGGCAAGTTCCTAAAAAAGGAAATCATATGCTGATATGGAATGCCAGAAAAGATCATATCAGATAATGCATTGAACTTGAATAACAGCACGAAATCGGAGGTTTGTGAGCAATTCAGGATCAAACATCGTAATTCATCTCCATATCGCCTAAAGATGAACGGAGTAGTGGAAGCGGCAAATAAAAAATCAAGAAGATCATTGCAAAAATGACAGACTTATAAAGATTGGCATGAAAAATTATCATCCGCCCTCCTTCCTTATAGGACTTCAGTCAGAACGTCTACTCGGGCAACACCATTCTCACTTGTATACAGGATGGAAGTCATTTTACCTATTAAGGTGGAGATTCCTTCTCTTCGAGTGTTGTCAGAGCTAAATTTGAACGAAGCAGAATGGGTCCAAGCCAGATAAGATCAGTTGAACTTGATCGAAGAAAAAAGGTTAAGAGCCATCCGTCATGGTCAAATGTACCAAAAGCGGATGATACGAGTATGCAACAAAAAGGTCCGCCCTAGAGAATTCCACAAGAGAGATCTGGTCTTGAGGAAAATACTCCCAATACACAAAGACTCTCGAAGAAAATAGATGCCTAATTGGGAAGGGTCGTATGTGGTAAAGAAAGCCTTCTCTGGAGGAGCTCAAATTTTGACTGAAATGGATGGCAATGAGCTATACAACCCAGTGAATTCAGACTCGGTGAAGAAATATTTTACCTAAAAAAAAACGGAGAGGTCATGATAAAAACCCATGAAATGGCATCTTGAAACCAAAGGGATTTTGAGTTGAAAAACTGAAAAGGTCAGCTCAAATGTGGAACGAAGGCGATCAATTGTTCCCTCAAATGTGGCAAGATAGAGAAATTTTACATCTTGGAGCATCGACAAAGTACTCCAGGATCTCCAGATACATATCGAGCAGAAAGATAATCCTCAGATCAGAGAAACTCATATTTGATATCTAGGCGTCTAGCCCTATTCCTTGTAATTATTTTGTCCCTTGTAAATATACAGCAATTTGTTTTTAGCCAATAATTCTTCAAGTTTTGACTCTAATACAATCTCATTCTTCCCCATACTGCCCAAGTATTTTCATACCAAGATAATGGATAATAGACTAAAATTGCATGAAAAAGCAAGGATCCGCGAGTATTATTTTGGAAAATTCCTAAATGATACAAGGACCCTTGTCGAAACCATCCTTTTTTTGGAAAACGACGTGTCTCGAAAAAAATCATTTTCAAAATTGATAAATAATGGGAGTCGCCACCAATCCTTTATTCGGTGTGATTGGATCACCACAAAACGTTTTAAAAGCCGTTTTGAAAACATGTAGGTTTTCAAAATCCAGAAAAATAGGTTCGGGAGTCGGTTACGCATGAGGAAGGATTAGCACCCTAATGCGCCCAAATTGGTACCGTATTGATTACTTTCGGGTCTTAATTTGCGACTTTTAAAAGTTCAAATAAAACTTAAAATACGATCCTTGAATGCACGAGTTAAGTTTAAAAGAAATTGAGTTTGTTTGAAAATCTCGCTATTTCAGAGTGATCGAGGAAGAAAAGCTACGTCCAGTGAGTTAGGACACAACATTTCAAGATCCAGAAATAATGAGCTTTCCTTTGTAAAACCTTTTGAAACTTTTGCGAAAAGGATGTTTGATTATCTCGATTTGAAGAAAGGTTGCACCTAGTAAGTTAAGGCGCAATATTTCGGAATCGAAGATAAGGAAAAATTGCCTCGATTAAGGGTATTCGATTATTTCGATTTGAAGGAAAATTACACCTAGTGAGTTAAGGCACAAATTTTCGAAACCTGAAATAAAAGAATATTACCTCGATTTTAAAGTTTTTATGAAAAAAGGACAATTTTGAAAACAAGCATGCGAGTTTAACAAGAATAAGTAGCTAATGATGGATACTAAATAACGCGAAGCAAGATAAATAAGAAGATAAGTTATTCACGAAAGAAATCAAGGATACAAAATACGAGTGCATAATAAAAAATGCAAATGTTGATGAGAAAGAAGAAAAGGTGCAATCGGAGTTCAAAATGAGACCTTCCGGATGCACGGGGGCAAAATGGTAGTTTTGGGGAGGTTCGGAGTCAAAAATGGGATTTATGGAAGTTCGAGGGTAAAATGGTAATTTTTGAAAGGTTCAGGGTAAAAAATGAGACTTCTTGGAAGTTTGGGGGTAAAATGGTAATTTTTGGAAGGTTCGGGGTTAAAATTGGGATTTTTGGAAGTTTGGGGGTAAAATTATAATTTTTGGAAGGTTCGGGGTTAAAAATGGGATTTTTGGAAGTTTAGGGACCTCCGGGGTAATAAAACCAAAAAATAGGTGACACGTGGCAGCTCTTGAGGAGTCCGAAAGTCAGAGGAGCCTTTTGAAAACTAGTGAAAATTTTCGGGGCAATTTTGTAATTAAAACAAACTCGATTTGAAGATTAAATTAAGACAAATTAAAAAGAAAAGGGACTGTTTGTAAAAATAAACCCAAACAACGACACGTGGCAGCCCCTGGTGCTTTCAAAAAGGTCAAGGATTAAATTAAAAAGCATTGAAAATAGGTGGGATAATCTGAAATTAATTAAAAGTACGGGAAGGCTCTGATTGAAAATTTGAGAAAAGGCGGAAGGATCGGACGCATAAATAACCCTTCCTTCAAAAACACGCGGTTCCTAGGTCGGGTCGGATCGGACTCCGGGTCGGATTCGGGTAAAAGCTCAGAACGGTACCGTTTCAAGGCTGAAGCTCAGCCCTCAAAACGGCATCGTTCTGGAAAGCCTATAAAAACCCTGTTTCAGAAGAAAAAGCATTTCCTTTCGCCCCTTTTTAAAAAAAAACACGAAAACCTCTCCAAAAAAACCCTCTCGCCCTCATCCAGCCGGTCGTGCCTCAGTTAATCGGGTCGATCGCCGTCTATCGCGCGTAGGGTCGCACACGCACCGTCGGCCCCCTGCGCGTGGTCATCGCGCGTCACTACCGGGGGTCTTCCGTTGCACGCGCCGTCAAAGGCGAGCCGCCTCTTCATCTCCGTTCGCCATCGTTTCTAACCATCAGTAGGTAACGTCCTTTTGTACTCATATCCCTTTTTAGTGAGTCCGGTTGTAAAAGTGGGATCTGGGTTTTCGGGTTGGTTTCGAAACCCAGATTTGAGTTTTAATGTATAGGTCAGAGATCGGAGGCAAGAGAAAGTTTTCGATCTTTATTATTATTATTGCCTTTGATCCATTTTCATATTTTTTTGCAGATTTGCGCATACCGGGGCACGGTCGACGCTTGGTGGCAGCTCCGGCAACGGCGCGACAAAAGGGGAGTGCTTCTGTCTTTTCATTTTCTATTTTTAGTTATTAATATTAATTATTATGTTATTATTTAATGCTATGATATTATTATTAATGAGATTATGACTATTATTATTATTAATACCGTTCATTGATATGTTTTGCAAAATAAAAAACAATAAATGCTTCGAGGGTATTGAATGCATGTATTAATATGCACTTAAAAAGAAAACTAATGGTTTTAGAATTTTGAAACGTGAATGGCATTAAATGCCTTAAATGTACCTGGTTGGTTTCAAGGCTTGATGCTTTGATTCTGTTTCAGTTGTTGGGTGCCGATTCGAGCTATCAGATACTGTTGAAAGAACAGAACATCTATAGGGATTAAAGACTTAAGTTTTTCGATTTCTTTTTTTTTCAGACCAAAAAAAGGGTAGTCTACAAACGTTCAATTATGGCTCTTATAGCCGAATTTTCTATCATTTCCTTTTGTCCTATGCAACTAAATGCCTATCTAATCTGCTTTCTCTTCTTGCAGGCTCGGCGATGGTGGCAGTGGTTGTTGAATCAGCTGGTGGCAGTGGAAGTTGCAATTGGAGGTAACAACTTAGTGGCTGACGTGGCGGACCCTGGTTGGACATGGGTGGATGGCAACAGCAGTGCAAATTGGGGTAGCAAAAATTAGGGTTTGACCTTGTTTCAGCCTAGTTTGGGTCATTTGGGCCCTTTTAGGATCTGTTGGGATCAGACCCAGTTTGGGCTGTTCTGTAATTTGGCTTTGGGCCGTTTTGGGTTATTTAAGTTTTTTTTTTTTGTAATTGGGCTACATTCGGGTCCAAGAAATGTAATTTGGACTTTATTTTGGACTTTTTTAAAATTTTGTATTTTAGCTTCATTTAAATTTATAATAATTTTAAATTTGAAAATAAATTTAAACTTAAATTAAATTTAAATTCAAAATAAATTTAAATTTAAAAATAAATTTAAAATTTTAAACAAATTTAATTTTAAAATAAATTTAAAGTGAATTTGGGCTCGGTCAAAATTTGGGCTTCAACAACCTTAGACAAAACCACTAGTTAAAAGAATCAAACCTGGAAAGAACGGTTTAAATGAAGAATCTGCCAAGTCTAAATTTGAGAAGACGTAAGGAGATAATCCTAAAGCCGAAGAAACTAATCTTTGAAAAATTAACATTAATCATGCACGTCCATCTAGTTAGGAGCATTTTGACTCATTCTGAGCATGACATCCTAAACAATCTGCCCTACCTAGAGGACCATTTGAGCATATTCTACAGGTCTCAGTACCACGAAACATGAAGGGCAAGATTTAAGCCGCAACGGCGAATCCAATACCGAGAAGATATGGAGGGAAAGGTTTAAGTCGCAATGGCGAACCGTGTACCTAAAAAGCATAAAGGGAAAGTTTTAAGTCGCAATGGCGAACCTAGTACCTCAGAGACATGAAGGGAAGGATTTAAGCCGCAACGGCGAATCCAGTACCATGAAGACACAAGGGAAAGGTTTAAGTCGGAATGGCGAACCTAGTACCTCAGAGACATGAAGGGAAAGATTTAAGCTGTGGTCCGCTTCTCTGTACCTCATCGGGAAGATGGTCAGGAAGTTAACAGTTTGACTTGCTTCTCAGTATCTCATCAGGAAGCTGTGGTTCGAAGATTCGCTCACATCGAGCGTGGGTTTGGTTTGGTCTTCTTCTCAGTATCTCATCAGGAAGATGACCGCGTCGTCTATTTCAATTCGCTTCTCTGTATCTCATCAGGAAGACGAATTTGGTCCGCTTCTCTGTACCTCATTGGGAAGATGGTCAGGAAGTTAACAGTTTGACTTGCTTCTCAGTATCTCATCAGGAAGCTGTGGTTCGAAGATTCGCTCACATCGAGCGTAGGTTTGGTTTGGTCTTCTTCTCAGTATCTCATCAGGAAGATGACCGCGTCGTCTGTTTCAATTCGCTTCTCTGTATCTTATCAGGAAGACGAATTTGGTCCGCTTCTTTGTACCTCATCGGGAAGATGGTCAGGAAGCTAACAGTTTGACTTGCTTCTCAGTATCTCATCAGGAAGCTGTGGTTCGAAGATTTTCTCACATCGAGCGTAGGTTTGGTTTGCTCTTCTTCTCAGTATCTCATCAGGAAGATGACCGCGTCATTTTGTTGGATAATCGCAATATGCCCCGTGATCGGGGTAGGGCATTGGAGTCCCATACCTTTTTATCTTGGTGATCTCACTGATTCATCTTGCCTTGCAACGGGGGTGTGACTTTGCATCCATAGGTCTTTATGTAGACTTAAATTAGAAAGTCATGATTAGAATGAATTAAATGCTTCTAACTCGTATGAATGTATATGATGAATGTCAGATTTATTATCAGGTCGGCATGGTTTGTCGCCTGTCCAATATTCTACTTTTGATGTGTTGCTCTGTCTTTTCCAGTTTGCTTTGGAATTGCTTGTTTTTAAGCTTGTCTTCCCATTGATGGTCTTGTTTCGGGTTTCTTGTAATTTTTGAAAACTCCAGAATAATGCTCGTAACTTTTTGTATGATTTATTAGTTCATTACCCGTTATTTAGATGCAAAATGCTTGGACAAAATTGTGCAGAAACAAAGTCATATTCCAAGAATTCTTATTAAAAAGAGGATCGAAGGAAACAATATTTAAAAAGAGGATCAAAGGAAACAATCATTAATTGAAGATTGTCAAGTATACAGTGAAGAAAAATTGGTTGCCCCAGGTATCGCAAAATAAGCTACTCTGTGCCAACTTACTTGTGAATCACTCTAGCTCAGATATGTGTCTAGAAGATCTAGAGTACTATGTTGATGTTCCAAGTTGTAACTTCCTTCCTCCTCGTCGACCCGTTCTTGGACTTGAGCCGCCCTTTTGCGGGTTTTCAACTCAAAGTTCCTTTGGTTCTAGGACGCCCTTTGCGAGTTTTCGTCTTGAAACCCCTTTTTTTTCTTTTTTTTTGGGTTTTCATCTCAATTCCCATTTTGTTTCTAGGCAAAGTATTTTTTTACTGAGTTTGAATTGACGGGGTTGTACAGCTCCCTGCCATCCATCTCTGTTAAAATGAGAGCTCCTCCCAATTGGGCATCCATTTCCCACGAAAATCTTTATGCATGGGAAGTATCTTTTTCAAAACTAGATCTGCCTCATAGAACTCCCTAGGACGAATTTTTTTGTTGTAAGCTCGCATCATTCCTTTCTAGTACATCTGGCCATGGTGAATGGCTTTTAATCTCTTTTCCTCGATTAAATTCAACTGGTCATATCGAGCTTGGACCCATTCAGCCTCGTCAAGTTGAAGCTCTGTTAAGACTCGAAGGGAGGGTATTTCAACCTCAATAGGTAAGACTGCTTCCATACCGTATGCCAACGAGAATGGTGTTGCCCCAGTAGAAGTTCTGATTGAAGTTCTGTAGGCAAAGAGGGCAAATGGTAATTTTTCGTGCCAGTCTCAATCATTTTGGCCACAATCTTCTTGATATTCTTATTAGCTGCCTCCACAGCTCCATTCATTTTTTGTCGATAGGGAGAAGAATTATGATGCTTATTTTTGAACTGTTCACAAACTTCTACTATCGTGCTGTTGTTCAAATTGAGGGCATTATCGGATATGATCCTTTCGAGAATCCCATATCGGTAAATAATTTCCTTTTTTAGGAACTTACTAACCGCAGTCTTGGTAACATTCGCATATGAGGTTGCCTCTACCCATTTAGTGAAGTAGTCAATCACCACAAAGATGAATCTATGGCCATTGGAAATCTTAGGAGAAATTGGCCCGATGACATCCATGCCCCACATAGAAAAAGGCTAGGGAGAGGTCATGACATGAAGATGTGATGGAGGTACATGGATCTTGTCTCCATAGATCTGACATTTATGGCACTTCTTGGCATAATTGATGCAATCGCCCTCCATACTAGCCCAGTAATACCCAAACCTCATTATTTGTCGGGCCATTGTGAAACCGTTGGCATGCATCCCACAAATGCCTTCGTGAACTTCTTCTAAGATCTTCTTAGCTTCAATTGCGTCGACACACCTCAATAATACTTGATCTTTTCTCCTTTTGTACAAGATTTCCCCGTCCAGAACATATTCACTGGCTAGTCTTCGTAATGTTCTTTTTTCATTTTCTAAAGCTTGCTCGGGGTACAGAAGAACATTCTGATACCACGGGTGATCATCTTTTTCCTCTCCATCCTCTGTCTTAATATTGCAACAATGAGCAAGAGCTTCATAGATACTCATCTGAATGGGCTTTACATTTTACGTTCTACTCACCTTAATCATTGAGGCTAGAGTGGCGAGAGTGTCTGCCATCTGGTTCTCCTCTCGTGGAAGGTAATGGAACGTGACGTCATCGAATTCGGTGATCAACTCGAGAACCAATTTGCGATAATTCATTAACTTGGAATCCCTTGTTTCCCATTCTCCTTTTAGTTGATAGATTACCAGTGCAGAGTCTCCATAAATCTCTAAGATTTTGATTCCCCGTTCTATGGCCTCACGGATTCCCAATATACATGCTTCGTATTCAGCCATATTGTTTGTGCAATCAAAATCAAGCTTGCTGGTGAAAGGGTAATGATCTCCCTCTGGTGATACCAAGACTGCTCCGACCCCATTTCCTATGGCGTTTGAAGCTCTATCGAAATTCATCCTCCAAGGTCGTTCTTTCGTGATTGCCCCTTCCGTAGCCGCAACATACATTAAATCCTCATTCGAGAAATTGAAGTCTATAGGCTCATAGTTTTCTAAAGCCCTACTTGCCAGGAAGTCTGCTATCGCACTTCCTTTTATTGCTTTCTGATTGACATAGACTATGTCGAATTCGGATAGTAAGATTTGCCATCGAGCTAATCTCTTATTCAATGCTGCTGACTCCATCAAATACTTTAGAGGATCCAATTTTGAAATCAACCAAGTGGTGTGATATAACACGTATTGTCTTAATCTACGTGTAGTCCAGACGAATGCACAACATAATTTCTCAATAGGTTAATATCGTGTCTCGCAATTAGTGAATTTCTTGCTGAGATAATATATCGCCCTTTCTTTCTTTTCGGATTCATCATGTTGGCCTAGTACACATCCATGAAATTTTCAAAGACCGTTAAGTACATGATCAATGACTTATTAGGAATCGGAGGTACCAAGATGGGAGTCTTGGATAAATAGTCTTTGACCTTATTAAAGGTTTCCTGACATTCATCATCCCATACACCCGGGTTGCGCTTTCTAAGCAGGCGGAAGATAGGATCGCATTTCTCAGTCAACTGTGAGATGAATCGAGCAATGTAATTTAGTCTTCCTAAGAACCCTCGAACTTCTTTTTGAGTGCTGGGTGGTGGTAATTCCTGTATAGCTCTGACTTTATCCAGGTCAATTTTAATTCCTTTTTTGCTGACCACAAAACCTAACAATTTTCCTGATGTGGCTCCGAAAGTACATTTGGCTAGATTCAACTTTAGTTGATATTTCCTTAGCCTTCCAAATAACTTTCTCAAGATTCTTACATGTTCCTCCTCCGTTTGAAATTTCGCAATCATGTCATCGACGTAAACCTCAATTTCTTTGTGCATCATATTATGGAACAGGGTCACCATAGCTCTCTGATAAGTTGCCCCTGCATTCTTGAGTCCGTAGGGCATCACTTTGTAACAAAATGTTCCCCATAGTGTGATAAAAGTGGTTTTGGTCATATCCTCAGGGTCCATTCTTATCTGGTTATACCCAAAGAAGCCATCCATGAAGGAAAACAGGGAATGTCCTGCCGTATTGTCAACTAGAGTGTCGATGTGGGGTAAAGGAAAATTATCCTTTGGGCTAGCCTTATTTAAATCTCGATAGTCCACACACATAAGCACCTTTCCATCTTTTTTTGGAACGGGGACTATATTAGCTACCCATTCAGAGTATTTAACCACCTGGAGGAAATCGGCTTCAAATTGTTTCCTGACTTCTTTTATTTTTAACAACACATCCGATCTCATCCTTCGAAGTTTTTGCTGCACAGGCCTGTTTTCTTCCTTTATAGGGAGTTTATGCATCACAATGTCAGTACTTAAGTCGGGCATATCTTGGTAGGACCATGAAAAATATCTTGGAACTCTTGAAGTAGCTCGATCAGATTCTTTCTGGTTTCTACGGAGATACTTGCCTCGATTTTCACCTCTTTCTCTTCATCTTCGTGCCCCAGATTAATAACTTCCATTGGGTCAGAATGAGGCAGGATCTGTTTTTCTTCCCGTTTCATCATTCTTAACAGATTCGAAGGTAAATCATAATCTTGGTTATCTTCAAGGTCCTGAAGTTCTTCCAAACACATATCTTGCTCGAAGTGGGGTTCTAAGTTGGCGTTAGGATTGCTCATATTATTGATATCTGAGGATCTGTCAAAGAATGAAAGAAAGGTCCAAAGGGCAAAATGAATTTGCGAAAGAATGACTATGTGGTATATGTATGTGTATGCATGTATTGAACCTTGTTTATTAGACATGTACGAATGGTTTAGTAAGTCGAGTTTAAGAAATGAAAGAATAATTATGGAAAGAGTATAAAATGGAAAGTGCGCTTCATTCAAAATAACGGAATAATGACCATGGGCCCTTTTACAAAAAGATCCATATTGCTTTGGAGCCTAAAGCAATAGGTGTTTTCGAGCATTACTCTTAGGAAATCTTAAAAATTACAGGGAGTTCCTCTGCGGTCCAATTATTCAAAGTGCTTCATGGTGTACACGGACCAATTTTCGATGGATTCCTTTCCTTTCCTTCATCGGATATAGCATTAACGCCTAGGTCTTTTACGATGCCTTCCTTGGTTCTAGTTGTCACTTGCTTCTTTTCCTGCTGGTTGATCACTTCTCCTAAGACAAAAGTCTCATAGATGTGTGGGAAAATCATGGGTTCCCACGAGATGTCCTTTCCAACTAGTTTGGCCCTCCTTCTTTCTTGCCTATTCTCCAGCTCTTTTTTCTTTTGTTTTGCGTCTGGCTTGTACCCCAGGCCCTAACGATCCCGTTTTTCTATTGGTATCGGTACGTTAACTCTCACTTGGAGGTATTTTCCTAGTCCTCTCTCAAGTCTCGCTCCTTTTCCGACTGTTAACTTCAAACCCATCCTGGTGGTCAATGATATTGTAGGCACAGGTATTTTCCTCCCTTCCGAAATGAAAGTTGCATTGACAAACTCTAATGAGCGGAACGAACATTCCACAGCCTCCTCGTCTATTCCCACATAGGGTAAATCGCTTGTTACGGACGCGATTATTTCCTCCTAAGCATTAATCGTGATCAGCAGCCCTTCGTTTATTAGCTTCACTTTCTGGTGCAAAGAGGAAGGTACTGCCCCAGCTGAATGGATCCATGGTCTTCCCAGTAGACAGTTATAAGTAGGCCTAATATTCATTACTAGAAAATCTACTTCATACGTATTTGGCTCAATTTGAAGGGGTATTTCAATCTTCGCCATTACCTTCCTTTCTGTCCCATCAAATGCTCTTACCACGTTATTAAACCCTTTAATGTGAGAGCTATCGATTGACAATCTTTGCAATGTAGCTAGTGGTAGCACGTTCAGGGCTGAATCATTGTCTATGAGTACTCCAGGTAGCGTATACCCTTTACAATGGGTAGTGATGTGTAGAGCCCTTGTGGACCCTATTCCTCCTGTTGGTATTTCATCATCGCTAAAAGAAATGAAGTTATCAGCACTCACATTATTGACCAATCGATCTAGTTTGCTGACGGAGATGTCATTTGCTACATAGGTTTCGTTTAGCACCTTCATTAGGGCGCTTCGATGAGCTTCCGAGCTTAAGAGCAATGACAAGATTGATATACGAGCAGGCTGTTTGTGTAGTTGTTCTACTATACTATATTCACTATGTCTTAAGAACTTTAAAAACTCCTTTGCTTCATTCTCAGTCACAAGCTCAGTGATGGGTGCTTCCGGCTTGTTAGTCGTTCCTTTCTCAGGCTCACACATTTTAGCTTTCTCTTTATTGACCTCTTTTTCTTCATTCTCAAGGTCATAATTCTTACCACTTCGGGTAACAAGGTTAACGTCCTTCTTAGGTTCCCACTCCTTTGGCACAGTCACGTTGCAATTGTAACTCCATGGGACCCTCCTATTGTCTTTGTAAGGAAACGTTACGGGCTTTTGTATAATAATGCGGGGGGTTATTTGTTCTCTTGTCGTGCCACGAATAATCACCCTGGGACGATTGCTTCCATAAGTCTTAGATGTCTCATTTTCAGAGGCGCAAACATCACTAGCTTTCACTCCCTCTTCAAAGAATTCCAGCTCTCGGTTATCCATCATCCTTTGGACCACGACTTTGAACTCGATGTAACTTTGAATTTTATGCCCTTTGACGGCGTGAAATTCGCAATGGTCATCATCTCCGATTATCACACTCTCTTTATTGCTCAAGATTATCCCTTCTTTAACCAGCTTCTGCCATACCCATCGAAGTGGAGACTGGATTTCCTCAATATTTCTCTTAATTTTTCGGGCTCTTTCTTCCAGCAAGGCATTTACCCCTTGCTCTGGGAGATTAGGCATAGGATTTCCAGTTATATTGGGTTTTACTGGCTCTTCTAACTTCACGATCCCGTGTTCTAAGAGTCCTTCGACTCGTCTTTTAAAAGCGGGGCAGTTTTCAATCGAATGTCCTTCTGCCCCTGCATGGTATTCGCAGTGAGCTTTTGCATCATAGCAAGCCGAAAATGGGGGTTTGTATGGTCTTACATGCTGAGGAGCTACCTCATGTGCATCGTATAATATTTTGTAGAGTTCTCCATATGACATTGGAAGGGGAGTATATTGGATTTTTTCCCTATTCAACCTAGTGCCTGTCTCCTGCCGCGAGGCATTTTGATAATTGCTTATTGGAGTCTTTGGGTGACTTGTCACGAAGGGTCTGGTGTAACCAGGTCTGTATATGCTTGCATTGTTGACCTCGTTATCCCTTCTCCTAGGGGCAGGCCTTTTGGGGCTTTCTCCGGTCTCAATATTACTAGCTTTGATCGCATTTTCAATCATTTCCCCCGACATGACCATATCGGAGAAACTCTTGGTAGCGTTTCCTAACAGATGATTTAGGTAAGGAGCCTTGAGTTTATTGATGAATAACATTGTCGTCTCCTTTTCTATTAACGGTGGCTATACTTGTGTTGCCACCTCACGCCACCTCTGCGCATATGTTCTAAAGCTCTCATTTGACTTCTTTTCCATGTTCTGCAGTGTAAGCCGGTCAGGGCCTATTTCTATTACATGGTCGTATTGTTTTAAGAAAGCTTGTGCCAAGTCTTTCCACGAATGGATTTTTTATCGGCTCAGCTGATTATACCATCTGATCCCCGACTCGGCCAGGCTGTCTTGAAAACAATGAATTAACAGTTGGTCATTATGTACATGCCCTGCCATCTTTCTGCAGAACATAGTTAGGTGAGCTTCAGGGCAGCTCGTCCCGCTATATTTTTCAAATTTCGGAGCTTTGAATTTGGGAGGGAGCACTAATTCCGGAACCAAACTTAGCTCTTTGGCATCCACCCCATAGGCAATTCCAATCCCTTACATCGCGTCAATTTTCTCTTCTAAATGCTTGTATTTTCCTTCTATTTGCCTGGGAAGATCTTCTTTTATCATTCCGTCAAAGTCTGGAACACCCAGATTTGCGGCATTATCCTTTGGGTTTGACCCTGATCCAGTTGGATAATTACCCGATCGTAACGTGCCTGTGGCTGGTTGCTGTGCCCTTATGGTAACAGTGGGCTCCCGTGCCGGCATTTCTTGCGACACTGAGTTATGAAGGGAAGCAAAGCCTGGGGGGACTATCGGGTCCTCTTCTTCCTCAATGGCTGGGCTTTTCCCTTTGTCAGCCATGCCTTGTTTTACTTGTGATAATTCGTTCATCAGGCTCTTTTGTACTTCCATGAATTGATTCTTCATTTCTCTACACATCATGCTCATTTGCTCTTGGATGTGTTCTTGCATCTGGTCTTGTAAATCCTTTTGAATTTGTTCAAGTCTTTGTTCCATGGCTTTAGTTTTCTTTCGAGTATTATAACAGTGTGAGTTTTCAATGGTTACTGATGTAGCTCTGTATCGTGAATTTTAATGAGTTAGGATTGTTATGCAGAAGTATACAAAATTGTGACGTGAATATGATGCATGCATGCAAGAGAAAGGTATTGACTTATAATTCACTTTTCATTTAGAAAACTTCACTTTTCAACGGTTTCGCTTTGTTGCTCAGTGCCTTGACTTTTTTAAGTAGTTTTGACAGCTTCTGTCCTCGTTCAGTCTTCGTCTCGTACTGTATGCTTAACTCTTCTGCTTCAACTGCCAAGGTATGCACGTGGTCAGCTACTCCGCGGATTTGATTTAAAGCTTCACCCATGACATAATCCCTTTCTCTGACTTCCTTTTGAGTTTGCTGAAGATGCCAATCATTTGTATCCAACGTTCTTTCTAGAATCTCAATTCGTATTTCACTATTCTGCAAAGAGGCCTCAAACTCTTCCACCCTTTCATTTAGTCTCTCAATCTTGGCTCGGCCTACCTTTAACTCCATTACTGAATTTCGACTACGATGCCTATACAAGGACTCCTCAAACTCTCTTACTCAAGCTTTTAATTCAGCTACTTCGGTTTGGCTTTACAGAAGGCTGCTCTTCATAGCATTTTCCTGGACTTGGGCATCTTGGAATTTATTTTTCCAGGTACTTGTTTAATTTTTCTCTTCGTGGATTTCCTACTGCCATTGCTCTGATGTCTTACCCAAACCGGCGGTTCTCATTGATAATCGAAATGTCTAGTCCTAAAAGCACCTTCTCTTCTGAACATCAATGTCTAGTCCTAAGAGCACCTTTTCCTCAATTTTTTCGCCTCCAGCTTCTGAACATCAATGTCTAGTCCTAAGAGCACCTTCTCTTCTTCCAGTTTTTCTATCACTTTCCCCATCTCAGCATTTTTCTTTTCAAAATCTTGTTTAATTATCTCTAATTCAGTCGGAACTACCTGCAAGTGTTCTTCAATTGGGCGGACAATCTCCGAGTTCAGCACGGGAATGTTATCATTGATCCTTCTGTTTCTCCACCAATTATATTTTGCAGTCATCATGGGATTGGTGTCGAATGCTTTCATTTTTCGGACCTGATTCCACGCATATGAAATTTCCCAAATCCTTTTCTTATTGTTTTCTCCCCGGTACACGAATTCACATTGAGCTATCCCTTGCGTCGCGGGTATGAACTGTCTTGATCTGTATTGTCTTGAAACTAGCAACGGTGCATATCCAGTTGCTCCCCATATCCCGGCTAATGGGACCCAGTCGAGATCTCCGCATCGATATAATATTTCATCAAGAATAAACCATGGCGCTCGCCACTCTATGTCTTCGTCTTTGAGGCTTTGAAGTATAGCCATCCATTTTTCTTCTGAGAAGCTTTCTTGTTTCTGTGTGGCCACGAACTCTTTCAAAGGGGAGTAATCTTTAGACAAATACTGATAGGTGACTTTTTCTGTTTTCTAAAAGTGACTATGAAACATACCATCAGTAGCGGTGCACAGGTGATAAATCGACCTTCGCCCTCCTTTCTGCATGCATTCAAGGATCTGAAAGTTTCAGCTAGTATAGCCGGGACAGGTGTCACTCTTTTACTTAATCTATCAAACAAATCTATCACCGCGTCCTCTATATGTCCCAAGGCTTTTGGAAAAATGACTAACCCATAGATACTTAGGGCTAAAATGTCGATCTTCTTCTTCGCATCTGGATGGGCCCATATTAAATCTCGCAGGATCTTCCATGTGATGCACTTGTTATCGCCCTTGACCTTAACTCAAGCTGCAACCCACTGCTCGCTCATGCCCTTGATGTTTATTAATCTTTTAACCATGGTCGGGAGATTTTGAGCTCTAGAGTAGGCCTTATTTACCGACATTTTCGGACAACGGAGCAAAGTGATGTATTCTTCTATCGTCGGTGTCATGTCTATATTCCTTTAGGTGAAGCAATTATAGGCCGAATTCCAATACTGTGTTAAGGCTCTAAAGAGGGATTTGTCCACTTTAATTTCGCACAAGTATGACAAATCTCCGTGTTCTTGGTAAAAGGTTTACTTCATGTTATTGTCCCACTGTCCCAGATCTCCTTCAATTCGAGCACATTGTTTTGAGCCGTGCTGATCCTGGTGTAATCCCAAAGCTCGGACTCATATCCTTCCACTAAGCTGTCTCCTTTTTGGCATTGAATCTCCTCTGACCACATGCGCACGACCATATTGTCCTCCACTTTATCAAAGTACTTGTTTTTCATGATTAATTCTCTTAGCGGTAACTGAACTTTTAAGTCTTATACCTTCTCTATGTCTGATGATGAAATGCGATGCAGACAGAGACAAAATACCAGTTAGCGAAATACAACAATATAAAAATACAAATAAAGCATATAACCTAAGAGTCTAATTTGGAAGGTTGCTAAATGGTTTAACAGAACTCTTTTTAGAGCAGGTTTCTACGTCTTACTACATGTGGTTTTAGGCCTTAAAGTAGAGGTACCCAAACCAGCAGATTCCTCAATCCATCACTCATTACAGGATCATACGGATGAGTTCGGTTTAGGGGGACGCATTTCTCACATGTTTGCACGGAAGTGAAAACTTCACGAAAACAAGGGTACTTTGTAATCCCGAAAGCAATCCACTATCCTGCACGGAGGTGAAGACCTCACGAATGAGTAGTTTCAAGCTTTCACTTATTAGGGTAATATCATATGCAGATGTATGCAAATTTATACTAGCAATATCATGTCACAAAAGATGTCAGGGATCGCATATTACACAAAACTAAAGCTTTCAAAAGTTTCTAAAGAATACTCGAAAATAATCAATTTTGGCTTGACTCTCACTTATTTTAAATTCCTCAGTGGAGTCGCCAGCTGTCGAAACCATCTTTTTTTTGGAAAACGACGTGTCTCGAAAAGAATCATTTTCAAAATTGATAAATAATGGGAGTCGCCACCAATCCTTTATTCGGTGTGATTAGATCACCACAAAACATTTTAAAAGCCGTTTTGAAAACATGTAGGTCAAAAATGGGATTTTTTGAAGTTCGGGGGTAAAATGGTAATTTTTAGAATGTTCGGGGTCAAAAATGGGAGTTCTTGGAAGTTTGGGGGTAAAATGGTAATTTTTGGAAGGTTTGGGGTTAAAATTGGGATTTTTGGAAGTTCGAGGGTAAAATGGTAATTTTTGGAAGGTTTGGGGTTAAAAATGGGATTTTTGGAAGTTCGGTGGTAAAATGGTAATTTTTGGAATGTTCGAGGTTAAAAATGGGATTTTTGGAAGTTTAGGGACCTCCGGGGTAATAAAACCAAAAAACATGTGACTCGTGGCAGCCCCTGAGGCGTCCGAAAGTCAGAGGACCCTTTTGAAAACCAGTGAAAATTTTCGGGGCAATTTTGTAATTAAAACGAACTCGATTTGAAGATTAAATTAAGATAAATTAAAAAGAAAAGGGACTGTTTATAAAAATAAACCCAAACAACGACACGTGGCAGCCCTTGATGCTTTCAAAAAGGTCAAGGATTAAATTAAAAAGCATTGAAAATAGGTGGGCTAATATGAAATTAATTAAAAGTACGGGAAGGCTCTGATTGAAAATTTGAGAAAAAGCGGAAGGATCTGACGCATAAATAACCCTTCCTTCAAAAACACGCAGATCCTAGGTCGGGTCAGATTGGACTCCGGGTCGAATTCGGGTAAAAGCTCAGAACGGTGCCGTTTCAGGGCTGAAGCTCAGCTCTCAAAACGGCATCGTTCTGGAAGGCCTATAAAAAACCTGTTTAAAAAAAAAAAACATTTCTTTTCGCCCCATTTAAAAAAAAAAAACGAAAACCTTTCCAAAAAAACCCTCTCGCCCTCGCCCAGCCGGCCGTGCCTCAGTTAATCGGGTCGGTCGCCGTCTGTCGCGCGTAGGGTCGCACGCGCACCGTCGGCCCCCCGCGCGTGGTCATCGCGCGTCACTGACGGGGGTCTTCCGATGCACGCGCCGTCGAAGGTTAGCCGCCTCTTCATCTCTGTCCGCCGTCGTTTCTGACCGTCAGTAGGTAACGTCCTTTTGTACTCATATCCCTTTTTAGTGAGTTCGGTTTTAAAAGTGGGATCTGGGTTTTCGGGTTGGTTTCGAAACCCAGATCTGAATTTTAATGTATAGGTCGGAGATCGGAGGCAAGAGAAAGTTTTCGGGTTGGTTTCGAAACCCAGATCTGAATTTTAAATTGGTCGAATAATTTCATTTCTTATTCAACTTAATCCTTTACCCTTTTGAAAGCCTAGGAAGCTGCCACGTGTCAATATTTTGGCTTATTTATGCAAATGGTCCCTCTTACTCCTAATTTGTTTCAATTTAATCCTTAATTCTAGTTTTGTTAAATTACAAAATTGACCCAAAAATTTTAAATGATTTTCAAATCAGTCCTTTGACTTCAAAATGCTTGAGAAGCTGCCATGTGTCTCCATGTTTTGGTTTTATTGCCCTAAAGGTCCCTAAACTATCCAAAAATAATATTTTAGCCCTTAAACTATTCTAAATTCAATTTTGACCTTTAACTTTTTAAAAATTACATTTTTACCCCTAAACTTTCCAAAATTCTATTTTTAACCTCGATTTCTCCAAAAATTACAATTTTACCTCCGAACTTCTAAAAATTCCATTTTTAACCTCGATTTCATCAAAAATTACATTTTTACCCTTGAACTTTTCAAAATTTCATTTTTACCCTATTTTCTCCAAAAATTATCATTTTACCCCCTAACTTCCAAAAATTCCATTTTTGACCTCGATTTTTCCAAAAATTACCATCCAAAAATTCCATTTTTGACCCCAATTTTTTCTAAAATTACCATTTTACCCCCGAATGTCTAAAAATTCCATTTTAGACCTCGAATTTTCACAAAATTACCATTTTGCCCTCGAGTATCCAAAATTACTATTTTACCCCCGAGTATCCAAAAATCACATTTTCAACTTCGATTGTTTTATTTTTCTTCCTCATCAATATTTGTATTTAAATTTTAAATTATTATGCCTTCATATTTCGTACTTTTTATTTTTTGGCTTCTTGTTATTTAACCTTCGTTATTAATTGCTTATTCATATTAAACTCACATATTTGGTTTTAAAATTATCTTCACGAAAACTTTAAAAATCAGGGCAATATTCTTTTATTTCGAGTCTTGAAAATTTGTGCCTTAACTTACTAGGCGCGATTTTTCTTCAAATCAGAATAATCGAATACTCTTAAATTGAGGCAATGTTTCTTTATCTCTGATTCTGACAATTTGCGCCTTAACTTATTAGGTGCAACTTTTCTTCAAATCGAGATAATCGAATATCCTTTTCCAAAGTTTAAAAAGTTTACAACAAAGGAAAGCTCGTTATTTCTGGATCTCGAAATGTTATGTCTTAACTCACTGGACGTGACTTTCCTTCTCGATCACCTCGAAATAGTGGGACTTCCAAATAAAAATCGATTTCTTTTTAAAATAAATAAATATAGATTTTTTTAAAATAAATATAAAAAACAATTATATTTATATTTTATGGATGTGTAAATTAGTCTCTCCGTTAAATTTTATCTATTAAATAATGACGTGGAACGTTGAATCCATGTTGAAATTTATTTTTTATGAATAAACTATAAAAATGGTCACCCAACTATGATTTTCGTTTTATTTTGATCACCTAACTATTAATTTTTTCAATTTAGTCACTAAACTTTTTGAAATAAAATATTTTAATCACTTTGAGATTATGTGGGCTTTTTTTATTGATCTAGTAACAAAATTAGCCCTTTAATGTTTACACAATTCTATCAATTTGATCCTAAATATAAAAAATTAACAAATTTAACCTTTAATGTTTATAAAATGTCTTATGGGCTCCCTCTCATGTTTTTATGCCTCGTGGATCTTAGTTGTTTGGTTATTTTGCAGGTGCATGGCCCGTTTTACTCGATGACTTTGTTGAGCATATGTACAGGTTTACTTTTGTATCTTGAGCACTTTCTATGATCATAAAGTTTTATACGAACTCCGTGTGTAATGGTCAAAGTGTTCACCGTCCCATATGTAGCTTGAATTCGAGTTATGCTAGTTACATTGCTGTTAAAGCTTTACCCTGTAATTCACCAAAAAAAAATTCTAATAACTATTTCATTATCCCTCGGTATATTTTATTACTGAATAAGAACTGTATGATCTCGAAATTTCTAAATGTTTTAAGTAGAATAATGTTACCTTTTATGCTTGCACAATTTCGAGAGAAATAAAGATATAATATTTTGATTAATATAATAGAAATATCGAATTGGTTCAAAAATTTACATGTACAATAAATATAATTATATTAATAAATTCAATTATTAAATCATAAAATATTAGTTGTATAAAAATATAAAATAGATCTTTTTCCTTTGCAATTAATATTTGTATTTGATTGGTAGCAAAATATATATATTTGTATTTGATTAATGTTCATATATGGATATAAATATAATTTTTAAATATATCTGTTTTATTTATAAATTGTAATATTCTTCAATTAATTTTTCATATTTGATTGAGTATGAAAATTAGATTATCAAAATTTTTTGTTTTGAATTCAAGAAGAAGGAAAAGGAAAGCCATAATTTTTTGTTCGGTGTTAAATTTAAATTTTAGCTTTATGAATTTCCTTTTTTAAAATTTAGCGGTAATAGGGTAAAATTATCAGAATATGTTGTTATTTTTTCGAAATTAGGTATATGTATTTTTTTTAATTTAGGGAAATAAGTCGTTTTTAATAAGAAAATATTTCATCAAACGTAATACAATGTATTCATTAAATGTCAAAATTCAATTTCGGATAATCATGTAACATACCTGCAACAACACGAGTATGTGGAGCATTATGCTTTTTGATAGTCTAGAACCCCCTTTTTTCCTCACAAATGACATGATTTTCCTTGGACATCTACTCTCACACATAGCGCACTTCACCTTATATTTCTTGGCTCGAGATTTTGTGACATGGAAGTTTACCCCATGCTTTATGTTATATTGCTTCATTGCAACAACAAAAGCATCTTTTGAGGAAAAAATCCATTCTAACTTGTAAGTCGTGAAATTTGTTGAAGAACTCGCATGGCTCCATCTTCTATGAGTGAGCTCTGGAAATTCAAACCTACCTTCAGCATCAAGGTCAACATTAAGCATGTGGGGTGGAGGTGCATAAGTTGTGAAATCTGGATGGGTTCCTTTAGCATTGTCCGGATCTTCACCGTCAGAACCACCATATTCTAGTTTAGTTGGAACGACCTCCGGTTTAGAAAATAATGCATTCTCCACACCATCCGGCCCAGGCTCTTGGATTGGATCATCATCAAGTTCAGTTCCCTATTCGTTTTCAACTCCAAGTTTGATATCAACACCAATTTCATGTCCAGGGTTGGATGTCCCTCTGCCAATGCAGGTTGTCGGGAGTTGATCATCCATTTTTGTAAACCCTACGTTAAACCCAAAATCACTTCTATTTGACCCACCTGTATAACTTGATGGCCTACCCATATAAGTGTTACCAGCATTGAACATCGACGTGCCAAAGTTGAAATCAAATGCACTCAGAGAATGTCGTGCGAGGGTGTCAAAGTTCGGGTTACCAACTACCCTCGACTATATGCCTAAGTTGAAATCGAGAGGTGAAACCGATGAATGCCTTAACATTGATGGTTCCAACATTTCCTGGTAGGAGCTTTGCAACAATGCTGTAAAACCATTGCACAACCATGTGGTTGGACTTTCTGTTTCTTGTTCCAAATACAGATTTGGGGAAACTTTTGTCGAACTCGGACCATCTTCCTAAACATCAACAAATTTGGCATATAACTCTAGTCCAACATTCTAACTAGAGCAATGTGAATCGAGCGTAGCCTCTGCCTTGATGTCCCTTGTGAGCTCAAATATATCATATCTAACGAGGTCCAATGACATTAGATATTTATATTTCAAGCTCGAATTTCTTTCCGACCTGAACTCCCCACTTTCCTCCTAATTTTTTATCGAAGCTTGCGCAATTTTATGTCCCAGTTGAAAGCCAAATCTGAAGATTTGGCTTATACAAAAATGGGCACAATCTCGATGTCACAAATTTGACCGTCGTAATAAATTACTACTCTAATTCGTCTACTTATCTTCAACCAAATAGCCTATTTCACATGTTTAAAACCAAAAAATAATATAAAAAAATTCGTATGCATCACCCAAATTAAAACAATGACATGCACTTAAAAACGAATTACCTTTGTTAGGCCGGTTTTTGAAATTAAGATTTTTTAAAATAAACAATCTTCTCCATATGCAAATCTCCTTATTAAAACAATCTACTCGAAATTTCAGTATGGAAGTTCTATACAATGTATTCATTTTATAGGAAATAAGACCCCGAATATCAAACATAACTTCAAAATGTTGAAAAAGATTGGAGAAGGCAAGTTTAAAAATCGCTTCTAGTTAGAAGTGTTTTCTTGAAAAGTCTGAATAATTTTGAAAAACGCGTCTTGTTAGAAGTGTTTTTGAGGTAAAAATATTGGTTTTAGCAAGTACACTCTAAGAATCCCAAAATTGGAAGACTGAAAATAATTCCGAGATTCTGTCTGAAATACATATTTAGAGTTAGGGTTGAAAATGAGAAAGGAAAAATACGCCCTGAGGTTTAAGTCATTGGGAATTATAAATTGCCTATGATATCTAAAACAAATGTGTAAGTGCCAATGAATTTACATTTATTTATTATTTATCATTATTTTTTTAGATTAGGAAGCTGCAATTTGAGAAAATGAGAATGAGTTGCATATGTCAATATTGAAAATTTAAACCTTCTAAATGCAAATTCATAAAAGTAAATGCATAAACTAATCAAACTAAACTTGGGGTTTAAGTCATTGGCATTTATAAATTGCCTATGATATCTAAAACAGATGTATAAGTGCCAAAAAAAACCAGAGAAACACCCGCTATAATTATAAGGCATATACCAACCAATTGGCCATTGAATCTTCGATAAATACCTGAAATCTTCAAATAGCATAAGCATGGAAGTATTACAGAAGCAGTGATACTTAAAAGTGCTCCCACCAGGGACATCAGTGAACCAAAGAACGGAATCGCCAGTGCCATGAGAACGTTGCTGATCAACAAGTTGGTGCCGATGAAGATGTTGAGGAATCCCGCGTTGTAACAGCATGAAAACTGGGTTTTAATGGCATTAACGATCGGAGTGACCATCAATGCGTATTTGGTTATGGGGTTCACCAGGGTCGTGTAGATGGCCACTTTTGAACTGATCTTGCTTGCTGGAAGATTCAATGTTACCTGTGATTGAATTTGTGGTCCGAACATTAGGTACCCGAAGATTGCCATTGATGCATACGTGACGGTACACAAGATAAAGCATACAACCAGTACCTAAAAGAAATTATTCGATTACATGTTTTTCGATCGAAAATAACATCCAATTGAAATTGCAATCTGGAAGAAATACTTACATTGGAGAACTGATGTTTTTTCTTCATAGAAGTGTAGAGTGTAGGGAACACTGGATGTGCAGAATAGCAGAAAGCATATAAGCTGATAGCATTCAACATTCCATCCCAATTGACCAATGTTCCCTTTTGTTGAAACCCAATCCCTTCAAACGCACCAGTCCATATAATGGAACCAAGTGTGATTCCAGAAGCTAATACCCCACTGGCTGACACATATGAAAGCAGGCTCAAGTTATCTAACCAAACTGTAGGCAATATGATGAGGCTTACTATTATGATAAAGCCTCGTTTCCCACCAATTGTTAGTCCTTCACCAACTTCAAATTCCATGTTTGGGAACAGCTTTTGAAGATTATCTCCTTCTAAAATCAAGAATCCTGTAGCAACCAAGTAAAGCTCGATGTACATGAAAATGGAGACTACCAATCTTCCTTTCTTCCCGAATGCAAGCTCGCCGATGTCGGGATAAGTTCGGATATTCGAATCCGATTCCATGCATCTTTGGATTAATAAGCCAGAGAAGAATGCAGTAGTGGCAATGGCGAAAAGAAGAATCAAGCTTAACCATCCTCCTGATGCAAGTGCATATGGGGTTGATAATATCCCAACTCCTAAAAAATTAGCTCAAAGAAAAAAAGAAATCATGACAGAGAATTGTCAAAGCACCAAAGTTTTGTTTTCTGCAAATACTGTTTGAGTGTTTGTTTATAAAAAAAAATTGTTCATAAAATTAAATAAAAAATTTTGTAAATATTCAAATAGGAACAAAGTATTACAGCTACAAAATCACAGAAAACAAAAACTTTGAACATTGTGCTCTGCAAGTAACTCTTTTGTCGAGATATTGTGGTATGGGTGGATTCCCATTCTCAATTTGTTTTCTGGAAAACCTTCTCATTGAATTCCAATGTACTACTTTCAATTTAAAACAAAAGTTTCCTGTTAGGTATCTAAATTTGTATTTTACTTATTAATCTTAATAGTTAACGGATTGAAATATTCATCTAATAATGATATTTAATTAGGATAATAATATTTTATTTTACTTCAGTTTAACATTTTTTTGTGAGACGCCTGTTTTTTTAGTATGGTATCGTATTGAAAAAAAATATACATTTTGATATTAAATGTAATTATATTAATTTTTTTAGTATTTAATTTAATGTTTAAGTGGATTTCAAGAAAGTTAATTTATTAATTTTTTATGTTTGAATTTTCATGATTATATTAATAGAATAAATTTAATTTTAATTATGATTTTGTTTTAATTTGTTGCTTTATATTAGGAATAAGCTTTTGATAATTTCACATCTAATTTAAGATCTGATTGATAGATGACATCAACATCATCAAACCTATTATTAAAATCATATTAGAACTTAAGAGTTATTTAATTATCATTAGAATTCGCAGAGTGTGTGAAAAAATTCAACTATATGAAATATATTAGTTTTTATGATTATTTTTCATACAATTTTTTATGATTTTTTTGAAAGAAAATTTTTTTATGACTATTATAAAAGGTCATGAGTAATTTTTTTTTTAAAGTTAATTTTAGGTTTAAATTTTAAAATTAACCAAAAACTTAATTATCGTTATAAATATCTATTTTTTATTTTAATTTTTATATTATCTTTCGGACTAAATTAGTGTTTGACCAAATTCGATCAAAGATTTATAATAACTAATAATTGAAACATATATAATTATCAAAAAAATAATTGAAACATGCAGACGTGGGTGTGAAAAGTATAGGTAAAAGTATCATAAAAGTTTTTGTATTACGAGTTAAATTGTATTTTGTCATTTCTACTTAAAATATGAGCAAATTAATTTTCATACATAAGATCAAAAAGCAAACGAGTCAATTTGTTAAAAATTTCATCAATTTCTATTATTAAAAATCGATCATGTATGTCAGTACGAGGTATACGTAGCATGCCACATGTAATTGTTTGGTTATTATGTCAGCTACACCGGTTTTAACCGTATAAATAAATAAATTTTTTAACAGAAAGGATTAAATTACTTTTTAACTAACGTATAACGACTATTTTGCTCATTTCTTGAGTAAAGGGAGAAAATTGCAGTCTAACTTTTAATGCGAAGGTCTCCATGATACTTTTACCGAAAGTATATAACTAAATAATGAACATTTCAGTGGTAAGTAGTGATTGGTTAACTTTTTTTTTTAATACTTAATTTATTGAGGATCGAATTTGAAAAAGTTTACTTTATTTGAAAATCCCTACTAACTCAATTCCCAAAATCAAAGGTTTCATATAAAACAAAACTGATTATTGTTATGATATTTGATATTATCGGCTCACGACTTGAATGAGTTTGGGCCAGATCCTACATGGTCCATATGTCGAGCTCGCATATCCACATGTTGAGCTTACATATTATTAAGCTCGCATGACATTAAGTGTTCGCAGGAGGATATCTACACTCTCTTGCGAACACACATGGGAACGCGCATAGGATTGCATAGCCACGTATTTATATTAGAATAAGATACGTGTTGACATGCATTGTGACCTACCTACATCTCATCCATAAACAGTAACTGTATCATATAAATAGAGAATCCAACTCCTTTGAGGAGGATACGCTGAAAATACTCAACAATTATAATAAACTAATATATTACCAAAAAAAAGAATTAACTAATATAAATTATAACTAATCCGTCTTAGGTTTCTTTTACTTTCTCTATTATAAAGGAGGATATGGTTCATACGTTTCTCCACATTTAGATAATGATACCACTTGTTTGATTGATGCTCAACAAATTCTGGGTACCAAATATTTTTATATTAAATTTCTTTTATCTTCAGCAATAAAAAAATCTTGGGTTTTCCATAATTTCCCAGGTTTTTTTCTTGAACCAAATTAAGCAACTAGCTAGTTTTCCCTAACAGTGAAAACAATTCCTTCATGCCTACCCTGTGTATGTGAAAATACCAAAAAAAGGAAAATTGGGTGAGGAAGAACGTACCTGATAAAGCATTGAGTCCATTAAAACAAGTGTTGAAAAAAGAGGTGGCCTGTTTGGTATGACCAACAATGTGATCTCCTAAATCCAGTGATTGGGTTTGGCTTTGATCATCAAGGACGGGTACATTAAGATCAGATCCACCATTTTGATGATCAGTCGCCATTGCAAGAGTCGTAAAATTTTAATTAAAAAGATATATATATATATATATATGGAAGAAGATGGTTTCCAAGTTCCGGCACTACAACTGATGGATCCAGTACTTAAACCAGTTTTCTGAGGAGCCAATGAAAATATAGAACCTTAAAAGGACTTTCATTAGTAAATACTGCTCGTCTTCCACTTGTTTAGGGATGTTATACATGTGTTGTGTGTGGGGGGCGAACCTTTACATTACTATATAGCACTTGAAGATCGTGTTATACTATCCGACCCAGTGGGAAATTTACCAAAAGCTTCTTCTTTTTTTAAGGATAAATTATACTATTAATCACTAAATTATGGTAAGTTTTACTTTTGATCTTTTAACTAATAAAAGTTACAATTTAGTCATCGAACTGTTAATATCGATGCTATATGACTTTATTTGCTCACACTATATGCACCAATCAAAAGCTTTTTTTTCTTTTCTTTTCTGTTGTTCATTTTTTTCCATGAAACATCTTTGGACATCACATATCTATGAACAAAAATTCAAACAACTTTTTTCTCTAATCTCCAACACTGACTGTGTGGCCTTCTACTCGTCGATGGGTACTGATCCACCATACCAATCGTTGAATCATCGCTTGGAACTCACTGACAAAACTTAACAATCTAGAGACTAAAATAAAAAAAACTTTTGAATAATTCAACGACTTAAATGAAAATTTTCGAATAATTTAATGACAAAATTGTAAAATTTTTTAGTTAATCGACCAAAACAAAACTTACTCATAATTAATGACTAATGACGTACGTAATTTACCTTATATTAAATAAACAATATTATTTTAAAAGAAATTTTAATTTTCATATAAAATTTTAAAAAAGATTTACTAATGATGAGATTTCAACTCCGAGCATTTTGATTTTTAATAACTTTTAAATGTACTATTTCAACTAAAATCATTTTTATTATTTTATAAAAAATAAATCTGATATATAAAATTTTCATCTCATAGATATCCTGTGATCTAATTTCTGTAATTTGAATTATTTAATTTATCTAAATTAGATTTTTTATTATTATTTAATAATAAGTCCGCATCACATATTGGATAACCAAAAAAAATGGAACCAACTTCAAATAAAAAATAACAAGACCCTAACTGTGGACTAATCGATTAGGCATTCACTTCCTAGCTTTATTTTATTTAATATATAAAATACTGATATTTTTTTTGAATATAATGGTGTGATTACATGGTAATATCTGTTCATATTTTCTTAATCCTTTGACAAGGCACACACACCTTGCACACATAAGCGCTCGAACCCGGGACCCCTAAGATGAACATCATCCTCTCTTCTACTAGAGTCACTTGTTGAGTTCAATAAGTTATCAAATCTTGTGTGTGAATAATATATTTATTTTCCGTTTCATTCATGTTTGTCATGTTAAAATAAATTATTTGTTTCCTTTTTTATTAATGAATGAGATGCATAACTTCTTATTTCTTCTTCCTTTTTTAATCTAGGAGAAGAGAACAATTTCTTTTATTAAAATGAATTATAATGTTTTTAGAATCGAATTAGTAATTAAATCGATCAAATAGCTAATTTTCGATTCAATCGTTTTGATCACCTAAGAACCAAATGAAGCAAGCTTCCTTGAAGCTCAATGAGTGGTTGTCGATGGGAAAGAAGGCTGTCGAACAGACTTGAAAACAAAAGACACCAAACATATTAGTGTCTAATGAAATTAAAGAGAAAAATAAAGGACAAAGAGAGATTAGGGTTTGGTTGAAGAGAAAAAAATAAACACAAACATCCAACCAGATTTGAAGAAAAATAAACACAATCCAATCAATAAGAAGAGAACATGAAGCATAGAATTGAAGAAGCAATCAGTTTTAGTACGAGGAGAGATCTGATCAAAAGATGCGATCTTGAGTGCAAAAACAAACAGAACCGACCTATTCTTGATGATTTCTTCTTTTAGAAGTAACAGCTCGTTTCTAGTGATGTTAAAAATAATGGTTTAGAGATTACAATTTCGACGAGTGAATTAATATTTTTTTTATTTTATTATTATTATTTATTTATTATTTATAGGGACATTACAAAGTCGTATTAAAATTTGGTTAAAAAAATTTAACTTTTTGATAATTAATTAAGTAAAAAGGACTGAATCATAAAAACTGCAAAAGTTAATTGCTATTAGTTAATTGTGTTAAATGGCTGTGAACCAATGTTTTGAAGGCCTTAAATGAAAATTAGACCATTATTAGTTGTAGTTGACGGTGTGGGCCATTATTTAGTTAAACTTTATGGCCAAGTAAGAGGGGTAATTTAGTAAATTAGTAAATCAGAAAACATAAGCAAAAATAAAACAAAAAACATCATCATCCTCGTTAGCTCTCACCACCGAATTTTTTTAAGAGAAAACTATAGGGAGAAGCTTGAGGTTCGGCTATCAATTCTACTTTGCATGTGAGTGAAATTTTAGTCTGTTTTTAGTAATTTTCATATTTTTGAAATTATTATAGCTTAATACCAAGGACTAAATTGTGAAATTGTCCAATATTTAGAAGTTTGCCATGGTTGATATTGAATGTTTTTTATGTTAAATAGTTTAGTATTAAGTTTGTTATTGAGTTTGGATTAGTTTTGAGTTGTAATTTTGGTTAGTTTTAAGATTAAGGACTCATTTGTTAAAATAGGAAAGTTAGCTTGAAATTCTTGGGAAAATATGATAAATATGGACTGTTTAAGGACCCTAGAAAATTCGGTTAAGCTTGGAATTGGTTTAATTGTGATAAATTTGAAATTTTTGTTTTAGGAACTAAATAGTATAGAAGGTAAAAGTTTGGGGTAAATGTATAAGAGTTAATTATATGATTTAAAGTGTTTTAAGATGTTAAATTGGATTAATTGAATTGAATTATCATATTTAGATCAAGAAACGGGTAAATCAATTGATAATCATGGAAAAGAAAAGGTTGTTGAATAGTCGTCATCAGATACTGATAGCCACATCGTAGGTAGGTTCATATTATGTTATATATGTTATTATAAATTGTTTATTACTTATTTAATTGAGTGACATTAATTGTTATTATTTTAACTACTGAATGGTTAACATCATGGAAGGTTACAATCGAAATTTTGATGTATCAGTAAGTATGATAGGCCCGCGTGAACTTAGTAAGTAGTCGGAATATAAATGACATGACATTAGAAAGAAGCAGGCCTAGGGTTGGTGACTTTATAGCAAGCTTTAAGTCGGTGTATGTATAACAGACATTGAGCCTAGCAAGCTTCGAGCTGATGTATATTTTTTTTATCAAGTACTCTGCATCGAGGATGGATATCGTACCGATGGCTTGAGGTCTTACATGTGTTGCGGACTCTCTGAAGCTTCGGGTGTCAATTAATGTCCTAGTGTTGACTCATATGAGTATTTTTTTTTTCTCGTATCCGAAGTTGATATATTAATGTTCCTCAGGCCAGGAAGTTTTTTTTATATATATTGAATCATGAATTCATGATATAGTAACAATATCCATGTCAATCGAATTAAGACTCAATTGGTTAGTCTTCAAAATAGTTAAAGGATAATATAATCTTCAAAATAAATAAATAAAATAAATTAACATAACATATTCTTCATTAAGTGATAAGCAACTCTTACCTACTTATTATTTTTGATACCCACATCTTCATGATAACGGCCCAACATTAAGCCCAAAAGTGTACAATTTGAGCCCAAATTTAATCAAAGGATCGATAAGTACCTTCTGCACTTCTTCGATTTTCTAAAAACTAATTAATTTAATGTTGGTGGTGTTTCTGAAACGCCGGGATTTACATTAATTCGTTTAAACATATTTTTGGGTATATTACAATTATGAAAAAGACAAAACAGTGTATTTGACAACTTAGGGTACATCCCTAATATTATTACAACAATTCGGCTCTCCAAGAGACAAACATGAAATGATAGCACCAGGTTCCATCTCCAAAGCCTATGGATAGATCTCCCCTTTAATGTAGGGCAAAAAGACAGATCCAGAGACACACATTGTTTCACCTTTGAAATTCTGCAACAACAATTAGTCCCCACCAAATTTGAATCCTGTTGCATGTTTTCACTGGGTTTATGTAATGTGAATATTTTATTGATGTCAACTAATAATCATTGATATAGTGATAAATGAGTTATATGTTATCAGTATCGGTCTTAGCCCTTGATGAAAGATTTATAAATTTGACTTTTCACTAAAATTCAATCTTAAAAAATGTAAAAAGAAAATCTTAGATAATTGTCGAAACCATCCTTTTCCTTTTTTGGAAAAACGACGTGTTTCGAAAATTATTTTAAAGTTGGAAAATGGGAGTCGCCACCAATCCCTTATTTGGTGTGATTGGATCACCGCAAAATGCTTGAGATTCGTTTTGAAAAATATTTTGGTCTTCGTAATCCAGAAAACGAGTTCGAGAGTCGATTACGCATGAGGAAGGGTTAGCACCCTCATACGCCCAAAATTGGTACCATATTGATTATTTTCGGGTCTTAATTTGTAAAGTTTAAAAGCTCGAACATAGTTTAAAATATGATTTTGGCATGCATGAGTTAAGTTTACAAGAAATTGGGTCTGTTTGGAAATCCCGTTATTTCAAAATGATCAAGGAAGAAAGTCACGTCCAATGAGTTAGGACATAATATTTCAAGATCCAGAAATGACGAGCTTTTCTTTGTAAAACTTTTTGAAACTTTTGCGAAAAGGATGTTTGATTATCTCGATTTGAAGAAAGGTTGCACCTAGTAAGTTAAGGCGCAATAATTCGGAATCGAAGATAAAGAAACATTGTCTCGATTAAGGGTATTCGATTATTTCGATTTGAAGAAAAATTGCACCTAGTGAGTTAAGGCACAAATTTTCGAAACCCGAAATAAAATAATATTGCCTCGATTTTAAAGTTTTTATGAAAATAATTTTGAAAATAAATATTTGAATTGGATATGAATGAGCAATTAATATTGGATATGAAGCACGATAATTAAGCAGATAAATGGTAAGCAAAAATCAAAAATACAAAATACGAATGCATAATAATACAAATATTGATGACGAAGAAAAAATGGTGCGTTTGGAGTTCAAAATGAGACCTTTTGGATGCATGGGGGCAAAATAGGTAGTTTTGGAAGGTTCAGAGTCAAAAATGGATTTTTGGAAGTTTGGGGGTAAAATGGTTATTTTTAGAAGGTTCGGGGTCAAAAATGGGATTTTTGGGAGTCCAGGGGTAAAATGGTAATTTTCGAAAGGTTAGGGGTAAAATGGTAATTTTTGAAAGGTTCGGGGTCAAAAATGGGATTTTTGGAAGTTCGGGGGGTAAAATGGTAATTTTTAGAAGGTTCGAGGTCAAAAATGGGATTTTTTGAAGTTTGGGATAAAATGGTAATTTTTAGAAGGTTCGGGGTCAAAATTGGGATTTTTGGAAGTTTGGGGGTAAAATGGTATTTTTTTAGAAGGTTCGGGGTTTAAAATGGGATTTTTGGAAGTTCGGGGATAAAATGGTAATTTTTAGAAGGTTCGGGGACCTCCGGGGTAATAAAACCAAATACGGGTGACACGTGGCAGCCCCTCAGGCATCCTGAAGTCAGAGGACTATTTTGAAAACCATGGAAAATTTCTGGGGCAATTTGGAAATTAAAGCGAACCTGATTTAAGGATCAAATTAAAACAAATTAGAAATGAAGGGGACCATTTGCATAAATAAGCCAAAACCATGACACGTGGCAACTCCTGGTGCTTTTAAAAGATCGAGGGGCCGAATTGAAAAACCTTGAAAATCATTGGGTCAATTTTAAAAGTAATTAAAAGTACGAGAAGGGCTTGATTGTAAATTTTGGAAAAAAGCGGAATGACCAAATTCATAAATATACCATTAATCAAAAACACACGGATCCTGAGTCGGGTCGGGTCGGGTCGGACATCGGGTGATAGCTCATAACGGTGTCGTTTTAAGGCTGAAATTCAGCCTTCAGAACGACACCGTTCTGAGGGCCTATAAATAGTCAGTTTCAGAGAAAAAAACATTTCCTTACCCCCTTTTTTAAAAAAAAAACCCTGAAATCCTCTGAAAAGGCTCCCCCTCCCCTCTTGGTCGACCATGCTTCGGCCGGATGGGTTGGTCGCCGTCCGTCGCGTGTTGCCCCCACGCACCTCGGTCCGCGACCGCGCGTTATCGCGCATCGTCGCCGCACCTAGTCACGCGCGCCGGTCCGGCCGTATCTCCGTCGCTGCGCTTCTTCCCACACGCGACGCGCCTCCGTTGAATGTAAATTGTTATTTTCTTTCCTGTTCTTTTGTATGTTCTTTTTAAAACAAAGATTGGGTTTAGATCTGGTGAGATCAAACCCCGATCTTTTCCTTTTTAACAGTTTTTAGGAAATCTCTTTTTACGATTCTGTTACTTATTTTTTAGAGAGTTTTAACACATTTCTCTCGTTTTTTTTTGCAGATTCGGGCGTAAAGGCTCAGGCGACGTTCGATGACGATTTCGGTGGACCTCCGACGACAGCGCAACAAGGGGAGTGCTTTTTTGTCTTTTCATTTTTCTATTTTTAATTATTAATATTAATTATTATTACTAAAACATTTATTATAAAACTGTTCATTTGTTATTAATTGTCATTAATGTTATATTTAATAATGACCATTATTAATATGTTTTATAAAACCAAAAAAAAGTAAATGCTTCACGGGTACTGAGTACATATATTAATATGCACTTAAAAAAACTGATAGTTTTAGAATTCGAAATGCTCATGACATTAAATGCCTTAAATGTACCTGGTTAGCTTTGGGGCTTGATGCTTTGGCTCCGTGTCAGTTGTTTAGTGCCTATTCGAGCTATTAGATACCAATAGCAGAATAGAATATGTGTGGGGATCAAAAAGGCTTAAGTTTAAATGTGATTTCTTTTCCTTTCAAAAAAAAACGGGGATCCTTTTACAAACGTTTAATTTGGCTTTTATAGCTGAATTTTCAATGATTTCCTTTTGTCTTATACAACTAAATATACACCCTTTTTCTTTTGCAGGTCCGGCGATGGCAGTGACTTGTAGCAGTGGTGGTGGCAGTCTCAGCTGCTGATGGTTGCAAGTTGAGTCTGGTCCATGCTGCTGGTGCGGACGTGGCAGTCTCTGGTTGGACGTGGGTGGATGGCAACAGTAGTGCAAATAGGGGTAGCAGAAATTTAGCTACCAGATTAGGTTTTACCTTGTTTAAGGCTAGTTTGGGTCAGTTGGGCCCTTTTAGGATCTGTTGGGATCAGACTCAGTTTGGGCTTTATAAAAAGACACTTTGTTTGTAATTGGACTTTTCTAAATTTAGTTTTATAATAAACTTAAATTTAAAATAAATTCAATTTCCAAAGGACCCAGACAAAAGTAGGCTTCAACAATAATCAAGTAAATAACATCTTCATTAATAAAACTTTGTGTAGCCACTGGCATTTAGATTAAAGGGTATGGTCCCTCAATGGAGTGACAAATTGATACAAGGTAATAATAACAATATAATTAAAACAACGAACATATGTTTGTTAGAAATAAGAATTTTTAAGGGCACTTGGGTCCTCCTTCTTTGGTCTTCCAATTGTTGTAGCAAGGGCAAACAGCCTTGTTCCCATAATAACCAGGGGGCACACAAAGGCATTTGTTGCAACATTTCTGACAGAAGAACATGCATGGTTTATGGTATTGGGTTTTGCTGCATCTCCTCGAGCACTGCGATGGACTTTCTGCTCATCCATTCATGGAATATGAAACTTTTTACCGTTTCTGGAAATTGCTATGGAATTTTGATTTTAATATTTGAATGTAAGGAGAAAGAGGATAGGATACACACCATAAATTGAAGCATGGAGATGGCAATGAGAGCCAAGAAGAAAGCAGCCACAAGTTTTGCCATTGGCTTAGCAGCTACAAAGCAAGGATGGAAGTGAAAGGGAAAGGTGATGTAAAGAAGGAAAGAGGGTATGAGGTGAAGATAGGTAGGTTTTGAGTGTGGAGTATATATAGAGAATTTCATGCCAACAAGGTTGGGACTTTTTGGGCAGGGTACTTTTTTTTCACTTAGCTCATACATATTAGGAGCAAATATCTAAGACATCAATTACATTTCAAATATAAACATGGTTAAATTTAGGTTCATTACAATAATCTTTATTACAATGTATTTGTTCCTCCATATTATTATGTTTATTAAGAATACTTTAATTTTCAATAATCTTTCTTTACATTTAAGATATTTGCTTTTATTTTAGTACAATGTTTACTTTTATCTATAATCTTCCACCAATTCTTAAATCAAAGGAGAAATGTGCATTTAATAAAATTCGAACCCACATCCTCCTTATTGTTATAATAGTAACAATACCAATTTAACTAAGGCTTTTTTAAATTCATAGTAAAATATCAATTACATTTTCTCTAGAGGGTTTGCTTAATCAGGGTCTAAGCTATAGGCATTATATTATTTACTTGCTATTAAAAAAAAATTAAATTTAGATCATGTTTGATAAAGTGTTGAAAAAAGTTAATCAACTGATTTAATATTTTATAGTACACGATGAAAACTACTAGATAGAATTTTTTTTCTTACAAAAAGAGTTTAGAAAATTAATTATACTCTATTTAATTTTAAAAGAAAGGTAAAGTCTTAATAACAAAACAACTGATATGACTTAAACTCAGATCATATTTAAGGTAATAAACACTCTTGACCATTAGATCAATACATGAGGTTTAGATATTATGACGTGGTATATAAAAAGATTTGATTGCCCATCTATTTTGAAATTGGATGAAGAAGATGAGTGGGAATAAAGAAGATTTGCCTTATATCAAGGATCTACCGAAATTATAGGGTTTCCTTCGTTATTATGGAACTCAAAAAGCAAATAACTTTATCCGATTGTGGGGTGCAATTCTTTCTTTCCTTCATGATTTTACTTCGGAGTCAAATTGCACATGGAAGTCACAAGTTTGCATTAAAATTTACTTGGTTAGCACCCAATTCACACGATTCAAACCTTATAAATAAAAAATTAGTATCATTTCACAGATTTTTTTCTCTCATTTCCCTAGGAAGTTTTTCATCAAAATTTTCATACCTTAAACACAAATTAATGAAGTAGTTTATTAAGAGGGTATTAAATCTAATTATTACATGAAGATAATCATAAATTTTTGGGGCCGAAGGTAGTTGGATTTAGAGGTGAATTAAACCAACTAGAGTTGGTAAAAAGAAAAAAAGAAGAACCCTAATAAATAGTTTAGTTACCTTTTTATAAGGACGGTGCATTGCATTGAAGAGTAAAGGGTTGAGTTGGTTAAGTAGTTGTCGATAAGGGGACACCATTTCACAACAAAATAAAATAAGAGTTTTTTTTTTTTTGTTAAGATTTATATAAAAAAGTCAAACACATTTTTCTAAGAAAATTAGGACATTAATCAAATGATAGTTTTAAAATAATTATAAATGATTTGATAATAAGAAGAATTAACATGCCTTTATAGATATATATTTATATTATTCTTATCAAATTGAGAAAAAATATTGATTTTAAAATGTTGAAATTTAGTTCAATTAATTTATGTATTTATTCTTTTTCAAGTTCAATTCTTTTTTAGCATGGAAATATTGGTAAAAGGTTTTTTTAATGAAAAGTTTATTAATTCATTCCATAAATGCAATCATATAATTTAGAGGAAAAATAATAATAAATACACGTAGCCAGTGAATGATAAATTTCATAAATAAAATCAAGGCTTTAACTTCAACATCAATAGAATATTATGGCACGTTAATAATTACCTCTGTCACAACTTAAGCACAACATATTTAGAACGATTACAAGCACTTAATACAATAAAGAAATCAACCTCGAATTATCCAAAGCGGCAAACAAAAATTGGCAAAAGAATCAAGTATCCACCAAATTAAAGAAGACGATAAAACTATTCCTAAAATCACTTCCAAAAGCAATACTACATTCATAAGCAAAATTAAGAAACATGCTACAAAAACTTCTAAAAGTAAAAACCTATTAAACAATAGAATACAAACAAAAAAGACATATAAAACTTAAAACAACATGAATCAAAATCAACTTGCGAAATCATTTATCATTTTAAAATACTTTCGAAATTAAAACAAGTTAAGAAGCCGATGAAGAGCCACCCACTTCGTAAAGGAAACTGTAGGTGGTTGATGGAGTTTTAGCGATGACAAACATCCTCATTTATCCAATATAGTTTGTGAAGACAATAAAGATACCCACAAAATAAATCTGTAAACTAAAAAGAGAAAAGATACATTGAATAAATGAGAAGAATAAATAAAAAGAAGATAGGTGGGAGGGAGAAAAAGGCAGGCAATAACCCGTCCAAAAACCAGCATCGTCGTTAGGCAAAATAAAACAAAAATAAATGGTTTGAGTAATATTTATTTGAGTTTATCAATATTTTTAGAGATCAAAATTGGTAATAGTTGGGACTTTAGGATTACGTTTGTCTCTTAGTCTATATAAATAATGTGTGAATCATTTTTAGATTTACTTTGACTTGAATTTCTAATTTGACTCTCAATATTTTGACTATGAATGGGAATAGTACTTGATTCTAGCTATAATTGTATGGGTAAAATTTTAAATGAAGGTCAGCCCATGTTAGACAAAGCGACCATCCAAGTGGATCTTCACAATTTCATATTGGGCTAACTTGAAGTTTTTAATTTTAGTTACAGGCTTTGGACTCCATTTAATTTTAAGAACCAAAACAAAGCCCATTCTTTTTCTAGACTTATATTTGGAGTTCCACAGCCCTTTACTCAAAGCAATTTAAGGACACCTGTGGAAATTTACAGTGAAAAAAATGTTGAAACGAAGCTATTCCGAAAGAAAAAGAAAATAATGGCGGCAGTGGATGATTTTTCGTATTTTTCATGTTTGTTGACTAATTCAGAACTTGTGATATTTTTTCGAATTTGTTTCATAGCTCCGAATGTAAGGTAATTCTTTCATATTTTAAATTTGAATTCTCTTATTAAAAAATATAATATAGCTTATTATTGTACCAACTCTTGTTGGTGTGAGAATGGATGATTTTGTTGCATATAGGGGTGTTTATGGGTCGGGCCGGATTCAATAAAAAAATTAGATCCATTTACTAGGTCCGAGCTCGTCCCGACCCAAAAAATGAATCTAAAATTTTGATCAAGTTCGATCCGAATAAAAATACTAAAACTTGAGCCCGACCCACTCATATTAATTTTTTATATTATTTTTAAATATATATAATGCATCAAAATTACTAAAAACATCAAAATAAATATTTCTTAACAAATTGAAAATAAATTTTAAATATATATATACTTAAATAACACTAAGTTAGATGCAACTTAACAATAAGTTTTATACAATATCCAAACGATAACAACAAAACAGTAGCAACATAATAGTAAAACTGCAGCAAAATAGAGAGGAAATAACAAGAAAATAGCATTAAAAATAATTTTTTTTTTTTGTCCTTCTGTGAATTCGGGCCGGGCCAAGCTAGAGCAAAAAATATCTTACCCAAGACCCGACCTATTTTTTAAATGGACTTTATTTTTTTGCCCAAATCCATTGTTTGAACTTATTTTTTATCCAAATCCTCTCATTTTTCGAGCGAGCTATGAACAGATCTAAACTTGCATACTATGCTTTGATTGTTTTTTTTCTTCATTATTTTTGCTCCATGCAATTTTTTTAAACTTCACAAACGAATTGAGAATTAAGAGTATAACAAACGTCACATTTATTTATATTAATTTTTTTTTTTATCTTTTACTACATTTTATAACACACTTAAAAAACATTCTTATAAAGTCTAAAAAATTTCAATAATAACGTATGAAATAAAAATTTAAAATAAAAACCACCAATTATTTAGCTTGGTTAAGCCTCAACAGACAATTAGATTGATGGGTTCTTGAAAGCAAACCACCCTTGCATAAATCATTGCTACAATTTTGCTATGACCTTAAACTAGGACCCAATTACTTGTCTAAACCAACAACCTTGATTTATAGATTTTCATAATTATTTTAATTCCATTACTCTAATTGAAATTACTACTTAATAATAAAATTTTAGACTTATATTTAATTATAGCATATAAGTTAATTTTTTTATGTATCTTAAATTGTGTTTTAAAAAAATAAAAAAAAATGTGTAACATGTGAAATAAAAACTATCCATTGAGAAGGAAAAAAATCCCAAACACATGGCCTTGGATAAGTGTTAAGTCTCATTTCAATTGATTAAAAAGAATCAATTAATTGGTATTACGACTTAATAATGAAAGATACATTCACCATATGTTTTTTAGAATTATACAAATATATTAAAAAGGAAAATTTAGTTTTTTTTTTTTTTTTTTTTTTTTTAAACACTGCACTAAGTAGTGGAGAATGGGCAAAGTGCAAGTAGGGACAGTTGCAGAAAATAATAGTAATTCTCTTCTCAAAACCCTCACAATTTAATTCTTTCCCCACGAAATTTATGAACTATAAAAATGTAGAGAAGTATTAGGTGGATTTTTCAGATTGCCATTATTAAAGTATATGTACGTATGCATCTATGCATTAATTATATGGCCCCGATTGATTTTGGAATTTAGGTTTTTATACTTGATAATATATTTAAGAAATATGATATAATACATTTAAATGTAATTAATATTTTCTTCTTTAAGTCTTTTGTTTTTTGTTTTGTTTTGGCCTGTGGTGGTGACAACCTCAAAATTAGCTATCACTTGTCTTTTTGTCCTTCCAATCAATCCTCTCTTTTTTTTCTCGTTCGCTTTATGCGTTTTCTCTTTTTTTAGTCTACTGATCTATTTTGTGGGTATTTTTATTATCTTCGTAAGTTGTGATGAACAAATAACGGTGAATATTGTAACACCCTACACTTGACTCGGTCGACGGATCCGAGTATGAGATGTCACATTCATTGCCAGAGCAACTCATACTGAACATACACGTCATTTCTTATAATTAAAGCACATAAACAAATTTCAATCACAATTTAAGCATTGGGATCTAAATGAGGTCTAATATGAGCATAGGATTCAAATTCAAACTATTTTTGTCAAATGTTAACATCTGAAGACATGAACTCCATGTCTGGAGACAAGCCTTATCATAAGTTTTTGAAAAATTGTTTCGAAGTTTATATGTCTCGAGAAAATGAAGTTCATGTCTCAAAACAAAAGGCCTTAAGTCTCGAGACAGATCTCCCTTCTTTTCTTATTTTAGCTTCAATGTTTTCATGTCTCAAGACATGGAACGAGGCAAAAGATATTTAGCTTCAATGTAACCTTGTTTCGAGACATAGGCCACTAGTCTTGAGACCTAGATGAGTTTGTCTCAAGATCAAATTAACATGTCTTGAGACATTAAGCAATTGAATACATAATATGGTAAGTTTTTTGTTCTAATGGTCTTGAGAAATGCTCTCGCTATCTCGGGACTTAATGGTCAAATGGCCTAAAATGCAAACTTTCAAACATTCAAACCTCACCTAATTGTATCTAAAACATAACCAAATATTACACCAATGTAAAATCATCAATTTAACACATGTAAATACAATTAAATGACATTAAATCATAGTATTCAAAGCATTAAGATTTAATATACCAACTAACACATTTAGACTTACATAAACAAATATAGATAATAACAAATCAAGTGATAAAATTTAAAGGCAAAAGGACCAAATATTGACTTAAGATAATACCAACTAACCTAGGTACATGTCAGAATACTCAAAACACATATACATACAAAAAGTATCGAGATGTCTTTTGAGCTGAGTTTGGAGAGATGCTTAAGCTCGAGCCTACTAAAGTTCTATTCGAGACTTGCACACATAACAAACAAAACTTATAATACCCTATACCCGGCCTGGACGATAAGACCAAGTCTAGAATACTACATTCACATTTCTCAATTAAACCTGACTTTTAAAACAGCTTAAATAAACACAATTAAGTCTTGAATAGCATAGCACAAATCAAAATCAGAGTAAGCGGAGTTCGAAATCACAGTTAAATTCGGGAAACATAAATAAGAGAAAATGTGAAAATAAACTAGTAGCATATCAAAGAAAGCAATTGAACGACCAAGTTCTCCATCCGTCAACCAGTTTAATTCTGGGATTTACTTGAAATTCATTCAATCAGATTAGTAAATATTGGATTCAACATATAATAAAATTCAATTCAACTCAACCTGTGAGCTATCCATAAAGTTATATAGAATCAGATATATTATCATTTCTAGACTTCGACTGTTTACATTTCATAAATCGGTTATGATAGTTCATTCCAGATACATAGTAGATAGTCAAAATCCCATATAGATATAAAAGCAAACACATATGTAGTTTTCCTACCCCCATTTGCTACACACAATCTCCGTCCAACCCAAAACACTATAGGTATATACTACCTATCCAACCCTACACACCACATAGTGTCTGTATGAAACATTTCATTAATTGCAGTCTAGCTACGAAATCAGATACAGTTATGGGTAACTTAGCCACCAAGTTAGTACATAACACTTTCTTCTTTACATATTCCCAACCAATGCAAACACGGAATTCAGATAACAGACATATAATTCGTATACAGTTATGAATATGCAATTCAATTCTAACAGAATGTCAATAACAACAATAATCGTCACATACAGATATTCAGAAGTCATTTCAAATTACAATATAACAGTTTGTCCAATTCATAAGAGTCCTACGGATAACCTACGTTGGCCTCACACGACGTTTACGGCCTTAATGGAAACTACACGATTCAGGCTCACACTCCCGTGTGGCTGCCTATGTAACCCTATCTCCCAAAACGGTAAGTTGCACGATCTGGGCACACACCTGTGTGTCAGCCCGTGTACCTCACACGGTCTAAAAACAAGCACTTCGACACACAAGTCCAAAAACAAACAAAACGTTCTTACCTTTGCCCGATACTGCAATTCGCGAAACTAATTCGCTAAGAAAACGTTATCCCTACAATCCTTGCCTAAAAGAACATTTGTATATTTTAGTAAAAGAACATCTAGAATGAACTTACACAAATAGATGTCTAGATTCAAATTAACATAAATGTCTATTTGTCAAGATCCATTCTTTACATGAATTTTTATTTCATGTTATCGTCATGACGATCATTAATATATACATCAATAAAACCATTAAAATTTAACTGTCAACCGTTGAATCTTTATGAAAAATTTAATTGATTTTGTCAAGAAAAAGATTCAATTGAATGCAAAGGTGATGAGTTCAATTTTTGTTGGAATACTTTGAGTTTGAGGGTCATACTATTAAGCTTTTTTATATAAACATCAAAATACTTTGTTCCTTTAGGAGTTGGCAGGTGCACAATTTTATGCCGAAAACTCCTTTTCAAGTGCTAAAGTATCAGATCTCTATGGGCCCAAGAACCACTAAAAGTTTACAATTGGCCCAGCCTTGAATTATTGGATACCCTACCTTGGATTTTGAATTTTTTATTCATTCGTATATTTACACCGTATTTGCATGAAATTATATTTACTTATATCCAATAAAATTCGTATCTTTTGATATAATTATAAATACCTTCATCTGTTCACGATTTGAGGCTAAATCTATTCGCGACGAAATTAGTATTCATGTAAAATCTTTTCACGAATGATACTCCAAAATTCTAACTATTTATGTTGTGTTGCTTAAATTTTTACATATTCAGACATTATCTTTATTTGATTTTTGTTTCGTTTCGTAACTATTATTCTACAATAAAAATGGTCGTAAATTAGATAACCCAACCTAATTTATAAGTCCAAAAGAAAATGAAGTCAAATTATTTAATTGTTTGAATGGTGATTTAAATGGAATAAATAGACATCTAAATGAAAAGACAATCTCCAAAACGGACCCATGAAATAGAAAAAATGAAAATTGTGGATGGGATTGAACTCTTGTATTCAGTCATGTCAGCATCAACCTCAACTATATAATTGAAGACCAAACCCTCTAATCAAGCGACTCTTAACCCTACCACCCCCTCTCTTTGTGCTTTTTTGTTTTGTTTTTTGGTAAACCCTTTCTTTGTGCTTTCAGTTGAGAATAAGGAAAAAAACAGTACACATGCATCCAATGTTTTTTAAATTGGATTGATAATCGAATTAGAGTTAAATCAATGGTTTATCGGTTCAACTAATCCAATTGAATCGATTAAAAATTTAAAAAAAATCAAAATCAAAATCAAAATCCTGATCCAATTTTTGAAAGGTTATAATTTCCATACTTAATATGATTGTGTTCATTAGGAAAAATCAATTGAATGCTTCAATTTTCAAACTTGGATAACTAATATATTTGGAAATAATTTCCAACCATTTAATTGATTCTTTTTATATAAATAATGTTTAATATATATGGTTACATTTACTTCTTTTTTTTTAAGGTTTTTAAGTGATTTAGAATTTCCTTAAATTTCGATTAATTAAGTATATATAACACTTGATTGTTGAACAAGTTTAAAAGAGGGAAATTATAAAATCCAAGGTAGCAAAAGCCAACCCATAACTAATTAATTAAAACTATTGAATAAAAAGGTGTTTCCATTTGCCAAAAAACCCAAAACTTTCATATTCTTTAGTGACATTTTTTTTTTTTGTAGTGGCTAAGATCTAAAGAAATTCCAACTTCAATATATAAATCCGCTGGCTTTACTAGTTTAGGTTTTAAAAGAAATTAACATGTAACAATAATAATGGAGAAATATCATATATATATATATATATTCAAAATAAATTTGTTCATGCTCAATTGAATTGATCTTAGAGGAGATAGAATCTTTTTAAAGTTACATTTAATTAATTATATTAATAGGGTTAATTATCGTCCCTTTTTTTTTTCTTTTGTCCATTAATCCTTTCTTTTTTTCTTTTTTTCTTTTATTCATTTTATGTGCTTTTTCTCTTTCCAGTTTGCAAATATGCTTTGTGGATATTTTTGCTTGTCTTTTCAAGTTGTGATGGACAAATGAAGATGTCTATCATCGCTAAAACACCACCGACCACCGACACTTTCTTTTAGAATGTGAGTGGCACTTCGTTGGCTTCTTAATTTGTTTTTATTTTTAAAATATTTCAGAATAATAAATGATGTTATGAATCGATTTATATTTGGAAGATTCGGCACCACATCATTAAACAAAAAGTTAAATGATTTTAATTTTAATTTTTTATTATATATCATCATTTAATTTATTGATAGTGTATAAAATTATATATTATCATTGCAACATATATAATTCCTATTATTAATATTTCAATTACTGTATTTGAAATATTCAATTGTGTGAAATCTATGTAAAGTTATATTAAGATTTGACATGAAAATTAATTTGAATCGGTGATTTAGTTTAAATGATTCATCCGAATTTATAAAGTATAAAAATTTATAACATATTTTAATTATTATAATAATTCTATTATTGTTGCTGTTGTTGTCCGTATAAGAACTTACTAAAAATGATTAGATGAATCGACTTAGGCCCTATTTGACATTATGATTGCGATTAAAAAATGTTTTTCCCCAAACATAAAAATTAGAATTTAAATACTTTTAGCTTTTAACTTTTTTCACTTTAAAGTATAATTATTTTTTTGAATATGTTGATGTGATTTTATAATATAATTATTAAAATATCCTAATTTGTAATAATTATTTAAAATATATTTAATATTTTAAATTATTTTATTTTTTTATGTATCATTATAATAATTTTTAAATAAATTTATCATTATATTAAATTATTTAAAAATAATTTATTATTATATTTAAAATTTTAAAATATACAAATAATTTATTGATTGCTTAAAAATATTTTTTCGAAAAAATATTTAAAATGTATATTTCATGTATGTAATCATATTAATTTATTAACTTATCAGAACAATTACATTCAAAACATCCCAATAATTACGATGAAAATTAAGCATGATTGATAATCACTATATATGAGTAAGAATTACACGTGATAAAATCTAAAGTAGAAGAAATTAAAAAAACAAACACATACATGTTCAAATTCAAACATAAAATCTCAAAATTTTTAAGATCTTCTCTTTACTATATAACGGTCTCTTTTCCCGTTTGACACTTAGGGTGGGTATGGATAGACGATGTGTTTACCTGTAGTTAATATAAAAATAACGGTGACGATGAAATTAGATATTGTAACGATAATATAGCGTGGAAAAAAAGAAGCTAAACATACCGCACCTCCCTACACCGTCCCATCTAAACTCGCACTTAATCTTAAAGCCAAAGAAAAATTGGAATTAGGCAAAGGGCATAAAATATTGATAGGAAAATGAAGAAAAAAGAAAAGAGAAATGAGGTTGTGCCTGAGGAGGAGGCACCACTATAGACTATGGTTAGACTTTTTCCCCAACAAGAAATTAACAATTAAATTATTGTGAAAACCCAGACATGTGACTTTTGTCCCTAGCAATCGACCTTAACCTAGGCCTTCTCCTTACGCGCGTATGGTGTTCTGTCTTTGTTTCTTCACCTTAATGCATGCACTGTTGCAAGAACTAAGAATAAATTTGATAATAATTTTCTTTGATGTGGTGGAACACATCTTAACATTTCATCTTCAAACACCCATATATTGAGTAAATCTATAAATATATAGATTTAGAAAAATATAGAACACCTATTGATAAAAGTCTATATATGTAGGGACCCTCAGAAAATGGACTCTCTCCCCATATTTCAAGTTCAAGATTATGACATCTCTTCTGTTTCAACAGGAATATTTTTGAAATACAAGAACACAGAACTGTGGAATTTCATCAATTAGCTGTGATCCAATGAAAATCAAATACATATATATATATATATATATATATATTATTTAATTTCATAAGTGTCGGCCTTTTGTTTCTCAATATCACATCCTATCCAACAAAAACAACCTATGAATTCTTATTTCAAACTTTTAACAGTGAATTTTTTTTTCTTGGATAATATACGAAATAAATCTGTAAACTTTACTTGGTGTTCGACTGAAAATAATTTCTGGAAAATGAATTACTTTTTTGAAAAAGTTAATATTTTCTGGTGTTTGGATGAATCTGTTAAAATATTTTCTGTTGTTTGGCAAATTTCCTAAAAATATTTCAAGAAAATTGTTTTAAATGAAACAAACATACATTTGAGAATTTTTTATTTTTCTATTGTTTAATTGAATTTATTTTATATCTATTAAATTTATATTTTACATATGTTGCAACAATTTATTTATAAATAGATACATCAAATTAAATATATTAATAATCATACCTAATTAACTGATTCTTAGTACTTAAACAACTACCATATTCAAATAAAGGCTTTATTTTCAGAAACAAAAAACTTTTGCTTCAATTTATTGATTTGATGGTATATAGAGTATAAGTAACATGGTAAAGATTAAGCTGACAACAGATCAGGATAGTCCAAAAATATGAAGCATTAACATATAAAAATCATTCTTATTCCTTGAGGTTATTTCAAAAAAACATATTATTTATCACTAAACAAGACCATACATGTTGAGTTACTCTCTCCTTGTTCTTAAATGCTTGTTTGATTGCCTCCAATTCTATTGAATATGGTTCAGTTTCCACTTCATGTTTCCTTTCAGCAATAGTAGCTTCTTCCTTCTTCTTTTAATCAGTTTCACCTTTAGATTGACATAACAGTAAAGCAATGCTCTACAACAAAGACAAGAGTTGTTGATAATTAATACTGGTTGATTCCATTTTAGCCCACAAATCATTGAAACTTCTCTTTGCCTCTAAAAGTTTCTTTTGCAGCCCATCTTTATCTTCAACCCTTCAAACCAGAAACAATGTATGACAATCAATATATATATGAAACATAGATATTCATAGCAGAACAATATTCACCTCGACATCTTTCCCTCAATCCGTAATGTAACATACAAACATAAATGTGAATGAAACATTTATGAAACATAGAATGTTGAATCAATGGTGAAATACATTTGCATTGTTCATTAGATAAACAAAGGCATTAGAATCCAATCATGGTAGAGTGGTGTTCATTTCTGCATATACCCCCCACAACGTAACAGAGATATGTACAACTGCTTTCTGCACTCTCCCTCAAGTTGGAGGGTGAAAACCAAGGCCTTTTGTAAAGATGTTTGCAAGTTCCTCCTTTGTAGAAAAATGCCTAGTGTGCACAAAGCCCTGCTTTATTTTTTCTCTAATGAAATGACAGACAATTTCTATATATTTTGTTGTTTCATGATACACAGGGTTAGCTGCAATTTGTATAGCTGCCTAACTGTCACAAAACAACACAACAGGATCATTGTTTGAAACACCAAGTTCCTTCAAGATGCTAGTAAGTTGTACCAGCTCAACCATTGTGACACCCTCTACCCGATCCAATTAGTCGGATTCAAATCTCGGGTGTTATCGCACAAATACAAACAAAAATTTAAACTTTTAGAACAAATTATGATTATTTACAATTTTACCAATTACGGATTCAAATGAATATATATAAACCTCAAGTAAATACATAATGCTCAATAAAGTAATTTAACTACAAAGATTTCTTATCTAATATCATAACTTATTACAATTATCCAAAGTATAGACTTCTATGAACACTATTGGATTTACTACACCACCAAGCTTGCACTGTATGCATAATAACCCCATATGCCACTCCTTAGGCGTAGTACTGGCTTCAAGCCTAAAATAAGAACATAAGACTTTAATAAGTTCACGGGAACTTAGTGAGAAAAATACCATTTACCTTAACTGATATTTCTATAAAACAATAGAAAGTTCAACACCGCAATCTTTTCTTCTTTCAATAACATAGTTCTGCTACGAAGAACATTATCCAACTTAGACTTATTTATTCCTACAACTTTCAATATCTTGATTTGCATCCACTTCCATCATTCAAACAATAACTTCGAACTATCTAGAAAATTCTATCAACTCATTTTATTTATAGTTCCTTATAAGTATCCTTTGTGAACCGGTGCATTCAGAACTTCATTTCATACTTAAATTTAACCCATGCTAACTTTCACAATTACGATTCATTGACAGGTACCCTCTTCGAATATTCATACTCAAACATTTGTTCAGAAATGTATTTTCAATGCAGATCCCATTACATCTCAATATATCTTCAATTCATCACCTTCAATAATTTCTTAACTTTGTTTAGTACTTATCTTGTATCTGTTAGATACCTTAACTCATTCTAGTCTCACTGATCGCGCTTAAGAAGCATACTGAATACACTATATAGCTTCATACAGAATCCGTTACAAGGGAAATCCATTAAAATATGCCATGAAGGGCCTTATCATGGTACGCCAGTAAGGTTGTCCATTCATAGTACGCCACAAAGACAGTCCATTCAAAGTAAACCATAAAGGTTTTCCAATGTTGCCGTGTTTGCTATATGGATTAGCCTAAACTCACAATTGTGTGAAATTTTCCCATCATCACCCTGGGACACGCAGAGAACCCCATTAGGTAATTGCCATTCAATAGTTCTTTTTCAGAGTGTGCCATGGCCATAGACTTTTCCTTTACAATTTCGTATCAGAATTCGTGTGTTTTTGCCCCAATAGACTTTATCAAATACCACCACAGTGACTAAACTTACATAACAACTCACCAACACTGACACAACCCAGACTCAGCTTTTCAATACAGTCATTAGAACTCATATTATACACTCCAGACACACACATAAATGTACTTCAACATAACAAATACTCACACACAAGTCAACATGCATTTTGACTCATCTAATCTCTTATCAATTATACATACAATCTTCATCTATCACCTATATACTTAATCACGATTTCCAAAACATAGATCATAACAAACTTACCTAGAAGAATTGTTAATTAGCTTTATTAAATATAATAAAATATTATATTAAAAATTACCATAAATAATAAGAAATTAAAATATTTGTATATATGATAAATTATTAAATAATAAATTTAAAATTAACAATAAAATATAAAATATATTTATATTATATTATATTATCTATTGGAGGTCCAATTTGTGCAGTGGACCAGTGGGCCCTCAAACACCAATTAAAAATGTATAGCTAGTTGGTTGAAAAGTCAACTTGAAATCATCCAAACAGCCCTTCATTTAACCTGCGTTTCAGATGTATTTATTTATTTGCTTACTGATCAAATGCATTAGTGCTTCCGTGCATATGAAGGAAGCCTTAAAACCCTTAAATTATTTTTTAAATAATTTTCTAAAGCGTTCATAAACTTTGAATACATTAAACTAATGAATATTACGTGTTTAAATACGTTTAGACTTATGACTTTTACGCTACATTTTGTAGTAATATTATTTTCTATATATGTTTTAATATATGATTTAGCAATAAACTAATTTAATTGATAATATTTAGTCACTTCTCTCATTTATTTTTAACAAAGAAAAAAAAAATTCACTTATTTCAAAGGTCTTGTTTTTTACAAAATTTTTACTTATCTTTCTAATTTCAATAAGAAGATTGGAGTGTGATGAATCTTGAACCGTACGGAGGAACGCTTATTGTGCAAAGTCATATTCTATTGTTTTACAAAAAGTGAAAAACAATTAATGATTTCTATCTATCATACTAAATGCGCCATTTAGCTTAATACAAAACTCGTCACAAAGAACATCCATTGAAGTACGCCACTAAGGACCTTATCATGATGCGCCACAAAGGTGGTCCATTCAGAGTACGCCACGAAGACAATCATTTTAGAGTTTTACACGAAGACAATTCATAATTGTCATGTTTGCGATATGGATTGGACTAAACTCACTTGTGTGAGGTTTGTCTATCATCGCTCTAGGAAACACAGAGAATCCCATTAGGTAATAACCATCCTTTACTTCCTTTCAGAGGATGCCATGATCATGGACTTTTCCTTCAGAGTTTCATATTAGAGTTCATGTTTTCTGTCCCAACGAACTCCATTAGACACTACCATGATGAACAAACATTGACTCACGTTGCAAACTCATCATGCACTGATACAATCTAAATCCAACATTTTAATTCACAACATTCACCCAACAAAACACACATTTCATAGCATACATTCCAAACATACGTGTATAGTCATATTTCATCATTTCAGTACTCAAACATCAATCATCACATACATGAACTTATTAGATTTACTACCAAACATACGTACTATATTTTTCATGGTTTTGAACTCATAGCTCAATAAAGTTCCTACGAATATTTCTCAGTGTGAATAGTATACATGCAGGAGTTAACAAATAACTCACTTGACACTCACCCACAATAGCTTTGCTCCAAGCCAAACATCCATCAAGCAATCAATAGCAAACACTGCTATAGAACATAGAAACTCATTAAAACCTATTCACATGTTTTTTACCATCATCACTAACATTAGCAGTCCCCATGCAAAACCTTATATCTTAGTCTTACTGTTCAACCAGTTCTAACAGACTTACTCTTTCAAAACTCAACATGCACAGTCACATCACTTACCCAAACATGTAGTAAATTCTAATGAGATCCAGGATTACAACTTTTAGTTTAAAAGAGAAAGACATGTTTTTGGTTATAGAAAGAATCAGATAGCAATATTTTAAAAGAAGGAAGAAGAAGCCCCTTTTTCTCCAACCCAAACACCAATGTATATATATAAGACTTATGTCCCCAAAATGACATTTGACATTTGTCACATTAATTCAGAATTGTCTTTAATAATGACCCATAGCATATGAGGAAACATAATAAAAATTAAATATTTTATATATCCGGTTATACAATCTGGTTGACTCTCAACTAGATTACCTTGTATCATAATTTGAATAGTTCTTCGGACATACAACCATAACTACTTCTTAACTTTTTCGATATCCTATTTCAATTAACATAGTAATCTGGCAATTAACTGTCATCAAATTACACAATGATTGAAATATGTTCATCCTATAGTCAAAATAAATACTTGGGAGGATATTATTTCGCCACACAGACTATTTTGAAACTATGCGTCATAACTTTGAATCCACCGAAACGGGATATTACAACTCTTTTCCCTTTAACAAAATTTCGTCCTCAAAATTTTCAACTTCAAGTATTTCCACGAATAATTTATAACTGATGAACTATTCCAAGCGCATACTGTGAGTTATCGTTAGAGACAAAATATTGCCATGATTCCATGATAATTCACATCTTTGGACAACTTTGTATGTTTAGAAATTGATCTATTTAATAGAAAGTCAATCTTTTACTACAAAAAATAGTCATTAGAGGAGATTGATCTCTTCGTCTAATCTATTATTTAGACAATGGGGAAATCGATCTTCTACTCTTCTAGAATCGATTATATCTACTAACTTCAAAGAAATCGAATCCTTTTGGGTTATTTTTAAAACATTTGAAACATATCAAAGCATTTTATTAACTTATTTTCGAGCATTAAAGTCTTTAAAATGTTTTCTAATTTTTCATTAATATTTACACAAAATGATGTAGAAATAAATTTAATTTCATTCTCAAATATTATTATATCAAAACCTTATTAAACCAAAATTAATACTAATTTCATTACCAAAATTAATATACTATTTTTTATATCTTTTATATCCATTTTATCGTATATATTTAAAATTTGTAATTAACACTTTTAATAGTATTTGTCTAAAATTAAATTTACATTCTTAAAAGAATATAATATACTTTTTTGTGAATTATATATATAAAATATACTTTACTATTACAAAAAAAAAAATAGTCATAATTCTTCTATCTCTTTGCTTTCACACTGTTGTTCAATTTAAAGGTAACAATAATAAAAAAATTGACTTCAATTTTAATCTGCCAGAAAGAGTACTTATTATTTCAGTAATAATGAGGTGCACGTGTCAACACGTTTCAACCAGTCAAGGATTTCTTTTGTATCAATGATTTTACTATTTTTATTATTATTATGGTTTTGTGAAGCACTAATAAGCTCAAAATACTATGGGGGGTGGTTTTGTTGATGTTTTAAATTTAGGAGGGTATTTTCGTCTTGATAAAAACGAATGACCCTTAAATTAAGGTACGGTTTCAAAACGTGGAGGGTGTAATAAGGATGTCGTGTACAGAGGGAAGGTTCCAGACAAACACCGTTCGAAAGGTCCGTAAAATTCTGACAACCCGACACCGATGCCTTTCATTTTAGGGCACATTTCTTCTCTCAGTCCCTCTACTTCTAAGACTTCAAAATTTGTCTTTCTACTTTTAATTTTAGAAATTTAATGTGCATTTGAAAAGTCACCTATTAATTGAATTTATTTGTAATTGCTTGTAATTACACACTCGTGGCATGTTTGGATAACCACTGCAATTTGTGAGCCTTATTGAATTGAATGTAATTAGAGCATTTTAATCACACTTTTCAATTCTTTAAAGAGATAGTAGAAATTGAAGTAATTAAACGGATAATTACAAACAATTATACTCAAATGCAATTACCCTATGACTTTAAAAACATGTTCATACATAGTTAAGGTAAAAAAGTTAATTTTATCTAGTCGTAATAGTATTTTAATTTTAGGTATATATTTTTAAAATATAATTTTTTTTTGTTATTTTATTAACCTTTTTTAAATATTTTAAAATTTTATTTATGAGAGAATTTTTTTTATACATTTTAACCGAATAAATAACTAATCATATTATTTATACTAAATTATATTGTGTTTGTTTTTAATAATTTATATTTAGTCAAGGATCAAAGATCAACCAGTAATAACAATGAGCGCATGTTTAATGCTAGAGAGAGAATAACTCAACAAATATAGAACGTTAAGTTGATTAGATAAAATTGCTTACTATATTTATGTTTCTTATTAGTTTTATTAGTAATCGTATTGTCGAATACTCTTTTGGACTAATATATTATATACGATGATTTAATTTTAGATTTTGTTACTTGTTTAGAGCATTCTTTTCTCAAGTATTATTGATAGTTTTATAATAATTATTATCATTTTAGAATTAAAAATTATGTAATTGTGTAATTACAATTTATACTATCAAACATGACATGATGTAAAGATCCGAAAGTCAATATTGTGTAAAAAATTATGGTTTCGAGACCTCGTTCTCGCAAATTGAATTTATAAATATTAAATAGGGATATTTACAGAGTTAGTATACTTAGTATACTGATGAATTGAAATTCGGTTAAGCGATTTAGCTGAAATTGTAATTAATTAAGACGTAGAGACTAAACTGTAAAATCCAATCACTATAGAATTTTAATTAGGAAATGGCTTGAGGATTTAAATTGAAATTAACCAAAGGTCTAAAATAGCAATTATATCATGTCAAAGTGGGTGTTAGTGGATGGTAATGAAATGGTGGATTGATTAAATAAATTAAAGCTAATTAAAACTAAACCTAATTAATTAACTAATTATAAACTTAATCTAACTATATATAAACTAGTGGATGGAGAGAAGAATCATCTTCTCCAAACGGATTAAACACCGAAACTAAGAGGAATGGACGACATTGTTGTTTCTTCAAGCTTTTAACCTTAATTTCAAGTAAGTCCCTAGTCATTTTCATTTGATTTTTATAGATTTTTTTTTTATCTTGGAAGCTTCATTAAGCTAACCCAAGGATTAATTTGAGCAATTAGTGAATTTGTGACGAGATGCCATTGTTGAGAATTGAATGATATAGGTGTTAAATTGATAGAACTTAAGCTTAGTTTAAGAAAGGGACTAAATTGTAATGCTTAACTGTTAATTTCGTTTATTAGGGATCAAATTAAATAAAATATAAAATTATTGAGAATTTTTTGTAGGGATAGAAAATGGAGGATCTCTAATGGGCTTTCGTTAAAACAAATTTTAATTTGAGGCCTTGAATTGAAAGTTATGATAGTCTTGATTTTAGGTACTAAATTAAATAAATTGCAAAACATGTATGACTTTGAAATTAAATGTGATTTAATATAGAATTTGATATTGCATTATTATTGAACTATTATTCGTAGCAAAAGATGATGCAGGATTGTCAAGAGGGAAAGGAAAGGCGAGAGTTAACGATGAGTGACACGAGCTTTTGATTTGTATTTCTATGATTTGGGAACCATTTATTTTCTACATGTTTATACTAATTTGTACCATATAATATTGAGGTGATTTCTTATTGGATTTTTCAATTGAATTGAGAATGATGAAATGTGAAAAGAACTATGTAATGAAATTAGAAATTGGTTACTCTATTAATTGTACAGGTTTATACTTCGGTATATCTGATGATGCACTTATGTGTAAGTATATTTACTTCGATACGTTCGACGATGCACTTACGTGCCTTTATATTTACTTCGGCATGTTTGATGATGCACTTACATTCCAGTATATTAACTTCGGTATATGATGCACTTACGTGCTAGTATATTTACTTCGATATGTCCAATGATGCACTTATGTGCCAGTATATTTACTTCGATATATCTAATGATGCACTTATGTGCCAGTATATTTACTTTGGTATATTATATGATGCACTTACGTGGCAGTATAATTGCTTTGGTTCATCCAATGATGCACCTCGTGTTCCGTATAATTGCTTTGGCTTGCCCAATGATACATTATCTGTGCCAGTGTCTTTCCTTTGGAATATCTGATGATACACTGCCAAATTGAGATGTAGAGTGACGATCTGCATATCTGATTTAAGTCCATGTTGGTTACTAGGGTTAAAAATGAATGACTTCTATAAATGTTATGTGAAGTGATATATGTTATAATAGATGTCGATAATGGCAATAGAATAATCGCAAAGCAACAAGAAAAAAGAAAATAAAAAACAGACTTTACGTGAAAACCCTTTCGGAAAAAACCACGAGCAGAGGAGGAGAAATTCACTAATGTTGAAAACTAAATGTACAAGAGGAGTTACGACAACAATTATTTAAAGGTTGAAAACCCTATTCTAATCAATGTCAAATAGAAGTGTAGTTTTATACGAATTCTACTTGTGCAATATGGTTCGTACCGTGAGGCCTACGACCCTTACAACCCCCCGACTCCCTCGGCCTCTCACCCATACAGATCCCCTTATTTTGTCATTTTATTTATTTCTTCAATAAATGATGGGATTCGGGTCACACAAACTCTAACAATATATGATTTTCAATTGTAATATGGAATACAAGCCTTAAGGACCAATTAAGTACAAATGAGCTTATGGACTCTGAAACGATTAAAATGGTAACATGAGATTGAGTATAAATATATGTACAAATGAATTCAAAATGGTGGATTTATATCTCTTAATTGAATGGTATGTTTAGATACTCATGTGATAAATTAAGTTGTAAAAACGAATATGTACAAGTTAACTAGAAATGATAGTTTTGACATGAATAGTTAAATTAATTGGCATGTAAGATTGATATAAGCATGATTATATGAAATTGAAAGTGTTTGACATAAAATGGTATGAGATTGGGTCAGGAATTGAATATGTGCATTTTGCATAATCTTATTATATTATCTTGAATCATAGATTTACCACTAGGTGTATTTATTCAACATACGATTTGTTTTTCTCTGTGCATAGGTAAAGTATATTCTGGTAGTTTGAGCAGTTGATCTAGCATTTAGTAGCCGATCTCCGACTAGCAAAGTTTGTACAAATTCTATTTTGTTCTAAGTTTGACATGTACCTAGGTTGAGTCATTTTTTGGTATAATCATGTTACATGCATTTTGGTTCAAAAAGTTTATATATGAATTTGGTTAGTTAATTATGGCTTGTAAAAATATTTAAGTTTAGTTTGAAATGGTATGATATGCTGAAATATTAATGGCCTTGGTGAAATAGGTGTGAATGTATTTCAATAGGTATTAAGTTATAGGTGATATAACATTTGCATTTTGTTGAGTAAGGCATTAAAGTACTTGAATTGAAGTTAAAGGGTTACATATGTTAGCTAAATATGAATTGATTGTGTTTAGAGATTGGTTGGATCAAAATTACAATTTGATGTGTATTAAAATTGTAGAAGCAGTATGTGACATCGTGACGTTGTTCGAATGTCGTCGCAACAAGATCTGAACACCATGGCATGGTACGGCGTTGAACTTGGTCGTTACGACGAGGCTAGACAATATGTTGCATCTCAATAAGGAATCCCATGATGTCACATTATTAACTCAATATTTTGAAATTGTTACAAATTGGTCCTTTTCAGTATCGAGTTAACTTTAGAGCTTTCGTAAGCTCGTATAAGACTCGAAAGTTGTTGTATATTATATTGTATGCTTAATTGAGTTGAAAATTGAACGTTTGATAGTATGAATTGACTATGTGTGATCGTAATTGCTCCAACAACTAATGTGAATCTTGTAACTCAGACCTAACAATCGGGTTGGTTAAAGAGGTGTTACACATAAAGAATTACAATGTAATTATACTCTATTAGTCAGACACATCTAAGGAATTAGCATTTCTCATAATTACAATAAAATGTAACCACTACCTTAATAACTATACTTCCATCTAATTACTTTGTGATGTCTAAATACGCATTTAAAAATTAAAGCCAATGATAATAATGCTAACTTACGTATGTTGAATTTGAAATTTGAACATGTGAAAGGGCAAAACAATAAATATAAATAAGCAGAAATATTAAAATAAAAATTATTATGAAATAAGCCTTTAAAATTTTGAATTTACTCATTTTCTAAATTTAAAATTATTTTTATTTATTATGACAGTAAAAATTATTACAAAGTAATAAATAAAAAAAGAATATGTAAATTTTATGTGAAATTTTTTTTTAGGAAAAATCACGGGTAAAGAAGAAAAAATTCACTAATATAAAAAACAATAATATAAGAAGTTTTCAACTACACACGTTTTTAAGGGTTAAACAACCCTATCATAATCAATATTTAATAGAAGAATTATAATTTTATACGTATTTAACTTGTGCGATATAGTCCATATTACGGGGGCTTCACTCCCACATATCCTCTTATTTTGTTTCTTTATTTTATTTCTTTAACAAGTGACAGGATTCGGATCAGACAACAATAAATATTAATTATTAAATTATTAACAATGTTATAATTATAATTTATTTTCCAAATTATACAAACAAATGAACTAAACTCTTGGGAAAAAATAAAAAAATTTGAAAAGTTTGAAGTGACAGAGATCGTGCGAGTATTTAAACTTATTTGTTAACCAAAGCTTCAATTTTATTATTAAAAAATTGCAATATATTATTATATACAAAGACGTTTTTGTCAAAATAATTAATTAACACACTTATAATGGAATTTATTTTTAAAACACAAAAAGTTTTTAAATTAAAAGTTACAGATATTTGATTTTGATTATTTTTAGTTGATAATGTGTTTGATAAATTAAAAAATTAAACATCTAAAATTTTTTTGTTAATTTTTTAGTGATGAGTTATATAAGATTTGAATTGATATTATAAAACTGTTAAATATATTATTAAAAATTAAGCATCAAATATAATTATTTTATTTGACAATTGTAAATTTTGAATTTTTTTTGAAAATTCATTGTTTCATAATTTTATTTTTATTAATATGTTATTATTTACTTTATTTTGGATAATTTTAGATAAAAGATAATTTTTTTTTAATATTTTAATTTTTAATAGAATGAAGGAATAACTTATTTAAAAAATAAGATTTTGAAACAATGAAAATCAACCTAAAATTTTTCATATCCAACACTTTTTTTTGAAAATTCTATATTAAATAAAAAATTAATATGATTATCAAATATAATTAAATATAATATAAAAAATCTCGTAATGATTTATTAAATCCATCAAGATCAACTAAACCAATAATGAAATAACCAAAATTCGCATTCAAGTCTTCAACTAATTTTACTTTCGAGTTCGATTCATAAACAATCATCTACTAAAATTCGCATTCAAGTCTTCAACTAATTTTACTTTTTAGTTCGATTCATAAACAATCATCTACTAAGAAAAAAAAATATTCAATCAAGTAACATAGAAATTCAATTAAGTATCCTAAATGTAAGGTAGATATAGAAAATTAAAAATCTTTTTTTGAATTAAAATATCTTACATATATTTCACCAAAAAAAAAAACAATCTATTTTATGATTTATAAAAAAAAATATTTTTTTAAATTCGAGCCCAAATACTCATTTTAAAATTACAATATGTATTATCATTCCACATCATATTTATTTTTGCATCCGGTATTTGTTGCTAGAAAAATTATGAATTTCAAATATTATAATTAAGATATTAAATGAATCGTGAATGGAGTATTTTCTTAGGATGAAATTTTGCTGACATGAGGTATGATGTTTGATCTATATTACTATATATGTATCCCCTTCTTTCATAGTGTTTTTTTTAAATAATTTTATTATATGTTTTGATTATATATTTTTTTAATATAATATTTAAAATTACTTATAATTTCTTATTATTTCATAAATAAAAAAATAATATATTTTAATATATTCGAATCTATATATTTCTATAATAATAATAATATCTTTATCAATAGAAATAATTTTACTTGACAAAACTATACATTAAATGATTTTAAGAAAACAAGTCATAGCAATTTTTTTTCAAAAAAAAAAACCCACTTGAATTTTGATAAATTCAGTCCAGACATTATCACACACAATACATCTAATTAAAAACAAATTGTAAATGTAGAAAAAATATATAAAAATTCAAAAAATTAGTAGTTAAAGAAAAAGGGAAAAAAAGAAAAAAAAGAGGGTGGTCCAGTGAGGAGGTCACTTGACAAATTTAAGAGCGGATACAGTCAATGTCTGAGAAATCAGAAATTGCAGGTCATTTCTTCTCTCTCTTTCCAATGCTTTGATTCATTCTTACCAACCCTTCTCAACTCACTCCTCACACGCTTCATCTTATTATCTTCCTTTTTCATATATATATAATTATTCTAATATTATATTTAATAAAAAATTATTATACGTGTGAAAATCACGGATTTAAAATATAAATATATGTTTAAAAATAATATATAATAAATAATGAAATATATAGTTTGAAATCAATTAATCATGATAACACATGAAATATATATAGTATTAAAATAAATAAAAATATATTTAATTGAGAGTAAAACGAAATTTAAATACATAAATACATCATATTAATAATACTATATGTATTATGATTGTTTTTCATGATGTTATCATTAATCATGAGTTGGAGAGTTTACTTATTACACCAACTCAATTAAGAATATTATTAATATATACAACTGATGAAGATAAATTGTGCATATTAAAATCAAAACAACTGACGAAGTTAATAAATTATTCATATTAAGATATATATATTAAAAAAGTTTGGTTGAGTGGTAAATTTAAAGTTTTATCGATTCAATTTATGTGGGTTTAAATCACACAATATCATATTTTTATTTTTATTGGTTTTTGTAAAAACATTAAAGTAATCTAAAATAATATAATTTATTTTAATTATGCAAGGATATTTTCGTAATTTTTCTAATCGAGTTAATGCTTTGTTGACTCGTGATATCAACTTAGACAACAACTTAAATAATAGTATAGATATATACAACTAAAGAATGTAACAAGATGTGCATAATAAAATTAAAATGTATATATAAATAAAAAATCAATTTTTAATGCAATCGACTTGAGTTCAAATTCTATCACATGTATATTTTTATTGATTTTTTAAGTGAACAAAGTAAAATGATATTCTTGTAATTTCATAATTGAATTAGTGTCTGATTAACTCGTGATACTAACTTAACTATAAGTTTAAACAGTAGTATAATTTTTTTAGAACAGTTATAAATGTTGTGGTGTTGGTTTTATATTTTAGTTTAATTACTTTTTATAAACACATATGTTTGCTCTTAATTATATTGAATCTAATTTATTCACATAAATGATAAAACAACTTTGTTAAAATTTTTAATTGGTATTAATTTTAAGCATCTAATATCAATTTTAGTATTTTAATGTTTACTTCTTTTGTCAATTTGATTCTTTTTTTTAAAGCTATATTTGATTCTCAATATTTTAAAAATAATTATATTTTATCATTAACTTTTTAAAAATAATTATATTAATGTTTCTGTAATGGATGTATTGATTGAAATATTAAATTTTTAGATATGACAGTCCATCTATGCTTCATTAATTTATTTTGATTTTTTATATTTTTTATTTTTAAAATATTTTTATAATTTTTAAATTATTTATTGACGTTACATATAACATAAATAATATTATGCTAGCATGAAGTGCATATACATTAACTTTCACATAAGTTGTCAGGTCAACACAGTTAAAAGTTAATGTTTTAATCCGTATTTGTATTAAAAAGAGATAAATTAACTGTTTTTAAAAATATTAATAACAAAGAAATATTAAAAATATTAAAAAATAAAATTATTGTTATTTGTAATTTTAATTCCAGTTCTCATCAATTTTTAGCCGTATCCCCCCATATACAGAGAAATAATCAGATATGTCTGTCTATGTCCGAAGCTAGCGGTCTAGTTCAAGCTTTGGAAATGAATCAATGATACGACAATAAATTAATTATTCATTTAATCCTTTATTTTATGTTTGAATTCAAATTTAGTCATCTGTCTGCATATTTAAACTTGATGAGATAAAATTGTACACGTTGAATTTACTATCTTTTTAATTATTACAATAAAAATTCTATAATTGGATTAAGGTTTTGTCAAGATGGAGGGAGATAGAGTCCTAGTTCAAAAAATAGAGTCGAAGCCTTTCCTATTGAAATATCTGAAGTTATTTAAATCATGAATATTTCAAATTGATAATCGAATCGAATTTTAAATCGGATTTCAGATCGAATTATTATATATTTTATTATAATTATATAACATGCTTAATCAATAAGAAAGAGCATAAATTTTAAAAATATATTTGTTAACAAAAATAATTTTTCATTCAGTGGTATAAAACTTAAAAGCATGGTTGATTATTGAATTGAAATTTAATTAAATAACTTTTTTAGAAAATAAAACAATAAGAATGTATAAGTCATTTTAAATTTCAAAAATGTTTTACTCATTTCTTTCGCTTCTGTTTATCCAATTTGAAGTAATTAAAATTTGTGAGTTTTATCCAATTTGCTAACCTCATCAGGTTTATTTAATAAATAAAATTTAAATTAAAAAAATGTAATTTCACCTCTTATTTTTATCTTTATTTTTTACAATCAATACTTTTTAATTTAAAAAAATTATAAAATATTTTATATCAATCATATGCCACACATAATATGAAGGCAGCTTAATCAACATATTAAATTAACGGATTTTAATAAAATACTTACATTTTTAATTATTGAATTGAAATTTTTAAAATAAAAATTAAAAAACTTAAATTTTAACTTTTTCAATAAAATAACTAAATCTCAAATTTTATCAAAATATAATCACTAACAACATATTATTACTTAGTTTTCAACTTTATCAAACATAACCCAAACATGAGGTAAACTTAATTTCTAAAATTTTTGCAAGCTAGTGGAGGGTTTTAATATTTAGTGTGAGTTTGGATTTACGATTTGTTTAGCTTATTTTTTTGTTTTATGCTACAATATTGTTACAGTATGTAATCTTATCGTTATCGTTATTTTTACACTAATCACAAATAAACGTACTGTTCATCTAAATCCGTCCTTAAATTCAACACCCAAATATATTTAAGAAGGTAAGAAAGGGATGGGTGTGAAGAAAATTATAAATGGATGATATCATAACAATTATGATATCTTAAAATTCATATAAATATAAAATATTTTAATTATAGTTATGATATGTTACAACACACAAAAGATAATTATTTTGTTTATTGCCAATGAAATAAAAAAAAAAGTTTAAGATATGATTGATTGTTTTTTATATGATGTCTATTTATATCATAATTTTTTAAAATCCTTAAATTGAAAAAAAGTATACTTAATCGCACTAAAACATACATCTTTCTAATTGTTACAATAATAATATTAACAATTGAACATATTTTTTTAAAATTTACTAAAAAAATGCATTTTTTTCAATTTAAAAAATATATTATATGAATATTTTGTTGCATTTTAAATTCTTTTATGCCTCTATTGCAATAATTAGTACAAATTGGAACTGCTAGTAATAACTCTTTAAAGTTCAAATAAATAAAAAAAAATTATTTCTCTTTATTAAAATAAATAGTGCGAGTGATTTAATATTATCAATTAAATTAAATTATTACTAATTCACATATTAAAACATTAATAATATTTTTTCGGTCAACCGTAAGTAAAATAAAAATCCAACTATATATACTCAACAGGTGATTGGAAGGATCGGAGTAGACATCTTCTTTAATTATTTGGAATATTGAACTTGGAAAAGCTTCTCTAAATTTTATGGAGTAAAAGGAAGAATGAGGTTAAAATACATGTAATGCAAAATATTTACTAGGATTACTTACAGAGGCACATCTAACCCCCGAGAGGGTTAACAACTTAACCATGGATTATAACTAGGGTTAGAAAAAGGGGTTAAGAAGGAGAACCACAAATATATAGATTTTTCAATTATCAACAATCATCACTCCCCTCTGTCTCCTATTCCTCTCCCACCCTTTCTTTTCCTTCATTCCCCCTCCATTTAGCAGCTCAAGAAAAAAGAAACCTTTTTTTTTTTCTTTTTGATTACCAAGCTTCTTAATTTCTTGCATATTATCAAATATTTCTCATAAAACCCCTCTTCAAAACCCTTTTAAAATTAATTTTTAGCTTTTTTCTTTAATTTCTACCCTTTTTTTTGTTTGGTGTTAACTCTAGATGTTAAAGCCATGGATATAGCTCTTGCAAGCACCGCACCAAAATCACCAGAGGCTGAGCCCGAGCCTGAGCCAGTGAGTGAAACACCCATTCGGATCCAACCCACCAAGCCTGTATCTTTCACCAACGGTGTTCTCAAGCGTCACAAGCCTCACCACCACCACCACCACCACCACCAAGCGCCACCCATCGTCATAACTTACAAAGAATGTCTGAAGAACCATGCAGCCAGCTTAGGCGGCCATGCTTTAGACGGTTGCGGTGAATTCATGCCGTCGCCAACAGCCACCTCAACTGATCCGACTTCCCTCAAATGTGCTGCTTGTGGATGCCACCGCAACTTCCACCGCCGTGAACCTGATGACCCACCGACCACAACGGCTACCCCAACAATAGAATATCATCCTCACCACCGCCACCATCCGCCACCACCAGCAACGGCAAGTCAGCTAAATCGTAGTCCTAACTCAGCTTCCCCACCACCGATCTCATCATCTTACTACCCTTCAGCTCCCCAGATGCTTTTAGCTCTTTCAGGAGGTCTTACAAACTCCCATTTACCAGCTGGTGGGCTGACACCAAACACTGCTAGTCTTGGTTCCAACTCAAAGAAAAGATTCAGAACTAAGTTCACTCAGTGCCAGAAGGATAAGATGCTGGAGTTCGCTGAGAAAATTGGGTGGAAAATCCAGAAAAGAGATGAAGAATATATTCAAGAATTCTGCCATGAAGTTGGGGTTGATAGAGGGGTTTTAAAAGTTTGGATGCATAACAATAAGAACACTTTTGGGAAGAAAGATCAAGCGAATGGAGGGTCCTCGACTAGAGATGGAAATGGAAATGGAAGTGTTCGATTCAACCATGAAGAACATAACAACAACAACAACAACAACAACAACGGTCAGAATATGAACCATCACTTCGAAACCGATTGTGTTGCTCATGTTGGAACGAACGGCTGCTCTTCTTCTTCCTCTTGATGCTTTTGTTGTTGATGATGACGATCAGCTTCGTTGTTCTTTTTTTTTTTTTTTCACCTCACGGGGGGAGATAATAATCTGTTTAGATATAGAGTAAGGGACTTTGTTCATTAGTTTAAATTTTGTTCCTAATTAGTTTAATTAAGGATCATCACGTTGTTGCTAGTATATAACCTGGGAATTAAGAGCTGCTTTGCAATCCAAAAGGGGATTTTATTTCGAATTTCAGATTTTCTCTTCTTTCTCTTTTTGGGGTTCATAAACTTCCATGTTTTCTGTGTTCCCAAACAGTGAAAAAAAATCGTAAAACCCCCATTAAATCTAATAACATTTTCCTTAATCCAAGTTAAAGGAGAGAGAATAGCTTCCATTATCGTTATCTTCTGTCTCACAAGAAGAAGCAGAAAGTGTTGTAAAACTTGAATCAGATAATTAATATTACAAAAACCCCATTAACTTTATACTAATACTTTTATGTAAACAAAAAAGGTTGGCATCTTTGTGGCAATCGTTGCATACAATAAGATGCTGGGAGAAAATAGGCCAAAAGGAAGATGATGATTTTGCGGCATAAGTAGCACACACTGTATGTTTGTTTGTGCAGGATGAGATACACTGATAAGACTAATATTTTATATTAAAAAAGAAAAAGCTTTAATTTATTCTTCTTGAAGTACAGAAAAGGAATGCTTCTCAAATTTTTTACTAATATTTAGGTATAAAATACGAAGGTAAGGTCATGGGATTTGTGGACAATCTATCATATCTTAGCTTTATGCAATTGTTAATTTCTCTTTCCTTTTAAGGGATCCCAGTATTGATTCTATAATTACACTTTGCACATAGGATGGGGTTTTAATCTCTGCTTTATAGAATGAGAACAAGTGAACTGGGTTTTGTTTTTTGGTGCGAGGATGAGTCGGTTTCGTTTCCCCTAAAAAAGTCCACCCTTAAGACCGGGGAGATTCTCTTGTTTTACTTGAATTTTGTGCTCTTCTTCTCTTTCCAACACTCACTTTTCATTTATTTTTATTTAATGCTTCAACTGTTTCTTATGCCTCCTCTTTTGGCTTAATATATACTTTCACTCCTCTACTTGGAAACTTCTTTCATATTCGTCCCTAGGGATGGCATTCGTCACACGGATTGGTCCTCATACTAACCCAGTTGGTTTTTGAATAATTTGCTGATGTTGACAAATATGAAACTTTTTAGATAGTGAAGTGACAAAAATGAAAAAATACCCATGATTTAGTGAGAAATGGTGTCTAATTTACCTGCAAAATTTGAGTTGATAAGATGTTGAATCGTTATTATTTAAGTTGGGGAGTGTAGTAAATAGACTAATAGGCTGTTTCTTAATCAAACTAAGTAATATGTTTAGAGTATATTCAGAAGCTTTGTGGTAGCTTTAAGCACAATTTTCAAACCAAGAATGATATATTAATAAACTAATTAAAAGGTTAAACAGTTGATAAAAAAAATGTTAGGTGTAATAAACTGACATTACATCAATAATATAATATAGTTTAGATTAATGACATTACATCAAACATGCCTTACTTTATGTTGGGAAAGGCTGTTTGAAATTCACCAAAACTAGTAATAATTAAGAAATTGCTTAGTAAAGGAGTTAACTTGAAGGTTTTTTTTTTTTTTAAATTAAATTAAGTTATTTATTTTTTTGCCTAATATATATATGGTTGATGGGACAATTGTAGTTATGTCCCCACATAACTGCATACTATACAACTATTGATTGAATATGACATTGCAATGTATATATTTATGTATAAATATTTGTAATTAGAAGTTTGAAGTTTTGAAATTTGGTGGGTAAGGTCATTGTTCACATCACCTTTGCCCATAACTAGATATGGTTCATTGCCCATCACTTCGTGGGTTATTATTATTATCATTATTACTTAACCTTTGTTTTTTTTATTTAAAAAAAATATAAGACATTGAATAGAAATGAAATATTTTTTTAGAAAAAGTATTTATCTTATTTTTATATTCATGGTTCCACTTAAAATGAAAATTCAAATTCAAATTTTGGGGAAATAATGATATTGTTGCAGATTTTATTTAATTATAAAATATATATTAATTGGAATAAAAGGATAAAAGTTTGCGTGGCATTTACGCATGATAGTGGCACATGCAAAAAGCTGTACAAATTTAGATTTATTTTTTCTCTTCTTTTCGGATTTTGTTCAAAAATATTTTTACTGAGCAAAGCATGTATGGCCCAATTGTATATTTCACAGCTGTTAATATACTGATAATAAATGTACTAAAATAACAACTGGACTTAATTTCCATATTTTCTATCAACAAATGAAAATAATAAATAAAAATAATTTATGCAAATTTCATCTTTTCCTTGAGATTTTCACAAAAGTCAACACTTCTTATAGTATCTTTCCAAAGGCTTTCAAAATAATTTTATTTTAATATGTTGTGTTTAGAATGCGACAAATTCAATTATTCATACTATTCTATTGATACTGAAGTTGAAATTTTTATTGTGTTGATGAAGCTTGTCCTCCTATACATACGACAAGTATTTGTTATTTATTTTCAAATTATATGATTTCATTCATTAAATGAATTACAAAAAAAAAACAAACAAACTATTAAACCCTTCTTATTACTATTTCCTAGGATTTTGAAGAAAAAAATGAAATATGTATTTTGAAAAAATTAGGAAAACATAAAAAAATTTAATTGTTAAAACACTGTCGTGACCCATTTTTTTTTATTAGGTGACTTGTAAAAAAAATTATATAAATAAAATAAAAATTTCGCTCAAGGAAATTATAATTTTTTAATTACAATTTATAAATATATCAACAAATATTAAAATGAATTATTATAAGTACTGAATTGAATAATTAATTTATCTATACAAAATTTACACATATATAATTCGGACTGAAAAAAATAAAATTTCAAAACTCAACCTTATCATTTCAATTTTATTGATTATATAAATAATAATATATATATATTTTTTATTTTATAGACACAGTTGGTAAGAAGAGATCATGAATGAGGTGGAGATAAAGATTATGTGTTCAATTTTAATTAGTAAGAACCGTGAATGATATGGAGAGAAAGATTTATAAAATAAAATCTTTGATTTATAAGATAAAAAAAGGATATATGTAATTAATACAACAAAAACCCAATCCTTGGGTAATTATTTGCACTCAAGAAGACAATGGATATTTTCACTTGACAATAATGATTTTGTTTTGGAATATAAGAGATAATGAAGAATCCAAGAATAGATACAAAACAGCATTATCCTTGTAGATTGATGTTTGAGCAGCAACTAATCTAAAATAAAATTTTCAAGTTCCATAAAATGATTTTTTGGTGTAATTTAGGTAATGGAAAATAATTTGAATAAAACTTGAGAAAAAACAAATTATTTAGGTATCAATTTATTGTAAAAAAGAAGAAGAAGATATAATTTAAAAAATGTTATAATAAATCATTTCCTTTAATTTTCAGACAAAGATTTTTAGATAAATAATAAGTCTTCAAGCAAATATACCCCCAAAAAAAGTATTGCATAAATTTTGTTCAGATATAATCTGATTATTAATTTAATCTGTATTGTAATGATTTTTTTTTCTTTTAAATAAAAAGTACAATAAGACTTTTAGATTTTGAAAATAATACCAATAACGCAAAAATTCAAACCAGGGTTGAAAACTTGGAGTCAATCTGGAAATAATTAAGGTAATTAATGGCATCCCTTAGTTGAAGAATTCTTAGCATTGTTCATTAGCTTCCAATTAGGTCCAAGACAGAATCTACCCCTACCTTGGTTTACTTGCTACCTTATAATTAATCATGTCCAAATTGCCGACAATATAAGCTTCATATCTACCTTCTATGTTCTCAATTTATTTCAAAACTATAAAACATGAAAAATGTAAAAAATATATATTTAATAAATAAAAATGACGTGGCAGTATATTATTGATTGATATTTTTTGGTGTAATTTAGGTAATGGAAAATAATTTCAATACTACTTTCGAATAACAAAAATTTAGATATTCACTTGAGGAAAAAAAACTTTATTTAGGTATCAATTTATTAATTAAGCCTTTTTTTTTTTTTATAAAAAAAAAGGTATAATCAAAAAATGTTATAATAAATCATTTCCTTTACTTTTCAAACAAAGATTGTAAATAATAATTTATTTTACTTTTCTTTACTAATTTTATCTATATTAACAAAATAAATTCTTTAACCTTTCATTCCTTTTCCTTTCTTTTAGAACTTTTTTTATTCAAACACAGAGTAAAATTTGAATATCATTTATATAAATTACGTGTGGATAAATTAATTTTAATTGAACTACTTTTATTAATTATTTATCGAGTGCTTGTAATAATACGTTTGGATGATATAACTAAAAAGACACGTAATTTGTCAAATGAGTTTCAGCTTGATTGGTATGGATATTGTTGTCAATGTAGGAGGACATGAGTTTGAGTGCGCTGAAACGCATTATCCTCCTATTTATGGGTCGAGGAGGGGCTATGAAGAGTTCTAAATATTATATCACAAAGAGCAAATACGATCAGAATCTATAATGAGATTATTAAAAAAAAAACACGTAATATATGACATTTGTGTTCATTAATTAATCCAATGCAGAAGGTGTAAAAATATGAAATAAGCATTTTATATTTGAGAAATTGTATCATTTGGGCATATCTTCATGAAGCAACAATGTCCCTCTGTAACTAAAGACGAAGTAATTGAATAGAAACGATTAGAATGAAGGCTCCTGGTACGAACCAATAACACATATATCTGGTCTTAGTTTTGGACTCTGAAACACCCAATTTTGCAGACCCGAAACATGGAAAATAACAAACATGGCATAAAAGTGACCCTTTTTGATTTGGTGGCCTATTTTATTTGTTGTTGGCAAATTTGACTCAACACACACCATGTATACAACTTTAAATATTTTAAATATGATTAGGATTATGGTAAGACACACCAACACATTTGCTCCAACTCAAACTTAGAGCTGGTTTAGATGGGCGGCGGAGTGCGGTGCATTAGTTTACTTTTTGCCTCACGTCATATTATCGTTACAGTATTTTAATTTCACCGCTACTATTGTTTTTATATTAACCGCAGTTAAACGCACCGTCCACCCAAACCCACCCTTAAACATAATCATTCTCACAATTATAACCTCTTAAATTGTTAATTACAAATTTGCAATCAAGCTTGTTACAATAGCCATGAGATAAACTAAGATTCTTTGTTTATATAATAATACTTAAAAACTATTTAACAATAATTATAGGTGGAGTCATAAAAAATTTGTATATAGATCTTATTAAACATGTGGTTGATTCTTGAATGTATAATTTTTAATTATTTTATTTAAAGATTATGTGTTTGAAAAGACAAAAAATATCATAATTTAAAGTTTGGGTATACTAAACTGTTCAATTCCCTATTAACAACTTATCCAATAAGTATAAATATAGATGATATGCTTTTATTGCATTTATAATTCTTCGGACCCAAAAGAACAAAGCAGCCCATGGAACATAAATAACCAATTGTATTTTAGGCCCAATTTTTGGGTTACATCCATATTTTTATATATTTCAATTTTTCATAGTTCCCATTTTCATTATAGTCATCTTCAAAAGGGAAAAAAAAAAAAGAAAAAGAAAAAGAAAAGAAGAAGAGAGTTTTCATTATGGTTTTGTTTTAAGGAATTAATGCGTTAATTTTCCAATGAATTTGTAGTAAGAATAAATGCGTTAATTTTAAAATTTTATTTATTGAATGATTTTTTAATCTATTTGATAAATTATTTAATATTTTAAATGTATTTGATAATTATTTTAATTTTTTATATACTATAAAAAGGTCTTTAGATTTTTTCAAAAAAAATAAATTAAGCCCCTATTTTTTTTTTTTTTTTTGCACTCAATTGAGTACTTGAACTTTCAAAATGCATTAAAAAAACTATTTGATAATTAACTTTAGTAGTTGACCGTTAAAGTTAACCGCCACTAATTTTTTTCAGTTAATGCTATCACATGTCACAACCACAACGTGACATATGACAAAAATGATAAAAAAAATATAAATAAATAAAAGTTATAAAAATTATTTAAATTTAATAAAATATTTAAAATATATTATAAATTATAAAATTTTATAATATCAAGCAATCCAGGGTAAGAGTTTTAGCATATTATTCAATGGGAAAACCATCATTGTTAGGCAATCGGAAGTGGTACTATATAGTTGTATAGCGTCATCGCTGTCGGACAATCCGAGGGGACGGATCTACATATTTGCTCTGAGTCCATGTTGGTTAATAGGGTTATAAACGAAAGAAATATCTAATTGAGATGTGATGAGATTTATGTTTTATGATAATTTGATATGTTAAGTGAATTGAAAATGAGCCTTAAGAGCCAGTCGTGTTATAATGAGCTAATAGACTCAGAAGTAATATGAAATATGTTTTAAGATAGAGACATATAAATATATATTGTGTATACTAAGGGTGAAAATGAATGAAATTGATGGTAAATATATAATAAATGGAATGAACCTAATCGCCTATGAAAAGGTTGAAAATTTGAAGAACTTATATGTTCATACATTGATTTGGTTTCTGACATTGGTTGCATATGTGCTTTTGTATAAATGGAGATGTTTTGTATCGAAGATGTGAATTTTGCATATTTATATTTATTTTATCTTGAATCATAGATTTATTATTGGGCGTTTTGTTCAATGTATTATTTTTTTTTTATGCGCAGGTAAAGTAAATTCCCAATAGATCGAGAGGTGATCACCTCCGCATCTAAAAACCGAACCTAACTCAGCAATGATTGTACAAATCCGACTTTGTTAATAGTTTGGCATGTACCTACCTAATTGAGTCACTTTTGTTTAGAAATATATTTATATGGAAACTTTGCGTAACCTCCCCAATCCGGCTTACACGTCATGCCCGAATTCGAGAGATTACATTGGCCATCGGAATGACTTGATAGCAACCAGAGTTTATAAAAGAGTCATATTAAAACATTTGTTTAATTTGGTGGAAAACTTAATTAAATACCGATTTATTATTCCTCAAAAATTTAATTATAGTATAGTAACGAAAAATTAATACCTGTTTACGTTTTCAATAAAAATCAGGGTTCATGCATAACTACTTAATAATCGTATTCAGACAACCTAAAATCTAAATTAAATATAATGCAATATAAAAACAAAACACAACCTCAATTAAATTAAATCAAATCTCATCAACCTAAAATCTAAATTTACGACATTAGTGTTTCGGGTTTAAAATGAAAGCACGTGGTTTTTATAATGTAAACGTGGATTCAAGGTTTTTTTTCTTGGAACGAAGAAGGTATTGTCATTTTACTTGGAATGAAGGTAGTGGGTGTTTCATGTATATACATCTTCAATTGGTAAATAGATATGAACTCATTCATGTAAATAGATTTAAGTCATTTTTTTCCCAATTCATGATAAAGAATTTATTGCGCATGATGGCACATGTTTCCATGTCAGTACATATTTGGGGTAATTCATGCATGTTATAAGCATGGTGTATATATATATCCATTAGTGTATATATTTGTGTATAAGTGTATGTATGGTTATGTGCATATAGTGATTTGTTGTGATATATGCAATATGTGTATAGTCGTATATTATGTATGTATGTTGAAATTGTTTCTTCTATCCAAGTGTATGTGTAAAGCCATTGTTTTCCTTTCATGGTACCTTGTAAGTGCTTTATTATGGATTCATTACCATACAAATCATTAAATATTTATTTTTTTAAAAAAAATCATTTCATTTTTTAAAATACCTTTTTGGAGTCTTCGGAATGTCGCAGGTTAATTAATTTTTAAACAACAATATAATTTTTTTTTTCTAAATGATTTTTGTAGGGTCCCCGAGTTGCTATGGACTTATATAATTTATAAAAAATATATGTATAATTATTTTCATGTTATGAGTTTATGTTGTGTATGTTATATTATGCGATGTGTAAATATACTTGTATAAATGCATTGGAATTTCATGTTATGTCTTAATAAGCTTGTGATATAAATTTTCATTTTGTTCCCCTTTTTTTTTTTTAGTTTAGATGTGTATTAATCTCACATTTTGAGTTTCTATCGAAGTATCACTGAGACATTCAATAATTATTCATCGTAAAAGAATATCCTTTTTCATGAATGAAACGAGATTTATAAAATATATCAATTCATTCACAATAAAATGATTTTATACACAATAATTTTTTTAAATATCAAATTTTAATTCATCAATTCAAAATTAAGTATAACACATAATTAAAGGGTATTGTTTTTGTTAATAGAAGTTGTAAGGGTGCTAATACCTTCCTCATGTGTAGCTGTACTCTCGAACCCGATTTTTGTTTCATAAACCAAAAATTATCTTTTTAGTAATTATTAATTTGATTTTAAAATTTTATTAAAAAGATGTATTTAAGTGACCAATTACACCTAATAAAAAAAAGATCCCAAGTTTAAGAAGAAAAGATCCATTTTGAGTTGTAATCTTTCGCAATCCCAAGCTTCCATTCTTTTTCGGTTGACAGAGTGATTCTATTAAAGAAAATCAGTTGAAGTTAGTTAAAGAGGCTGTTAGTAGTTAAAGTTAGTTGTTAGCTTAGCTCATTTCATTGCATAAGTATGAGGATTTAAGCATTGTATTCATTAAGTTTTTTACTCATCAACAAAGTGAGTAAACTGATTTTTTTTTAAGCTTGGTTTTTGTTGTTGTTGTTAATTAGTTCATGGTATCAGAGTCAAATTATCATTATATCAAAGAAATTCATTCCACTGTCGTCCCATATGAAATCTTAAATAAACTTTTCAATACCATACAAATGCTAGCTGCCAAGATATTTGTCTTCATAGTATAGCCAACAGGATTACTTTTGCTAAGGTTACTTTACCCGCAAAAGACAATAGATTAGCATTCCAAACACTAAACTTGCACCTTACCTTCTCATTAATAAAATTAGATCATAATAAATTTGAACAAGACCTATACATAAAGAAACTTAAATTAGAAAAAAGCTAAATTATTTTATACAAATAATAAAACTTGAATACTCAAATTAAAGTACCAAACCCTCGAGACTTCCCTAGTCCTTCCAAACCATAATTATTTTAGTGAGACTTTTTTATTTATTTATTTATTTTATTTTATTTTCTCTCGTGTTGTGGCGGTATGTATATTTACAAGAAAACACAAATGAATGGTTTAAGCTTTTTGACAATTGCCTTTGAAGTACATATCACTAAGAAAATTTCCCATCACTAACAACCACCACATTAGACCATATTAAGAAATATTCCACTAGTGATTAGATATGTGGGCTTTTCAACTTAAATACAAAGTATTCTTAATTACCATACAGATAAGACTTCCACATTTAGGAATTATTCCATGGATTTTTGCACTCACAACCACAAGATAATGTTGCTCATGGTTTGGCGAAATCATAATATTTTTACTGCCACTCGCCTTCAATAATTATCATCTACATGGTGTCTGATTAGGGTTGAAAAATATCTAAACCTTACTTTAACCAAATCAAATTCAACCCAATCTGATTCAGTTATCATAACTAAGCTTCAAACAAGTGAAGTTACTTGCAAAATTCAGAATTGAATCACTTTGCACAAGTTTGAAAGCAAATTTACAGCTCATAAACAAGCAAATTAAGCAGTAGTTTCATTCATAACTCATGTTAAAGAGATAGTACAATCTACATTTTACCCATTTTAATACCTTGATTTATTTTTATTACATTTTTTAGATTACCTCAACCCGACTAAATTATAAGACATTTCATAAGCAAACACAGACTAAAAATTAAAAAAGAAAAGATGCTCTAAAGTTGATGGAAATATATCCTCCTAGTCTAGTTAGCGAAAATCATCAGCTTATACTTAATTAGCTGATTGTTCTTCAAAGCTATCAAGTAAGCTTTATTAACACTTTAAGTATCATGATTTGCACCTAGAGTTTAGGTTACTTCATCTGTTATACCAGAAACCATATTATCAAGATTTCATATATAGTTCAATATATCATGAAATTCCCCAAAGCTAGGTGACCCATCAATCAAATTCTAATGTACCAACTCAAAAAGAAAAATCCCCCCTTCATCAAGAACATGGCACAAATTCTTTAAATTTTGACCTCTTTATGAAGTAGATAAAGAAGCTAAGATCAAAAAAAAAAAAAAAAAAAAAAAAAACCTTCCTTGAAGAAGCATATATAACACAAATTATAGGTAGGAAAGAGGTTTAACATATAAATATATTATTTTTATGCTCCATTAGAAGATGGAGACGAAGAACAGTGGCCAACAAGCTCAACTTTCAACCCTTCTATGGAAATTCCTATGGCAGCCACAAGCAGCACAAGTGAAGGCTGCATCGGTTCCTTCAGCTCCACTGGGGATGAACTCCCTGCACCCATCGACAATATGGCCTCCAGCGGCCGCAGCATGATTCTTTTGGCACTCCACATATCTCACAGTCGTAACGGGCCTTGGTGGCTCCACCCTTTTCAGTACTACTCGCTTCATCGTTTTGGCGTCGCTATATCCCCTGAGAAGAACTGAAACCACAGTTATCAAATTCGATCAATTACCAAGGGACCAAGAAACTGGAATTAAATCAAAGAAATATAAAGAGAAAATTACGAGTACTAACATGTATGCAGAAAGAGGCAGAGCTGGAGTCTGCTAATGTGTTATGACAAAACCCTAACCCTAGTGTATATATTTATAGCACGAACACCTTCCTTATTTGGACTTAAAATTTAATTTGTATCTATATATCACTAATAAACTTAGCTTATACCACCCCTTTACTCTATTATTGTTTTCATTAAAAAAATATTCCATTAATTAAGACCCCAAAACACCGTTTATTATCATTATTATGAAATTGCTTTTTTTGGCTTCTTTTCTTTTTTCTCACTAGTGAACCCTAGAATGGTCGTTGTGATAGGATTGTCCAACACCCTCAACAACTCATTATGGTTGTTTATTATGATTAATTACAGGAAAAAAAAAAAAACTATATTAGCATTAAGCTAAATTGGAAAACCTTAAAATGATGATAAAACCTTTTCTTTAATTCAAAACAATGATTGGTTCAAAATGGAATGAAACAGCTAAACATTAGCCTTTGAGATTTATGTATTTAGATAAGGGGCTAATTTACAGAGTGTGGCCCTAAACTGATGTTAAAAGTCATTTGTCTCAGTGCTTTGATACGATGCCAACAACAATTGTCTCTTCCTTCACCCATAAACCGGAGTCATTGTGTAGGGGAAAACACTTGGTCCATTTGCATGTAGCAGGGTCTCAGCATATACCTCGATTTCATCACCACTGTCCTGCATGATGCATGTATGAAAATACATCATGATTCTAATTCGACATGTGCGTGCCATTTTATAACTTTAACAGTAACATTTCACGTCGCTTGGCACCAGGGCTCAACCTCTTTCTCTTTCCCCCTTCACTCGCTAAAATTGTTTTTGGAGTAAATGAGTAGTGAATTTTTAGTTTTCCACTTTCAAGTAGAATCATAAATTTTCGACTTTCAAGGTTACTGCTGCCATCACGTGATGAAATTGGCACGTGGTTTAATGTTATTTATCGAAATTAATTACTTATTGTTTGTTTTTTTTTTTTTTTAAATCTTGTTATAAGTTTTATAGTTTCTTCCCAATCCATAAATAGTAAGATGATACGCTTCAGCGTACTCAAACTCGTATCCTCTTGCATTAACAACAATCGACTTGTTGTTTGTATAATTTAGATGAAGCTGCTGCATGAAGATATTTTTTCTATGTTGTTAGGTTCCTAGTAGCAAAATGGTGAGACAAAGAGGTTGCTCAATCTATATATAATTTTCTTCTTATAGAAAATATAAATTAAAACACAGCTCCTTTACTTCTTTTCATAAAATTTTCTACCTATATCTGATCTCATGACAATTTAAAAAGCCTTAGTTAAAACTCGGAAAGCTTAGTTAATTACTTTATACATGAGATCACATCTAGTTGGATTAAAGAGCTGTGGTTAAAATTCAATAACTTATCTCTACCCATAATATTTGGATTTTTTTTTCACAACTTAAAATAATTAATTTAAAATAGTTAAATAACTTAAAATATTATCTAAATATTATTTTCAAAAAATAATATGTAACAGTTATAGCCTTTTTTTTTTTTTTTTTTTTTATTTAACTGAAAAGTTATTTTTTAAAAAGTATTTATAAAAAAAGACATTAAAATTGTACGAAATAATGTCCAAAAATCATAAAACAAAACCTTCAAAACAAAGTCAACAAAATCCAAAACCCAGAAACATTTAAAAAAAAAAAACCATAACCAAACCGAACTAAATTAAATTATCAGAGATAACTCGAAAATTTCAAAAAACCTAACTCACCCACCATACTCTACAAAAAAAACCTTAATTACCATGCAGTAAAATATACACACGTACTTTACCTTTGACATTAACTGCAACTCAATCCCTTCAATTACTCATAATAGAATTACAGTGATGAATCAATCAGATATTAACTTAATTAAATAATAATTAAAATAATTATATTATTTTTAGAGTGTTTTTGTCTTTTCATATATTATATATATATAATAAAAAAAATACACACATAATAAAATTTAAAATCAAGACATTATAGTTTTCAATATATTTATTTTACCATTTCAATCAATACTTTATTTATTTTTTAAAATATATTTATTACATAATTCTATTTTTCACCCGTAAAAAAAAAAAAAAAAAAAAAATATATATATATATATATATATAAAACTTTTTTTAATGTTATATTTGATGTTTTGGGTGTGGGAGATATTGTGTGATTGGCAAAGATAGGATTAAAAAGCAGAGCACAAGAAAAGGAGTATCCATATTTACTCATATGTATGGGCCCTCTTATGTGTTATTACTGAGAATATTTGGGAACACAAAAGTTTAATAGCTTTATTTTTTTTGTGTTTTTATTGGGCCCGTATTGACAAAAAATATGTGACCCAAAAGAAATCAATTTAAAAAAAAAAAATCAATTTATAATTTTTAAAATTATTTAATAAAAATAAATTCCAATATGACATGGTTTGGTGATTGAAATATAGCAAATCCCCCCAATCAATGGACATGTAGTTAGGTCATGTCGGTATGGACAGTGATGGGAGAGTCTGCGATGTTGCAATAAGCTGCCAAAATTTCCCAATTTTGATTACCACCATCCAGGTGGGTATCACCAATATTTTATTTTATTTTTCAGTTCTTTTGTTTTAAAATAATTTGAAAAATGTAATTATTGAGAACCAAAAATGCCGATTAGGTGTGGGGGAAATGTTCGGCAATAGAGATGCATTGGTCCTACAATAAACGATACTAATTAGGGAATTTGATTTAGGTTGTGGAATTATGAAATTAAGAGCACAGAATTAAAGTAGAGAATATGAAAAGGGGAGAAAGGCACTTACTTATTAAGGATGGATTTGAGGATTGATAAGGACTTAAGTATATGATTATGTTTTAAAAATGTTGAAAAGATGAGACCCTCTCTGCCACTCACCAACCCAACCCATCCACAGTATTTAATAAAGCCTATAGTTCCATTTTGCCTTTTTTCCTCTTCAACAAAGCATCTTAGGCCTTTTTAATTTCATCATCTCCTTTGCAATTCAATTAGGTTTTGGCACCCTTGACAAACGTCCAAGCTCTGGCCCTTTCTGCATTTAATTTTGAGTGTTATGATCCCCACAATTACTGTCATGGTGGGTCGATTTTAGTCTGGGTTATTTCGATTCTCAGTTTGTATTGTTTTGATTCAACTTTATAATTGCTCGGATATATATTTGTAATTGTACTGTGATTATACTTAAAAAAAAAAAAAATGTATCGAATTGAATGGAGTAAGGTGTTTGAATCTACAAATGTATATGTGATATCCAAAAAGGATGAAGATAAGGCAATAATAGAGATTAAAGTGGAAGACTTAATATAGAAATAGAATATTTGTGCTGATTGATGCAAATTGACAAAAGAAGACTCTTACCCTCTTTCAAGCTCTATTGTTATCCTATTGCATTGCTTGTCTTTCTATGCAAAAAAGCATCTCAAACTCTGCGAATAATTAGCAACCCTTTGGACCACCAAATTCCAAGCTTTCATATTTATTAACTCCGGAAAATCATCTGATAGATTCTCAGTTTGAGTTTGCAACTATCATTTGCATACTCATACAGCATATTTTAAACATTAACACAAAAATAATTATACCAATAGAAGCATTTATAGATCGAATCAAACCGAGACGTAATATATCATACATATTTGTCTAAGCTTGAAATATAAGTTTAAAATTTTGTAATCGAGTGCGGGTTTGTAACCAAGGGGTGGAAGGTAATTGGGTATAGAAAATGCACAAAAAAGAGTATGTTGTAATGTACCTAATTTTGTCTGTACCATTCAGTCCATTCAATTTAAGATTTATTGAACTTTGAACTCATGAAGTAGGGTTTTCTGAATTAAATCCACTTCTGCAATTAACTTTTGAAGCTAGATTAATCTCAACTTAGTTTTAAAATAGGAGTTGAATTGAATATTCTTACCAAATGTTGGGGGACCAGAGTTATTATATCAAAATGTAAGGGTAAAATCAGAAGGGAACTTGAAATAGGCCAACACATTTTTTATTAGGGTGAAATAATTGGAAGACCTGATTCTGGGTCCCAAGTGAGCCTAACTTTCGGATTTGGTCCTCAACCCCATGCATGAAAAAGGAGTACTTTTGAGCCCTTTTAAATTTGGAATTTTATTTTTGAAAACCCCCCTTTGAGCTCCATTAAATTCCAATTTGGAGTCTACTTTAAATTGTGTGCTCGATGTTGAGGCCCATTTTGAATTATGTTTTGAGATCAATGTTGGTCCAATTTTAGAGCCCATATTTCGGTCATTTTAGCTTCAATTTGATTTTCCTACGATTGCATGGGTTTGTTCATAGAGATAATTCACAATACTAATAATTCGTACAACAAATGATTATAATTTATGACAATTTAAATAATTCTCTTCTAAGTCTCTCTCCAAAAAATGTTCTTCAATGAATAAAACTCTCATCTATACAAGTCTCCTCAATTTATAATAAATCAAACTTACTAACATTATATATCAATTACAAGCTATCAACCCAGAAAATCAACAAGATAATAAGCATATCGAATATAATCAATTAACTCAAAATAAATTTTAAATTTTCAAGATATACTTTTAACTTTACTCGATCCATTAAACACGTGAAGACTAGTTGTGCTATTTGGGGGAAGATCATCAGTCGTTCATTAACCACTCAATCTTTACAAAATCTTTAGCCTTAATAACCCATAATTTCTTGTTCGACAAAATCTATAAATCTATCTATAAATATATTGAACAAAAAACAATATATCAAAATTGTATGAAAGAACTGCAGGACACGTTTACTGCTTCTGGAAAGACGACAGTAAATTTTCAATTATGGTCCTTCAACTATGATTACTTTTGGAAGTTAATTGTTATATTTTAATTTAATATAATTTGGTCCTTTATTTTTTTATAATGATATTAGTTAGTTCAAATAAGTATTATCTTCAACTATTTAGGTAATTAAAACCAGGGGCGTAGATAAGGGTGAGCAGGAAGTTGCCTTCCCCCCACCCCCCCCCCCCAAGATGGAAAATATGCCTTTTAGTCTCTTTGAAGTTTATGAAATTACAAGTTAGTACAATGATAAAATTGTATTTTGACTCCCAAAATTTTATGATTCATCTTTGACCCCTAAAATAAAATTTTGCCTTCTCCCCTAGTTAAAATGCTATCATAATTTTTTTTAAACAAAAAATCAGAATACCTTTTTAATACTTTCAGAAACACTTTCTCTCCCACAGTATACTCAATGTCTTTTCCTTTAATATCTGTATAAGACTTTTGTCTGTCGGAAGCTACCTTCAAACGGCCTCTGATCAAATTAATTTTTTCTTTAGTTTCTTTGATCAAATCTAAACCCAATAATTTGCTTCCACTCAATTCAATCCAACACACTGGAATTCTACATTTCCTCATGTATAATGCTTCATACAGCCCCATTTTAATACTAGAGAGATAATTATTGTAGTAAGTGAATTTAACTAGTGACAAATATATTTTCCAACTTCTTTCAAACTCTATAAAATAACTTCTTAACAAGTTTTCCAATATTGAATTACTCTTTCAGATTGTCCATTTGTTAGAGGATGAAAAACAATGCTAAAATTTAGTCGAGTACCTAACGCTTCATTCAACTTCTTCAAAATCTTGAAGAGAAAATATTGGATACCTATCTAAAATAATGAAAATTGGCACACCATACAATCTTACTATATCTCACTTACATACAACTCTGTTAATTTATCTAACGAATAATCCATTCGAACAAGTATGAAATAAGTAGACTTAATTAGTCTATTAATAATCGCTCAAATAACATCTTTCTTTTTGGGTGTAAGTGGTAATTCAATCACAAAATCCATGATGATTCTTTTTCATTTCCATTCAAGTATTGTTATAGGTTGTAATAATCCTGAACGAGCTTGATGTTCTGCTTTCACCTATTGACAAGTTAAACACGTTTAAACATACTTGGCTATGTCGTTCTTCATCCTTTTCCACCAGTAGTAAGACTTCAAATCATGCTACATCTTGTAAAATTCAAAATAATTTAAAATTTAAGATAAAGATAATAATAAATATATTTAAATATTTCAAATCTTAAAATTACCTTTTTATATTCGCTCTTAATAACATTCCTGACTTCTTCTCTGTAAATAGACGTGACATTCAGAGAACAAAAATAAATTGAAGTGATTAATAGCATGGTTTAAAACTTTTATATTTTGCTCATATTTATTATTTTACGTTAATAATAAATTGTTTTAAAAAAACTAAAATAAACAAAACAAAAGAAAATTCAATGTAATAGATGAAAGTTTATTAGCACAATTTAATTACAAGAAATATACATGTGCAATCACAATTTTATCATTTTTGAAGAGGTAAAATACAATTTCATCATGCATTAATTTATAATTTTTCATATTTTAAGAGAGGCCAAGTGATTCATGCACGGATGAGGTGAAGTTTATTCAATTTCTTTTATCGAAACTATCAATTTTCAAGTTTGAGAAATCAACCGACTTGCGATGACTTTCTAGATGAGATTCAGACATTTCTGAGTTGAGATGTCTTCATGGCGTTAGAAAATCTATCTCTTAGCTTTGAAAGACGCTTTAAATCATTCGATTTCGAGTTCGAGAGCTCAAGCTATGATCATTTTAGTAAATATCGCGCGACCAAAATTTCTGAACGGGATTATTGCGAAAATTATGAGTTTCGAGGTTTTAGTTCGAGTTTAAATCATATCGATTTCGATTTTTGTGCTTAAATTTTATTATTTTAATATTTATTTATTTCCGAATTTTGGATATTGTTTAAGTATTTTAAGTTGTTAAGAGTTTTATGTTTGGTAGTCAAACAAGAACGTTTGGCTTAAAACTATTTTTATTTATATTAGTTAGAGTTTCAGTATGCTTTAGAGTTTTATTTGGATGTATTTAAGTAGCCTCTAGGAGTTTATTTCTTTGTGCAAGATTTTTGTTCTCGTGGTTTTTAGAACTAGTTTTCTTCTTGATTTTCTTTAAGGAGTTGTGAGAATTAATTTTTCATCCTTCAATTTGTATCTTGGAGGGTTGATTAGAGCTATTGATTGAGTTTATTGGTGTTTATGTTTCAAAAGATTCAATCGAACAGTTATCCATCTGTCCATCGCATTCATCGGTTTATTCGATTTATCTCCCACTTCTAAATTTTGTTTATTTATTTGGTATTTTGGATATTTATTTTTAGTTCACCAAGACCTTTGCTTACCCCCTTCTAGCATTGCCCCCTGACAATACATATTTAAATCGGTTATAAAAAAAATCAGATATTATAGAGCACAATCGAGTTAATAATAAAACAAAAATATTTTTGAAGACAATACACATAATAGAATTTAAGCCAAGATCAAATCTATAAAAAATCTGCAAAATATAAAATGTGAAAATTAAAATTATGCCCATCACTTCGGCCGTCTGAGATAAGAAAATTTTTCTCCCACAAGTTATATTTGACTTATCGTGCTCGATTATATACACATTAAATATCGAAATTCCGGTTATCTCAACTTCAAAATTGCTTAAAAAATTGTAGTAATTTAATTCCTGTCAATTTTATGGTGAGAAATTAAAGATAATTAATCACGACATTAATGTCTTTTGTCAAAATTTTGATCGGCATAATAACAAACTTAACCTCTAATGTTTACATGTCTTATCATTTTGGCCTTAACTCTAAAAGAATCTACAACATTTATACATTTTCAAAATATCACGGGATTAAGACCAAATTAACAGAATTGTAAATTTTGAAGGCTAAATTTGTTGCTATACTAATTAAAATCATATACAGTTGATGAAAAATATTAATGTTGTGATTAATTGTTTGTAATTACTCTCTTTCGAAATTGACAAGAATTAAATAATTGCTCTAATTTTTTTTATAGGGATCAATTTACTTAATTTTGAAACCGAGAAGAATTGGAGAAGTGATTTTACATAACAATCTCGAATTCATTTTTGTTGTAATGGATTTATGTAGATTACCAATATATTTAATATTAATGTGATGACAGTCATAAATATTATTGATAGAGAAATTAAAATCATAAAAAAACTTGATAAATTGCATGTGATAGAAGAAGAGGTGGCATTGGAAATTGGAAATTGGAACTGTGGGTAGAACAAAGAAAGTTAACCAAGTTGAAAAATTTGCATTGGTGTTGGCTGACATTCGGGGAAAAGGGTGGTTTCCATGACTTTGAATATGGCTTTACAGTGTGTATCAAAATTGGGTGGCCAGGAGGATTATTGAAAACTGAGGTTCCCATCCTAACCTGTGAAAATCAAAAGGCTTTCACATGTCTGCATTTATGACCAGACGACCCTGGTGGTGATTTGCAAACCAAGCAATGTCTCCCTGTTTCATATTCAGGTTTTGGCCGAACAACTTTCTCACACTTATAATCCAAGTTTTAAAAGGTTCTAGATTTAGTAAGGATCTTGTGACACTTTGGGTTTTATATGATCTGGCCATCTTCACTATCCACCAGAAAAAGTTTGAGATTCAAAAGGTCGGACTTTGAATCCGAATCCTATTAGAGGTCATGAAAGACATTTCGAACATCCTCATCTCATCATTCTAATTAAATCGAAATTGATCAAATTGATCATTTTCAAAAAAATTGGAGTAACTTATTTAATCACTATCAATTTCGAAAGCGAGCAACTGAAGTCAATTAACAGCGACAGTAATGTTTTATATCAAATGTACATTATTTTTATTGATATAATAATAAATTTAGACTTCAGAGTTGCCACATTTTGTCAATTTGCTCCTAATTTAACAATTTTACTCCGTAACATTTGTGTAAATTTGTAAATGTTGAGGCAAATTTATTGAATTTTTAGAATCAAACCCAAAATGACAAAATATGTAAATATCGAAGACTGAATTTGTTATTATACCAATTAAAGTTATGTGCAATTACGGAAAACATTAATGACATGATTAATTGCCCTTAGTTACTCAAATTCAAAATGACAAGCAGTTAAATAAATCCAAATTTTTTAGAGAAATCAATCCACTCGATTTCAAAAATGAAAGGAACCCAAATTTTTTATTCTTTACGGTAACTCTAAATAATATAAAAATTTTCATCAAATGAAATAAGATTTAAAAAACTTTTGTAAAATAGATTTCATTAAAAGGGATGAAAGGTTTGTTGAATAAATTAACTTGGGAATTTACTTCACAATAACTTGTTAAACAGGGCCAACCTTTACTTCAATTAGCTTTCAATCAAACGAAAAGCAAATGCAATACATTGGTATTTGGTAGTTGACTTTGTTTATATCATGGGGTCATCAAATAATGCACACACCATCACAAGAAAGTAAGTCAAACTTTAATTCCTCAGCACATCCAATGAATTGAAGCCACTGTCTGCTATTCATAATAAGTTGTTGTTTCATTTATTTGATTTTTGCGCAACCTCTTTTCTCTTCTCTTTAAAATCCAAGAAAACAATTAATGACAAGTTCCTAGAGTAATTGCTCGGTACAGCTAAAACCAGGAAAAAAGACCCTAATGATATTGCTTTTTTTTAATATTTATGTTCCTATTTAAACACGAATATACGAGAATATATATCTCGAATTTACACATAAATTTTATTTCAATGTGAGTGGTTTGTTATAATCAAATTAAAATAAATGTTCATTCTTACAATGCACACAATCAAAATTATACCTGAATTTTATTTCAATATACAAGGCGATAAGTTTATGTAATTATTAATTTAAAACTTTGTTAGTGGTTCATAAAAAAGAAATAAAATAAAAAAGTTCATGCACACAAGGCTCAAAATCAAAATTAATGTATAATATCATATAATTTTTATAAAACTTTCTAAAAATATGGAAAAAAATCTATTGTTATACATATATTATCATATAAACACGTACGTGGAGTAACTTTAAATCATCTTATAATTCCAAATTCAAGATTTTACAAAGCAGACAAATCAATGTCTAAATAGGATTGAAGGCAGAAATTACTTGTTCTCGGCCAAAGGTATCTGCCAACACACTAATATTGTGAAAATTTACACTTCTGGAGTACCACTAAAGGGGGTGACTGAAAAAAATAAGCCAAGAAAGAATCCCCACAAGGTCATAAAACAAGAACTCTCAAATCCCCACCCCCCCCCCCCCTCTAGAAAAAACTAGGGTTTTCATCTAGTGTGATATCACTAAGCTGGTAATATTTCCCTTGATTTGCAGCATCATCAAAAAGCCATTTCTCAAGCAATGAAAGTTGGGGACTAAGATCTGGCTTTGTTTCATCTTGCAAACTAAGGCTTGCCTCAGTTGACATGGATTGTGAGAAATCATTTGAATTTGAAGAATCAAAAGATTCAAACGCAAACAATGACTCAAAATCCTCACACATTGGCTTGCTGCACCTTTGATCATTCCCTTCACTGGAATTGGCTGAATCAGTGGTCACCCCAGTAGCCACCATGTTGTCATATGATTGTTGAGTGACACCAGAGCTTGTTGAACCAGGCTTTAATGGGTTCTTTCTCATCCACCCTTTCAACATCTTAGCTATGTTCTCAGTGCTTGATGCATACCCTTCTGGTTTGGCATAAGTGTTCCCATGACAAGGTTTCAACTCAGTTAAACCACTTGATTTCTCAGGGGACAACGCATCTGATAAAGCCTGTTTAGCCATATTTATATCAGTCTGCAACTTTCTCTCCCATTGACCTCGTGAAATCTGGTCTGATGAAGCTAATGATGGGAACCCATCTCTGCAATAACCTTCACTGCCATGGAGTTTCTTCAGCTTCTTCTTCAGATGAGTGTTCCAGTAGTTTTTAATGTCATTGTCTGTCCTTTGAGGCAAGTAAGATGCTATTGCAGCCCATCTGCAACAATATTAAAACTCCCCATTTATTCATTTCCACCTAAGATTAAAATAAATCAGAGAAAAAAAAATGAATCAATTAATTACCTGTTGCCTAAAAGAGCTTGGAGGTGGATTATCATTTTCTCTTCCTGTTCTGTAAAGTTACCCCTTCGAATCCCGGGCCTCAAGTAATTAGTCCATCTAAGCCTGCAACTCTTGCTACATCTGAGCAACCCTGGGAAATAAAAAAAATTCATTAATTTCTTGAATTTTGATTGCATTACATTTATTATTTAATCCAAAAGATGAAAAACCTGTATTGGTAGGAACAGCTCTCCAATTCCCAGGACCGTGTTCTTGAATATAAGATACCAAGACGACATCTTCTTCAGGGGTCCATGGACCTTTCTTCACACCGACTTTGTCACAGCAAGGTGGTCTCCCCATTACCAGTTACCTTCTGAAAACCTCAACCAAAAAAACAGATATTTCTACAGGAATTTCTGTGGTTAATTGAAAGGGTCTAAGGCAGAGTTTATGACATTGCAATTGGCATATATAAGAAAAAAAATGGGAGAGAGATGGGTTAAACTTTAAAGAGACCTTTTTTTGCAACTGGGGGTGTATGCAAAGAGTCAAAAGATGACAGCAAGGGACATTAATTCAATGAAATGGCGAAGTCAGCTGAACTACGGCAAAGCCAATGCCTCTTCTGCCTCACAAAACCGCGTTGCATTCAATGTGGTTTCTGCTGTACAAAGGAAACCCAGTTATCTCTCTCCTCTCTCTCTCCCATTTTTATTTATATTTTTGGCCAGACTCTGCCATTTCTATTGCTGTATTAAAAAAAAAGTAGTAATCAAGAAAAACAGGTTATGAATAATGGAGTCAATTAATTTACAGTATATGCAAGTCTGCAGATTTAAATTGCCGCTGTAGAGACTTAGTCTTAGTTACGTGTAATTTTTTTATAGCGACGAAGAGTAATTAATTTAACAATATTCACGATGTACAACAGTCAAAATTATCAATAAAGTTTTGCTGCTGAGGTAATTACATTGTAAGAATAATTTAAGTTCAAAATTTAAAATTTTGTAAAAAGCAATTACATTGTTTATAAAAATTGATGATAAATCTCTAATCCACATGTCCACTAAGTTTCAACTTGATTAATATCAATATTGTTATCAATACAAGAGGATGTGAGTTCGAATTTCCTATTTAAAAGTTAAAAAAGGATTATGAGTAATTTTAAATTTTGTATAAAAAAATCTCTAATCGAGATTTAATTACTATCATAAATGTATTTTTGTTAAAGATATTATGATAAAAAATATAATATTATAAATACTAAATTATGTTACATCAATGACTTGAGTACAAGAAAACCTATATAAAATGGACATGAACAATACAAAAAATTATATTTATAAAAAATTCATCTTAAAATTGAGGTTTTTTTTGAGATAAACATTTAATTTATATATGATTTTTGGTTTAATATGTAATTTAAAACATGAAATTTGATTTGGTGCAATTATATACATAAAATTTATATTGTGATTCAAATTTATACCTGAAATTTTGATTTTGATTCAATTGTATACATTTAAAGAAACAAATACACATAGTTTTTTTCATATTGAATTAATATAATTACTTGTGTATGTAATATATAAACGTAAAATGTTGTTAATTCTATAATATTATTATTAATTTATGAAAATTTAATCAAATTAACTTTTAATGTATAAAATCGAATAAATCAGAGTTTATGAATAACATTGTAAATTAGATCAAAGTTGAAATAATGTTTTGATATTTATCCCCTTTGGTTGAAATAATTAAGTTAAAAGTTGAAGTATCATGTCACCCAAGTTCAAATCTCATTCAATATTATTTTATTAAAAACACGAAAAGATAAAAATAACATCATATTAATATTTAATACTTTGTAAAAGTAATGGGATTTTAGTAATTTCCAAATTGAGTTGACACTTGGTTGATGGGTGACATCAACATAGTCAAAAATTTAGTAGGGTTAAATCATTTTTAGGGGTTTGAATTTGACAATTATTTTTATATTGATGCCTGAATTTTTTTTTTTTTTTTGTTAAAGTGAGATCTTGAACTTTGACAATTATTTCTATATTGGGGCCTAAATATTTTTTGTCCAACTTAGACCATAAACTCCCACATTGGGCTTGAACATTGTTTTGTCCATGTTATTCCTTGATCTTTCCCTAAAAAATCTAAAGATTAAGTTTTAATGTGAGAAAAATTACCAAGTTCAGACTCTAATATGAGAACAATTGTCAAGTTCAAAACTTAGACAAAAAAAAAAATAAAGTCTCAATGTGAAAATAATTATCAAGTTTAAACTGAAATAATGATTAACCTTATATAATATATATATATATATATATACATACACTATTAAATCTTAATTCAGTCAATACTATTGTTATTGCAACAAAGGACATGAATTTAAGTATACTTAAATACATTAATATTATTTTTCAATTTAAGAATTTGGAAGAATTATGAATAAGTAGGAATTATATAAATTTTATGGTATGAACTGTAAAATACAATCATAATATTCATTAAAAGCAAATACACATATTAGAAACACCTGTTAATGGGATTTTATCCTTAGTTGCTTTTTAATAATTGTAAGTATGGTGATGGTAATAAATAAAATAATCAAATTTAATAAATATAAATTAGATTAAATTAAATGAAAATTCAAAACAAATTATTCCATTTTCATAATTGAATTTTTTTTAAATATACTGATGTGATTATATGATAGTATCTATTTATATTTTTTTAACCCTTTGACAAGGCGTACACATTTTGCACACACAGGTACTCGAACTTGAGTCTCTTAAGATGAACAACATTCTCTTAATTACTGAAACCACTCGTTGGGTTCCACGTAATTGAAACTTTAAAAAACTAGATTAACAAAATAAGAAAATATACTTAGAAATTAAGAAAATTAAGATAAAGAATAGAACGTACCCTTCAACTGCTTGATTCAAATAGTAAGGGTTTATGTATTTAAGATGTTTTTATAAATTTTAATTCAATAATAATTTTAGATGTATATTTTGAGATATCCATATGATTTTTTTTTTGTCTTATTAATGAAAACATTCAGATATTCATATAAACTATCAGTGTCCATGACATGATCTCACTGTTCATGATTTGATCCTACTGTTTCTAGGACTAATATTTTTCGGGCATGCTGGACACGTGTACTGGTCTAAGTCACCTATTAGATCTCATGGTCTCCCACATGTGAGCTTCTTGAGTATAGGCGAACTAAGACCGCAAAACTCTCCTTGGCTTGTGCGAGTTGATGCTGCGAATTCCCTTTACTGTCCTCTAGCTGTATGTTTTAACACATCCATCGTATAGAACTTAATTTCGCAGATAAGCGATCCAAATCTAATTTGAATTTCGGGTTGCTACTCACTAGCATATGAAATGGCACCGTCAAACAAATGCAGGCCCTACATGCACATAATAAGAACCCATGCCACCGTCCTACAAAAATTTACTAACTTAATTGTCAAACTATTAGTAGTCCAACAGCAGAGAACAAAGTCAAATACAAGATCACGACGTGACAACTGAAAAAAAGAAACACAAGCACAGACATAGGGCCCCATGCAAAACAGCAACTGTTAGAGAAAAGTATCAACTCAATCGACAGTCCTTGCAAGAAGGAAGACCTTTGAGCCCTTTGCATTGGTCAATTGAACCTGCAACAACATTAATATTTTACAATTTGTTCTTAAAAAGTGCCTCCTGTTTTCTAGCTTTAATCCAGTATCAGCAATGGTAAAACTCTATTCCTCTTATATCAATCCGTTTTGAATAGGTTGTGTTTGTTTGTTTTTTTTCTCTTATTACTTGTTTTACCTCCATCACATATTTCTACACGTGTCAGGCGAATTTAAATAAGTCAATGAATCACGCACCGAATGAACTTTTTATATTTTACCATGGGAAAATTTGAATCCATTGGATCTCATACCGCATATCTTTCCCAAGCATGTATGAGATACACAGTGAATTTCAAAATTGCTGATTACCCAATTGTCTTAAAATGTCATATACGAACCCCGTGTGTTGACTTGATGGTTAGGGTGTTTACCGCCCCAAATGTGACCTGAATTCGATTCACATTAATTACGTCGCTGTTAAGACTTTACCTTCTTCTTGTAATTCATCAAAAAAAATATCATATTCTAGTACATCATTACAAGGGAACCATGTATAATTCCAGTAACACGTAACTCTGTCTCCCAACAACAATAACTGAAGAGGATCAAGTTTCATTCCACTTGTAAAGGCCCAATTTTATCCGGGTTTGGAAAATAAAACAACAAATTAAACAAAAAGAGAGAGATCCATTAAATAAAATTCAAAACCTAATTATAAGCCCAATCCTAAATTTAACCCAAAACTCAGGTCAAAACTTGGCCCAAAAGGCTCGAAACCTTACAAAATATCAAAAAACCCTAATTTACCTAAGCCTCTAGCGTCATTCTCGTGTCCACGTCAGCACCATATCAATGCCATGTCATCGTCACATCAGCCACGTGACTCTTCATCTGCTAACCGTTGACTCCTCGGCTCCTGAGACCGCTCAGCTCTCGAGACCGCTCAGCTCTCGAGACCTTTCTGCCCGATGTTGTTCCTCTACCCAAGACCCCCTCGCCGGCCCCTTGCACCAAATTGGCAAAGGCACGGCTCCTACCGCCGGTGTTGACCATAAGAGACCACCACTCCAATGATACCTGCAACAAAAAATAATAGAGACGACAAAAAACACTAAAAAAAATAGGGCAAAAGAATAGTGATTTTGTAACTATCCATGACTATAAAAACCCGATCGAGAATTTGTAACGATTTACACAAGAAATACACACGAAAATACAAAAAAAGAAGCAATCGAATCAAAAAATTTCTTTTTACAAGAAATCAAGGAAGCATAGTAGAAATTTCAGCAACTACGTTTCGAAGGTAGCAAATTTTTAAATCACCTTTTTTATATTTCGAAACTATATACACATATATAAAAATAGAAAATCAGAATGAATAAAAAATAAACAACTAAAATCGGGTCTTGAAGGAAACTTTGATATTTTATATTTCATTTTACTTATTTAAAAAAAAAAAACAATAACAACAACAAAAGATTAAGACAGATTTTTTTTAAGAAGGGAAAGAATAAGAAATTAAACCTTTTTTAAAAAAACTTTCGAATCCAAATCTTGGATTTTTTCTAAAAACTAAAAGATAAAACTTTTTTTTTTGTTTGAGTTTGGGGTTTTCAAGCCCAGATGTATTTTTTACAAGAAAAGAGCAAAAAAAGGGAAGATTTCCATACTTGGACCCTGTTCGTGACGGTCGTCGGCACCAGAGAGCCACGGAGACACGACGAGTGATGGTAGGCTGAGGGCCGAGCTTGCGATTGGAGATGGGGAATTTTAGAGAAAAAATGAAAGAAGCAAAACTTTTATTTTAAAGAATGAATAAAATGATTTTTCAGCAAAAAAAAAACTGATTTAAATACACTCCTTACACGGCGTCGTTTTGAGGAGGAGAGCTAAACGCCAAAACGGCACCGTTTTACGGTGCCCGATCCGACCCATTGCGCTCCTGGTCTCGAATCAATTGAAATGGAATACAAAATCTATTTCTTCGTCTCTTTGCCAATAAATCAGCATTCTCATGGAGAATAGCAGAATATATGAAATCACAATGCCCAGTACCTATTATTCGATTCAATCCTGAATAATCGTAAATCCTATCTTCTTTTTTAGCCGAAAAATCCGAACTAAATAAGTTGTGTCTCACTTGATCATTATTCACTGAGAATCTAGAAATATATCTTCGTTCGGCAGAAAGATAATGAATGTTTATTTGATCTTGATCCTTGTGGAGCGAAAAAGGAACTACACTGAATTTGTACGAACCCCCTGATAATATCCACAAATGGCTTGGTTTTGGTAATAGATGGACATTACTATATGTAAATTCGGGCGACCAGTTATCGTGCCCACGGTAAACGCTGGGTAGCCAAGTGCGGAGCGGATAACTGCTGAAAGCATCTAAGTAGTAAGCCCACCCCAAGATGAGTGCTCTCCTATTCCGACTTCCCCAGAGCCTCCGGTAGCACAACCGAGACGGCAAGGGGTTCTCTGTCCCTGCGGGGATCGAGTGACAGAAGTTCTCTTCAATCCTTCCACCTTTTAAAACCTTTCCAATCTCGTCCTTTCTTTTGTTTTTAACTTATTTTAAATCGACCCTGATATTTGCTTTGTTTTTCGAACTGATCCTCTGACCAGCAATCTCTGTAATGGACACGTGTCCGAACTTTGGGAAATTTTCCACGCGGTCCCTGTAATTTTTAATATTTGAATTAAAGCCCCGTTTTTCTTCCCTTTTTTAAATTCGGCCATTTTATTCCTTCCTTACACGTAACCGACTCCCGAGCCTATTTTTTGGATTTCGAAGACCAAATGTTTTTATAAAATGAAGTAAAGTACACCAAATTAAAAAGATTGGCGACGATTACCATTTTCAATTTTAAAATAATTTTCGAGACTCCTTTCAAAAATGGTCTCGCCATCGCCACCACTTGTTGACGGTAATAGCATAAAGAAAAGGTTCGTTTTTTTCCACATTGAAAAAACCTATAGTAAAAAATGCATAATTAAGAAAGGGTTGGATGAGCAGTTTTTCATTTTTCTCATGATATGTTAGGATTGAGGGTGGAACTGAAAGTCCAATGGCTTGTTGGTGCTGTTCCCGAAGGTTGCTTTCTCTCTCATCTACGATATTTAATGAAATTTGTTACAGAGAAGATACTGTTTTGGAGATATTCGTACTGATTTTGATTGGTCTCAAGTTTCAATAATGGGGAAATCAAAGGAGTTGAGAACCAGCTCATTAGTGAGGTCGATAAATGAAGATGCATAAACGTGGACATTTTTCAGTTTTCTGGCACACTAGGAGAGAGACCTTGGCGGGGTGTGTTAAACTATGGGGGTCTTTGGACCCATCATTTATCATCCTTTCAATGCCAAATGGGTGAAAGCTCTGCTTTCCCACTAATGTCAACCTCCTTAACAATCTCTATGGTCCCAACCCAAACTCTATTACCAAATGTTTCATATCACGTTATCGGAGTGTATTCAAATTTTGCAAACCTTTATATGAGATTAGAAGTAAGGTTGGGATTTGGAGGATTTTGAGATTTTATATTCAAGTCTCACCATATGCAACTACGTGTGATTTCTTCGCTTCTCGATTCAAGTGAGTGGATCTGTTCAAATACACGTCAATTTCAATTTGTATGATTTATTTATATTTAAAGGTCTAGCAACTGAATTAATTGCAAAACTGAAGTTGCGGACTGCTGCAATAACTTGACCTTTTGTGTACTCACGCATTTATTTACATTAATTAAATTTTCATTTTTTTGTCTGTTTACTCCACTCTGTAATCCTATAAAAATTATAAATTCACACTTAATTCTTAGATTTTCATTTTTTTTTCTATTTTTATCATATATTTTTAATTACTTAATTTGTGAGATGTTAATGAAATTTACTGTATTACTTAATGAAATTATGTACTTTCTTTCGAGGGATCAGAACAAGACTGGTGGTGAAGATATTGATATGGTCAAATTTTGTGGAAACTCCCTCTACTATGTATTTCTTGTGAATTTAATCCTTTTACTATAATTTGATAGTTTTAGTCCCAAGGCTCACTTTTTTCCATTCCCTCAAATACCTTGGCATAGCTTATTCGTTTTAACATAAAGAGATGTGGCATATATATCTCGACTTTTTTTATATAGTTGAATATATATTATACCTTTTTTTGTCTTCTTAAAAAAGTGTGAAGAAAATGCATCAATTGTACAAAAAAAAAAAAAAACAATGTTGTAGGAAACTGAAATTTCTAATAAAAGCGATGGAGTGTACATTAGAATTTTCCCAATGTTGCATAGTCACGTCATTTTTGTTTTTACAAAATAAACTTTGTCAAATTATTTAATTAAATTAACTGGGGGTTTTTCCTAGACAATTTTTCGAGGGAAAATTGATTTATAAATTTTTATGTGAAAAAATGCAATTTTATCTTTGGAAACAATATTATTGGGAGGGATAACTATTAACTTCAAACATAAATCATTGATGTGTGTCGAGCCACCAAATATGAATTTCTACGCTCTAATGTAATTAAATAGTAGTATAGAGTAGTAGGGTCGAATCCAATGAGATTGGTCATCTAATTTCGCCTTTTCTCGCGACCAGAATTATTATCGCGGCAACAGTCGTGCCCACGATTTGTGACGAACTTACGTGGAAAAATAGTAAGGGGAGATGAAAATATTTAGAAAGTAATAAAGTGAAATAACAACAATAAACAATTATATTAATAAAAAATAATAAAATAAGAAAATAAAATTGAATTTCGTTACAACGACCAAGAACGTCTTAACCGGCAACTCTCCCTTTCGTAGTTGATTCAGGTATGACTTGCAAACCAATCCTTACCGATTATCTAACCACGATACATGCATTCTCAATGCAAGATCCCAACCGTCTTACATTCTGAAGAACTTAACTCGGATCGACAGCTTCAACTGTGTGGGACGTTTAAATCTGATCAATATCTCTTTTGATAAAAAAATTCATTAGTATGACTCAACCAGAACACGCCAATTTGTTCGCGAAAAATCTGAATACAGCACGACTGATTCGACTTTCCGACTTCACACCAAAACGACTCCAACCTAACATGCACTTTGTGTTGAAATTGAATTAACTTTAAGAAAACTAGCCATGAAATTGATAATGCTTAGTTAAGTTTTTAAGGAGTGAGTCGAATAAGGGAAGAAATATAGAAGGAAATAAATAGCAAATTCGTCAAAAAAAAATAATAATAATAAAGAAAGAAAGGTGGCAGTAGCCTTAGGTTGAAGTTCGCCGAAAACTACAAGGGAATCGAAACTAATTCTCCATTACAAGCCGTTTTTAAATGCCCCTTTCACTCCCCTTTTGTATTAATTCTTAATAAATTACCCTCCTAAAATTAAGCTTGTCACATTTAAAATAAAAGAATAGAAATTTAAAAATGAAAATAAAGATAAAGATTTCCTTAACAAATTTTGAACATATTTAAATTTTTCAAAATTTTTTATTTCTTTTTAATTTTCATTAAAAAAATGTTTGTGCACTATTTATAAAAATAAATAAATTAAAATCTGCACATTACTTTCAAGGAAAAAAAAACTACATGCAAAATAAAAATAACAAAAAATACCTTTAATTTTAAAGTTTCTAAATTGGGAACAAAAGAGATAAGCAGGCTTTATAATTTAGAAAATGAGAGATTGCTTATAGTTGTTTTTCTTTTTTTATTTCTATCAATCATGGCTTGGAATATAAAATGCTAAAAATTTGACCCACTGTTATTGGGCTTATCCAATAATTGTTGGGCTCACTTTTCTCTACAATCCCAATTCCCAATTTCATTTATATATCTTCTATTTCCCTCTCACACATATCTAAGACTCACAAATATTTTTTTCATAATTAAATAGCTTATATAAATTAGAATAATTACCAATTAAACTAATAAAATTTTAAATTTATCACTCATCTAAAGTTTCATTTTAATTTTTTTTATATATTTTTATTTTAATATGCATAATTTGTTAACTCTAGCAGTTGTATATATTAATAATGTTGTTAATTGATTTAGTGTCACAAATCAACTCGACACTAACTCATGACAACACCACAATAAACAATTGTAGTGCAGTTAATATTGTTAGTATTATGTATATAAATTTTGTTTTACTTATAATTTAATTTAATTTAATTTAATTTTTATTTTAATATTGTATGTATGATTAATTAGTTTCAAATAATATGTTTTATTATTTATTATATATTATTTTTTAACACACGTTTATATTTTAAATTAGTAGTTTCCACATGAATACACGTGTGGTATAATTTTTAGTATATTAAAATATGTGATCTCGAATAACACCCCAGTTGTTTTCATATACATAGATATTAAACGACTGAAATTGCCCTTGTTGGAATTTTGTGTAGTTTCTGCAATGTTTTCATCATTGTAGTTTTTTAAACGGATTAGTTAAATAAAATTTTATAGTTAAATTATTATCTTTTGTACGATTATCATCAATGATTTTTGCAGGAAAAATAAAATAAATAAGTAAATATGATCTCATTGATTACTTAAGTTTTAATTAATATTAAGCGTATTATAAGGATGGATTATGATGCGGGAAGACACCTTATAATTTATGGGCCTATCATGTTATTAAGTCCAATTGGGGTGATACATTGTATTGGAGTGGTTGACTCTTAAAATATTGAAGCATAGATGTGATTGTCTAGATTAACATTACATCATATAAAACTCAAATTGAATTTATTCTAGATGTATGTCGAAACGTTTCTTTTTTCCGAAAAAAGAAAAAGAGTCTCGAAAAATATTTTTAAATTGAAAAATGGAGTCGCGACCAATCTTTTATTCTGTGTGATTGGGTCACCACAAAACATTTAAAATCCGTTTTGAAAAATATTTTGGTCTTTGAAACCTAGAAAACTGGTTCGAGAGTCGGTTACATGAGAGGAAGGATTAGCACCCTCACTCGCCCAGAACTGATACCACATCGATTATTTTCCGATCTTGATTGTCAAAAATTTGAAACCTCAACTGAAGTTTAAAATACAATCCTTGTATGCATGGTTTGTTTAACGTGATTTTCAAAAATCAAATTTGAAGAAAAGTGCTCGTGTGTTTCGAATTTCTCGGAGAATTGAAGTCGTGTCCAACACGTTAGGGCACACCGTTTTCAAAATTTAGAAATTGGAGGACATTTTGGAAGGTTTAAAAGAGGATATTTGATTGTGTGAATTATACGAAAAATCACACCCAGCACATTAGGGCATAATTCTTCGAAGTTTTCACACGAAGGGATATTGCCTCGATTTTGAAATTTTAAGGCACTCGGTTATTTCGAGTCAAAGAGGAAGAAACACGCCCAGTAAGTTAAGGCATGAGTTTCTCAAATTCTCGTAAATAACGAGCGTTCCTTCATTGTCGATTTCGAAACTTTAAAAGGGTATTCGATTATTTCGATTTGAAGAAAAATCGCGCCCAGCACATTAGAGCATAATTCTTCGAAGTTTTCACACGAAGGGATATTGTCTTGATTTTGAAATTTTAAGGCACTCGATTATTTCGAGTCGAAGAGGAAGAAACACGCCCAGTAAATTAAGGCATGAGTTTCTCAAATTCTCGTAAATAACGAGCGTTTCTTCATTGTCGATTTTAAAACTTTAAAAGGGTATTCGATTATTCCGGTTTGAAAAAAAATCACGCCTAGTAAGTTAAGGCACAATTTTCCCAATCCCGAAACAAAAGGACATTGCCTTGATTTTTAGAATTATTTGTATGTATTTTTTAGAGACAGAAAATAATTTTAATTTAACTAAAAATGAGTGTGTAAATTAAACACGAATATGCAATTTATTGACAAAATTAAATAATACAAAGAACAATTATACGAATAACTATGTGAAACTTAAGCATAAAATATGAAATACGAAAGAATTGAGAATTAAAAACATTGAGAAAAACATGATTGATTTTAAAATATGAAAATAACTTTACACAAAGAATCGAAGAAAAATAGAAAAATGGGGTCAAAAAATTATAATTTTTCGAGTCTTTTTTGTAACACACAAAAACCCAAAACCATCTCCGGTCTAAGGTCTCAAGGTTTACAGAATTTTTCGATTCTTTTTTTTACATACAATTCAATCGCAATTTTTACAATTATAATTTGTAGCTCAGAATATTAACTACATTTAATTTTTACATATTCATTTACAAACTTTAATAAATAAATAATCGAATTCAATCACGCAAGAACTTAGGAATCACATACAAATATTTTCCATCAAGGATCATATGGTCTTTCCGTCAAGGATCATATGGTCCTGTATCTCAAACACACAATTCTCACCATTAGCTAACCAAATTATAACCAAACATACTTATCATTACATCGCATAAGGAATCAATATTCATTTCACAAATCATGACATCTATTTTTCATGTCTGTAATACTCAAAACTCGAAAACCGTCGCCAGTTAGGATCCTGATGACTTTCTATTCATTTATCACTATTCATCTTTTAATATCGCGTCATACATAATCATTTAAATATAATCATAACTCAACAAGGGCAAAAAGGTAATTTCCATGATTTCTGGATACTTCTACCGATACTTTTTGGACAAGTATCGGTAGTTGTTAAGTCAATAAACAGTTCAAGAATAGTGTAGACTTCTACCGGTACTTCTACCAGTACTTGAGACAATATTACCGATACAAGTATGACTTCTACCGAAACATGTCATGCTTTTACCGATACTAAAAACTCTAGAGAGCTAAGAAGTTTTACCCTACAATTTCTACCGATACAAGTATTTAAACTACCGATACTACTATGAACAAAACTTCTTATACTTCGTATTACCTACCCATACAATGTAAGTCAATAACCAACCTCTCCCCTAATCTGTACTTTTACCAATACATGCAAGAATTCTACCAAAACAAGTATACAAAATTCGATTATTCACACAAATCCTCAAGTTTATCAACCATCATTCAACACAAGATTCTTATTCAAATCCTCATATTGCAAAATCTATACATGACAATACGCGTTTCATCATATGATACAAAATACAACCAATCATCATAAGTATTCTTAAATTCACATGCCAATTCATTACCAAACATGTTTGCTTAATTACAACATCAAGCAAGCAAGCAAGTATAGTTCAACAAAGAACCAACAATCCAAAATCAAACATTTCAAGGGTAACATCATCCTAGTACATGCCATATAACCAAGTGATGCAAATACTATCGATTGAGCTCCTAAGATAGTGTGATTTCTTCGAGATGATCCAATCCTCAAACGAAAAACAATTTATAAAACAACAATAACATCTTTGGTAAGCTTTAAAGCGTAGTAAGTTCGAAGAGTTTAAAGAGTTACCAATCATATGCATAAAGCAATTATATCTCAACCGAGCTGGAATGAACGGTTGCTTCCTCAAGCCATATTTGGTGTTCTAACTTTCCTGTAAATAACTTTTCTGTTACCAGTACTCGATACTGCTCACACGAGCTGTCAAGGACTCCCAACGTATGCGGTACCCCAACCATCGGTACGGTGCCTGTTTGTATTATAAACTGTTCTCTAACGATGCTGCTCACACGAGCCTGAAATCCATTTAAGATCCATATCTCTTTCCCGAGTCACGATGCTGCTCACACGAGCTGTTGAGAATATGCACTTATGCATAAATCTCAGCCATCGTAGGGCTTGTAATCCGTTTAGGATCCATATTTCTTTTCTTATTTCCCGACTCACGATGCTGCTCGTACGAGCTGTTGAGGACTCGCAACATATGCGGTACCTCAGCCATCGCGTCGATTTCAAATTATCGGCTCAAAGTTTGATATCTCTTTCATTCATTTCTTTTCATCTTTCTCAATTTCACATACCATAACCTGTTCTGTAACAATTATAAAGAATACAAATAATATACTATTTAAATGTAAATTTAACGTTACGAACTTACTGGATGAAATTATAGTTAAAGTGAACTTTAGGGTAAATCTATAATTTTCTCTTTTCCACGATCAGGACACGATCTTGATCCTATCTAAGAACCCAAGTGACCGAGGCTTGCTTCTCCCCTTGGCAATGGAGTTTCGCTCCTTGGAGAAGAAGATGATTAAATTTCATCTTTTAATTTTTGGTTTAAACCATTTATTTACTTAGTTTGTCAATATACCCTTTGTTCACACTTTAATTTTAACCAAATTTTAGTCAAGATCGTTCACTCAAATGAAAAATGGTTATATTACCATTTAAGGACCTTAACTTACTTTTCAATTGACATCTAATACCTTTAATTAAGAGAATTCAACTTTTGCACCTTTTTCAATTTAATCTTTTTTACTTAATTAACTACCTAATCAATAAAATTTCGCAACCAAATTTTAATATGATGCAAATGACCATGTAAATATTAAATAAATAATATTTACAGTCTGACACATCGAAGTTGTGGCCTCAAAATCACAATTCCCGATCGTACTAAAAATAAACTAATTAGTAAATCCTTATTTAATTAGGATTTATTCGTAATTTACACAAAATCTAAAGAGTTTCACATAATTTCTATTATTAGGCCATTTAAAGAAGGTCCAATTTCATAATTGGTCCTTCAATTATATTAAATTTTAATTAAATAAACTTATTTTCAATTTAATCCTAAACTAATTAGGACTTAATAAACAAATAACCCAAAAGTTAGTGGATGGTAATCATATCCACCATCGCTTGGACTTTTTAACTATAGTGTAATTACTATTTTTACCTCTTTTACAATTCACATATAATAAAACTCTGTAAATATTTAATAAAATTATTTACGGAACTTAATTTCAAAAGCGAGATCCCGATACCTCTTTTTCTAAAACCACTTGACTTTTAAACCAAACCACTTATACTAAATTTTAATTCAATAATTAAATTTTTAATTCAAAATTTCATATAAAAATATTATTGACTTATTCAATTTAAGCACTCATTATAAAATTTTCTCGTCAGGTTTGTGGTTCTGAAATCACTGTTTCCAACACCATTGAAAAACGAGCTATCACTATTGGAGCCCCTCACATACACGAATAGCGTCTGGAGGGACTCTGTCCGAATCCACGACGGTGGCTAGATCAGGTACAACCTTTCGAATATCTCTTTATTTAATTAATATGTATTTATTATACATTGAATGCTGGTTTCGAAAAAATAAATAAAACTAACAATTTATATATATAATTAAACAATATAAATATAAATATAAATAAATATATATATATACCTTGAGAATACTGCGAATTTGAATTCTTGAAAATTTGATATTTATTTTTTATTCAATTGGTTCGTCTATTTTTCTACTAATTTCAAATGCACTATCTGTTTTTGTGTATTGATTTCGAAAATCTAATGCCTCCTTACAATAGATTTTGAATTCGACTTTTAAAGTCTATTTTACAATCATGTTGTTTTGTTTTTTTCAACTAAATGCTGGTCTTTTCTCTCTTTTGTAGGCGACAGTGGTGGTGGTGGCAAGTGGTTGGTGGCGGTGTTGACGTGGTGGCACTTGGGTGGGCAAGGCAGGGGCGGTAGCAACAAGTTGCTAGGGTTTTTGATATTTTTGTAAAATTGGGCTTATTGGGCTTTTAGGGTTAGGTTGGGATATTGAGCTTAAGACTTGGTTTGTAATTTGGGTTTTGGACTTGTATTTTGGACATTTTTAAATTTAAAATAAATTTCAATTTAAAATTTATTTGTTTGATTTATTTAAATGTTGGGCTCGAACAAATTAGGCCCCAACAATGTATTTATGGATTTATTCACTTGTGTTGTTCATAGCTTGACTTACCTCAATCTTACTTAAGTGATTGATCATGTGTACTTAACTCATACGCTTTGATATATTAAAAGTATGCATTCTATTGGTATCGAAGTCAAAAGTTAATATATTGGGTATGTGACTTATGTATGCATGACTTCATTTACAATAGTGAAATTCATAATTTGGTTAAAGAGTCAACGATATCCCCTCACTAACATTGTATGGATTATGAAAAAGGAACGTGATGACATGTCATTCGTCACGGATGAATGATTGTAATTACTATTTTTTTAGTAATAATCTTTTTATCGTAGAAGATTCAATGGTGGCCATGAGAGAAAATATGATCGAATTGGGAGTAGAAAAGAGTAGGAAGTAGAGCTTTTAATTAGTGCAAGTAATGCGAACAAAGAATGTCATACCACATTAATTTTAACAAACCAATTACTTAAAAAATATTTTGTATGTTTTTTAAATTTGAATGATCAAAACATAAATTTACTAATAGCTTAGTGACTTAGATTGTAATTTACCCTATTTTTATTATTTCAAGATTATTGTTTAAGATTATATAAACATTATTTATAGTAATAATATTATTATATTAAAGTCGGTACTTAAAAAATAAATAATCTTATGCTTTTCGGATATATTAAAATAACAATTTATTTCATAATAATAGGTGTTCTTTGCACACCTTTTTGCAAAACCTTTGAATAAATCTATATGGGTAAACTTTACAGTTTTTCTGCATTTTTTTAATTGTATTTTGCATGCAAAAGTAAAATTTGAAAATTCAAAAATCAAACGGGTCCTTAAAAATGTTACAAACAACTGAAGAAATCGGATTTCTTCAAACAGTGCCAAAAGACCTTTCCTTCTCTTTTAGGTCTTCCTCCATGAAAGAAAAAAAAAATCCCAAATAATTAAGTTTATAGAAGAGAGATGGATTTGAATTTTGATCAAAATTTTATATATGAGAAAGATAGAATGTAAAATTAAAATAGTTTTTTTATATTTTTTTATATTATTAATATTATAATTATTTAACTGTGAAATTAAATATTTCATTCATATAAATCAAGCATGTAAAGTTTGATGCTAATTAAAAAATTTATTTATTTTTTTTATTTAGGGTTTTTGCTTAGTTGAAAGTTATCAAAAGTTCATTTTTTACAAAATTATATTATTGTGAGAGTATTTTATTTTATTTTATACTTTTATAAATTAATAAAAAATTAAATATAATAAAATTTAACCTAAAAATATTATAAATATCAAATTTTAATTTTACCATTTTAATGAAACCATTACTAACTTTATTTAATTTTTATATCAACTTTTAATAAATGTATTATTTATTTTTTTAAAATTTTGGTAAACTAAATATATATTATAGGTTTGATTTCAACTTAGGAAAAGGTGAAAATTGTGGTCTTATCCCTGACCTGTCCACCAGCAAAATCGCCAACATATTATTTCTTCTATTAAACTTTGATTTGTGCTGGTTTAGAAGTAATCTTTTAAATTATTAATGTTTAAAATTTTGTTTATTAATATTTTTATAATTAATTTTTATTTTTTTCTTCATCTATTAATTGAATTAGTTTAAATTTACGAGTAATTTGTTGAAAGCAAGAAAAGAAACTTCTAATTGAAGTTTCGTGGTACGTGCGTTGACTTTTGTTTGTTTATGCTTCTGGATATATAACGTTTATTTTTCGTCTTGAGAAAGCGTGTTGAACCTTTCCACGTTGGCCCACAACATTGTTTTAAGATGCCACAAACTCATGTTTTATTTAGTTATAACAACTTATTTCACCCTCTATTTTAAAAAAAAAAAATTATTTTATTATTTTATTTTTTTTTAAAATTTATATTGTTTGTCAAATCACATCAAGATGAATTTTTTTTTTTTTAAGTTTTTAACAAAAATATCATTTGTTAACTTTGCTAACATGATATACATATAAATTGTCATGTGATATCATGTCAAGAATCAATTAATCTTCAAAATTTTAAACTTTTTTAAAAAATATTAAAATAATTAATTAATTAATTATTAATTTGACATATATATGACGTGTATGCTTGTAATTTTAAGATTTATATTCGAATTTCAATGGATAAATTAATTTAAGTTAAATTAATTTGTTGAAACTATTTGTAACCATTGGTTTTAATAGTGATGTTAATATATTTGTAAGTTGTAATTCAAAAATTTAAATTAATTTAATTTTTTTATTTTTTGGATTTAAAAATGTAAATTTAATTGTTAATAATGTTACATTTTTTTGTTATATTCAAATCTTTTACGATGTTATTTTTTTTTACATGACTATTAAATTATTAATATTTTTATTATTTTAAAATATTATATCAATAAATTTAATAAAATAATTCTAATTGTTTTAATTACTAAACTTAAATTTCTAAATTTAAAACATAAATAAACTAAATTCCTATAAAAATAGATATACGAATATTACAAGAATCAACAAAAGAAAGTAATGTTAAGGCATTTAACTTGAATTTTTTATTTTAAAAATGATTGGGGTCGGAGTTTAATAAATTGAAATCCTTTAAGAAAGCTTGGAATATATTGATGGCCGGTTGGTGGATTTGTCTCTAATGCCATAATAAATAAATTCATATTCGGTTTAAAGAATGTAAAATTATATCTGATAATAAAATTATATCGTATTTTAAATCGTTATTTTTTGTGGTTTAAAATACGATCCTTGAGTGCATGAGTTAAGTTTAAAAGAAACCGAGTTTGTTTGGAAATCCCGATATTTCAAAGTGATCGAGGAAGAAAGTTACGTTCAGTGAGTTAGGACATTACATTTCAAAATCCAGAAATAACGAGCTTTCCTTCGTAAATTTTTTTTTTTTTAATTTTTGGAAAAAGGATGTTTGATTATCTCAATTTGATGAAAAGCCGTACTTAGTAAGTTAAGGCGTAAATTTTCATGATCGAAGATAAGGAAACATTGCCTCGATTAAGGGTATTCGATTGTTTCGATTTAAAGAAAAATTGCACCTAGTAAGTTAGGGCGCAAATTTTCGAAACTCGAAATAAGAGAATATTGCCTCGATTTTAAAGTTTTTATGAAAACAATTTTGAAAACAAACATGCGAGTTTAATATGAATAAGAAATTAATGATGGATATTAAACAACACGAAGTAAGATAATAAAAAATGCAAAAACACGAGTGCGTGATGGTTAAAATAAACGGTACCGTTTTGAGAGCCTATAAAAGGCTAAAACTTGAAAAAAAAATCATTTTCAGCAGTTCTAAAAAAAAAAGGTTCGCACCCCCTTTTTCTTCTCTGGCTTTTTCATGGTCGACCACTGGCCGCCAGTCGTGCCCCTACCGTTCGTCACGCACTTAATCGCCCTGCGCCGTTGCCGTCGCCGTCGTGCACAGCGTTTCTCAGGTAAAAAAAGTTCCATTTCTTCATTTTTTCCTTTAAAAATAGATGTAGGTCTAGATCGAACCCGATCTAGCCTAGATCTAAAAGGTTTTGCCCTTTTTTTATCGAAGAGAAAAAAAATCATTTTTTAAAAAAAACTCCAAATCTGTTCTTTGCTCTTGCTTCTTTAAAACTGTGTTTGATTTCTTCTTAACCCTTTCATTATCCAAATCTTTGTTTCAGTTTTATGGTTGTTTTGTTTCCTTTTTTTTTTTTTAAACCTATGCTAATACCTTTTCTGGACCTTATCGTGTTCGAGGAGGTAAGATCAGCGATGCTCGAGGCTCGTGACGGCGATGACTTGGAGGGCTCCGATGGCTACTCCGGCAGTGGTGTGACCAGGGGAGTATCTTCTACCCTTTCACTTTCTTTTCTTTTTTTTATTAACACTTGAGATCAGAAGGTCCCTTAACCCAATTGAAGTCTATTATCGATTACTGCCTTCTTCGAGTTTGAATACTACTTTTGTGCTTGTGTATGACTTCGTGTATCTGTATGAATTTAAAAAACTGTCTGTGTATTGATTTTTTGTGACTGAACAATCAAGGTTCGTAACCCCTACAAAATGGTTTGAGTCTGGTTTTTATCACCAGATTTTTAATCATGATAACTTGTTTTTTTCAACTAAATGTACATCTAATCTCCTTTTTTGCAGGTTCGGCGATGGAGGCTTGAAGCAATGGCGGTGGTAGTCCAAGTTGGAGCTGAAGGAGGAACTGCTTTGGGTTGACGTGCGACTTCTGCTTAGCTAAGGTAGAGGCAACAACAGCAACACTTAGCAGATTTTGGGTGTAACGGGATTGGGTCGATTTGGGCCATTTAGGTTTGGGTCTTTTAGAATTTGGGCTTATGTTAGCATTTGGGCCCAATTTGAGTTTGTAAAGTGGACATTTGTAACTGGACTTTTTTTTTAATCAATTAAATTTTGAATTCAAATTAATTTTAAACTTAATTTAAACTTTAAACTTTAAACTAAATTTATACCCAAGATGAATTAAAATTTAAAAACTTAAAAATTGGGTTTAAATGTTGGGCCCGATTAAAATTGGGCTTCAACAAATATTTTAACAATTCAACCATTGAATTTATTTATTTATTTGTACTTATTATGCACGTAAATTTCTGAACCAATCTGATATCTCTATTATGCTCATTCAAAATACTGTAATTCAATGTTTGAAAGTTTTTTTTACATAAATTATATAATTAGAAATTTTAAATTTATGTGAAATTTAACATGAATTATCTATATGAATGGATAAACTAAAATTTTATGTTAAACAACACAAATTATGACAAATTCCAAACACATTTAATATATATTTTTTATTATAAAAATTACAAATTGAGAATAAAGAAAAAAATGTAAAAAATGTTAGATTTGAATTCTAAACCTAATGAAATATCATTTTTATAGTCGATTTAGTTTGATTGACATGAATATTGTTGTCAATAGAAGAAGGAGTGGGTTCGAATGTGGTGAAACACATTATCCTCTTATTTATAAATTGCAAAGGACTATGGACAATTTTAAACACTGATACGATTAGAACCTAAAAAAACTAAAAAATATATTTTTTTTCATAATAATGGTTAAATGAATAAACCCAACTATATTTTGCCAATACCCCTTTAGAGCAATACTTAAATCACTACGTTTGGCACCCAAAAACTAATGTTGAAAATTTGAAATTGACATCTTCTCCTCATATTTTAACCGTAAAAAAGATGTGCTAAAATTTAATTTCATTTTTTTTTGAGGAAATTTAAATTTTATTATTACTTATATTCTTTGATAAATTATTATCTTAGTTCACAATGTCTAGCACCCAATTCCAGCAAATATTTGGCCTAATATATTCCTATTACTTGGTCAAAAAATTTCTCCCAACTAATTTTCATCTTTCCAACCAAAAAATTCACATTCAACCCTAAAAATAAAAAATGATAATAGGCGTAAACATTCAATTTAACCCGATTATTTGTTTCCCCTTCATGCAAACACCATTTTGCACACTAAAATACAAAGGCAACAAAACCGACCTTTCAACTAGAATCAAGATCTTCTCTCAAAAATCTCCCACATAACGGTCTTCAGAATTCCCAGGGCTTTAAGCAATCCAAAGATTAGATCAAAATAACACCTTATAGTAGCTCACATGTTCTTTTCTTCCCTTTTTATTCTTTTATTTCTTTTGTAGTTCTTACTTAATTAGGTCAGATTTCATTCACTTCTTATCCTTCTTGAAGTTCATCATGTTCACGGGGTTTATGTTTTTTTAATAGGTGAAGTGTCCATTTTTTAATCCAAGTTTTCAAAGTTATAATTAGAGTTCCAAGGGACTTTTGATACTCTGTTTTCTTTTTTTTTTCATTTTGCTTCAACTTAAAAAAAGAAAGAGATAGATGGTTTATATGGATGGGTACGCTGAATGATTTTGTGATCAAAACTCATTTTAATTTCAAGAGTATGAGTTCTTTTAACTTGTTCTTGTTTCGAAATTTGGTTCCTTTTGGTGGGTTTTTATTGATCTCCATCTCTGCGCTGTTTTCCTCTCTGTTTGCTTTCTTCGGCAAAGTTTTGTCATGGTAAATCAATTTTTATTTCACTTTTGTTTTTTTAACGGAAATGATAGTCTTTTTCTTAAATAATTCTTTATTTTTTTATATATATTTTTCATGGTGTCAGGATTCAAAGTGACGAGATTTCTGAGCTCAATAATTCGATTCCAATTGAAACAGAGCCAGAGGATGTCACAGAAGAGAAAACGAAGGAAACCAAAACTGCGGCTACTGAGCCGAAGGTTGAAGACACTGAAACCGTTGAAGATGATGAATCTCCAAAATTCTTTTTCAAGTTTCAGTTTCAAACTCAGACTTTTGAAGAATTCAGCAAGAAATTTGAAGCAAAAGAGAATTATAACGTTGGCCTAGACTCAATTCCTTCAATTCCTTATACAAGCACGAACAGGTATGAGTTCAAGTCAGGGGATGATCTTAGTTGTATAATGGAGAAGCCTGAGGATTTGAGCTTTTGTGTGGAAGAATTATATGCTGATTCCAGCAATGGGTTCTTGTCAGAACAAGATTTCATGGAACGGAATTTGAAAGACGATTCATCAGAGAATGAAGTTAATACCCAACAAAGTAAAACAATTGTTTGCGAAAATGTTCCAGGGAATCTTGAATTTCTTTCAGAGAAGGACACCACTGTTCCAGAGCCTGATATGGATTCCATTACTTCTAGCCCTGAAAACCTGAGTGATTGTGAAGATTTTGAAGCTGATTCTTCAAGGAACATTGAAGATGAAGACACAATGGAAGAGCTTCAGAGCAAGAATAAGGATACAAATGCTTTAGATAATTCAGAAAAGTCCAATTTAGAGAACCCGTTAGCTTCAGATCCTGAGGATTCAACTGATTTGGAAACTTTATGGGAACATCAAGAACTGATAGAACAGCTGAAAATGGAGCTGAAAAAGGTTAAAGCAACAGGCCTGCCAACCATCTTAGAAGAATCAGAATCCCCAAAGATAATGGATGATTTGAAGCCATGGAAAATTGATGAGAAGTTCCAATATGCAGATGCAATGAGTGAACTTCACAAATTCTACAAGAGTTATAGAGAAAGGATGAGGAAATTCGACATCTTGAATTACCAGAAGATGTATGCAATAGGTCAGTCTTATCTTTTCATTTCATTTCCTGCCTTTCATTACAAAATTCAGTGCTTAATCATGAATTATCTTCCTGCTTATCTTTTGATTTGTTAATCATATGTCTTGCATGTTTGCATATTAATGTCGTGCCAACAGCTCATGTCTTAGGATATTAGCCTAGTTCCAACATCTCATTCAAGACACCAACTATCTATGAGAAGGCTTTACCTAACACTATGCTCCACAAAATCTTTTTCTAAGCACTTTAAAAGTAATGTGAACAAAACACAACTTGGAAAGCTGTTTTTCATGAAAAATCACTTTGGACTTTTTTTTTTTTTCAATAAGTGGCTTTTCAGATTATGATGAATGTGTAAGTGGCCAATTCTGCCTGTTTTATACCTTTATTTTGGTTAAATTATAGTTGCAAAGTTAACTCATGTTTCTTGACAATTTCATAGGGGTTCTTCATTCAAAGGATCCATTTCAATCAATTCCAACCCACAAATCATCTTCAGCTCCACCAATTACATCTCTCCTCCCTCAAAACCTTTGGCCAAGAAGACGGAAAACATCGGATTCTGACCCCATGTCGAAGTTCATCAACGAACTGCATGGTGATCTGGAAATGGTGTATGTAGGGCAACTGTGCCTTTCTTGGGAAATACTTCATTGGCAATACGAGAAAGCCATTGGAATATGGGAATCGGATCCTTACTGCATGCGTCGATACAATGAAGTTGCCGGTGAATTTCAACAGTTCCAAGTTCTGATCCAAAGGTTCATAGAGAATGAACCCTTTGAAGGTCCAAGGGTACGAAACTACATCAAGAACCGATGTGTTCAACGAAATCTCCTTCAAGTTCCCGTCATCCGAGGTAAATATTCTGTTCTTCTTGCATGTTAATCAACCATAATTTCAACGAGTTACTAATGGAAGCTGTGATTGGGGTGTAGAGGATAGCTTGAAGGATAAAAGGAAAGGTAGAAGAAAAGGAAGAGATGAAGATGACAATGCAATTACAGCTGATATGCTAGTGGAGATCATGGAGGAAGCAATAAGAATATTTTGGCGATTCCTTCGAGCTGATAAAGATACTAACATTGTGATCCGTAAGATGAGGAAAGGTGGTCAAGTGGAACCTACAGAGCCTGATGAGCTTCAACTTCTAGCAACCGTTCAAACTAGTTTACAAAAGGTTAGTCCTTACTTGATTCAAGCATCAAGATACATGAATTCGAAGTAAGTAACATGTTCAAATGATGAAATTGCAGAAGGATAAGAAGCTTAGAGAAATAGTAAGGAGTGGGAACTGCATATTAAGGAAATTCAAGAAGAATGAGGAGGAGAATTCTGATCAAGTGCTTTACTTCTTCTCTCAAGTGGATTTGAAATTAGTGACAAGAGTTTTGAACATGTCTAATGTGACAAGTGACCAACTTTCTTGGTGCCATTCCAAATTAAGCAAGATTAACTTCGTTAATAGGAAGATTAATGTTGAACCATCCTTTTTGCTTTTCCCATGTTGATTTTTTTTAAAATTAATAGAGCATGTATATCTCTTCCTCTCGCCATATACAACTACACTTCAAAATATAATTCAACATATGGATAATCAAATAATTAATTGATTCGAAGGATGATCAAGGAAGTATAAATTATTAAATATTTTAAAATATTAAACGATATTATTATATAAATATTACACGTGATAGTTTCATACGCGTTTAATATATTGTGTTATCGTATCCACGTTTGAGTTTTATTATGTGCAATTATGCATGTGTGAGTTTATTTTTGTAATTGTTTAAACATATATTTGTACTTGTAAAAAATTCGTTCTTTCAAAAATTTTATATTAATTAATTATAAATGGGAATTATTTGAACATATGTAGTAAAGTTGACTTGGTGAATAGTAGTCGAAGGAAGATTATAAAATGATCTAAAATGTCTATTTGTATGTTTATAGAAAAATCATGGCCAAATTTTGCTATGAATATTGTTGAAGTGTCGAAGTAATCAAAATATATTTGCCCAAAATTTTTCTCAATCATGACTTTCAAAATTACATTGATAAATACTTAATAAATACATTGTGATATCATGTGATGCTGGCATGAGCAGGTAAATATATGTGTGTACTCTTTTTTTTTTAATCGAGATTTTGTCTCATTATGTTTTCTTGGTAAGATTTGTAATGAGATAATATATTATACGTATTATAGATATGTGGACTCATTTTCATTCACTAAGAATTTTATTTCCACAGAGTGAATACGTGCACTCTTTTTCCCTTAACAGTGGTGGTGCTTTATTGCAAATATTTTTTGTGTCCAAAATGAAAATTTTTTAAAGTTGAATGACCAACTATGTAGTTTACCTATTTAATTGTGAAAACAAATCTGCATAATCTGCTTAAAAAAATCTGCATAATCTCAACCGTTGATAGCAAAACCTAAAATGATAATCGTTCAATCTAGGGCTTCCTTCCTGAAGAATCCATACTTATAGATTGTCTTCTCTGATACAAAACCCTTTGGTGTCCACTTTGTCTCTTTTAAGTCTTTCCATAAAACAGAGCAGAGAAGGTAAAACGCAAAGCTTGAAAACCATAAAAAATGGTTCAAAGGCTCACTTACCGGACTCGCCATAGCTACGCTACCAAATCCAACCAACACCGTGTCGTTAAGACCCCTGGTAAGCAAGTTTAGAAATTGGTGCCGCATTTTTATGGTCTAATTTTTAATTGAAATTTATGTTGTTTTTTCCTTTTAAAGGTGGGAAATTGGTCTATCAGACAACTAAGAAAAGAGCAAGTGGGCCTAAGTGTCCCGTCACTGGCAAGAGAATTCAGGGTGTAAGTACTTTTATTTTCCTTTTGAATTTAATTTCAGATTTTTTTTGGGGGTGAAAATTTTGGATTTGGGGTTGAAATTTTGATCCATGAGTATTATATTTAGATATACTTTTGCTTACAGTGATCGAAGATTTACTATTTGATCACAAAAATAATACTTTCTCTCTGTTTGTATTCATGTTGTGGTTGTTTCCTGCCTAATGAATTTTAGGTTCCGAATTAAGCATAAAAAAAAACTTGGGATGTTTTTATATAATTGCCTAAGATCGAATGGAGTTAGTGATGCTGATGGTATGTATAGTATATCAAATGTTATGTTTAGAGTTTAGACGTTTCGAATCCTAATATAAGGAATGTATCTATCAAATCATTTCGGAACCGGCAAGAACTTTGGATTGTTGGAAATTTAATGTGTTGTTTGGTCGAGTGTGTTTTTCGTGCTTGTGGATGTAATGAAAGCTATAGCAATATATCGCTGTAAATATTTGCTTTAACATCATATTTTGATTGATATTGAAATCCCAAGATTGCATAATCATATATGATGGATGGAACCCACTTTAGCATACTCATATATGATACTTCATCATGAGGATGTTTTCTGTATATGAGGGAACCCACTATAGCATTTCACTTTGTATCTGTTTATTACGGTACTTTGTATAGTAAGTTGAAATGTAAAACCTTTTTGACCAAAATAGCATCATGGGGTGGTTTCTTTAGATTCAATCAACTATGGCGTTACTGAAGATTTAGGTTGTGAGGTTTTTGAGGGTGGACTTATGGGTTACTTGCATGGGTTCATTGCAGATTCCTCACTTGAGACCTGCTGAGTACAAAAGGTCTAGATTGCCAAGGAACCGCCGGACTGTGGATCGTGCTTATGGTGGTGTTTTGTCCTGCAGTGCTGTTAGAGAGAGGTATAAATAGGAAGTAGTGCATTATTTATTTGCTGTTATATGATCATGGATGCTAGTTCTGGTGTTTGACGGTTGTCATTGATGCAAATTGTATTGTTTTGGAAGGATAATTCGAGCCTTCTTGGTGGAAGAGCAGAAAATTGTGAAGAAGGTTCTGAAGATCCAGAAGTCCAAGGAAAAGCAAGCTTCAAAGAGCTAAGAAATTAGATGTCGGGGAAGGTAATATGGTTGTTACTAAGGTGACGATGAAATATTGAATTGAATTTCTTCAATTTTGATTTTAGTTTGATCTGTACTCTGATAAGTTGACAAATCAATTCCCTTTTATGATGGTTTTATATCGTGTTGATTTCATCTTTTCAAGGCCATTTATGTTCCCCAGCTGCACAAATCTGATTAGTTGACAAAATAAAAAAATTTAAATTGCTCAAAAAAGGGACATAGGAACTAGTTGTGCAATTCAACTTAAAATACACGTGTTATATCAGCTTGCCATTATGCAGTCAATAATAATTAATGATGTAGTGATCAAAATATAATAAATTGATGGCCATATCATAACTTTTTTAAAGTTTGATGAAAACACAAATTAAATAACACATTAAGTAATTGAATCAATAATTATTAATGAATCTGCTACTCTTATAATGATAAATGAGTATGTGCGTTTATTTTTTCTTTTGAAAAAATTCTATATGTTGAGAAGAGTGTACATATATTTTACAAAAAATGAGAAGTGAAGAGTAAAATAACAAGCAAGTATATATTTATGTTTAGTATCCGTCGGTTGAATATGTGGTGGACATCTCAGTTGGATATAGAGATGTATCCCATGGTAGATTAGGTTTCCATGAATCAAGCTCATCTGGCGACAAGCTAAATGGAAACCCCATTGATGGAATACTCCCCCAATCCCCATCATCATTCCTCGTGCCTTCCATATCTTGGGGCAACCTCATCGAGAAGCCATTGAAACTCTGTTGTTTCCCCTTGAAATCTGTACTCTCGGAGTTGTTCCTAACATCATCAGCGATCATTGTTGCATCTGGGCTTAGTACCACGGAAGAAGTATCGACCGTGCACTGCAAAAACATCGAGCTATTGTGAAGGTCTCCGTTGGGAACAGGCAATGGAGAAGTTGTCCATTGTTGTGAATGTTGCACTTCATTGAAGAGATTGCAAGGGCCGTAATGGTGGGGTATATCAGATGGTATGGAAGTCTGGGAAAGAGCTCTTTGAGCCATGCAATTGGTCTTTCTAAATATCTTACAAATAGCCCACGAATCCTGTAACGAAAAACAAGGCAGAAATTTCAGACAGAACACAAACGTTGGAGACAATCGAATGGATTCATATGACTACATTAGCAGAAAGGGTTTTGTCGGAGAGGGAAGGTCGTCGAAATTCATGCATCATCCAATCCGTTTTAATCCCTTTGGCCGCTCTTCCTCGATAAAACACAAGGGATTTCTTCAAACCAACACATTTGGTGGTATCGGAAGAGTAAATAGGCCTATCGGTGCCAGTGGCCTTCCAAAATCCGCCTCTTGTTACCCTGTTAGGCCTTGCACTGTTCCTGTATTTACGGTCTCTTGGGCAGTAGAAATACAACTCTTTCTCGCCCGATGCTGCTAGCTCTAACAAAATCAAGACACCCTGTGGTGTCAAACACTAATATACTCAAGATTAGTGTAAAAGAGTAGAAAAAAGAAGAAAAGTACTCACTCGGAAGATCCCAGGGTTCATATTTGTAAATGTCAAGTTGGATGATGAGTTGAACGGGTAAAGATTTCTGCTGAATCTTATTCTTAAGGTAATATTCCACAAGCTCTTCATCTGTGGGATGAAACCGAAAACCAGGCAACATCACATCTTCAACCGTTTCAACATCATCCATGTTTCTTCTAAATTGAATGCAACTGCTGAGGATGATGGCTTCAACACTGGGTTTTAATGGAAACTCAAGTCAAATGTATTGAGAAATTAATTCAATTTTCCTTTCATTTTCAACACTATAAGATAATACGAAACTTGTTTTAACCCAATTTAATGATTTGAATCTGACCGCAATATCAACAATTTCATGCACTCAATTTTAATTCATCGAAACCTCTTTGTTCTTTTTTTCTCCTGAAAAGAATCAGACACAAGATGACAAAGCAACCTTCTAGTATCATTTACTAATTTTTGAACCTTAAAATTAATAAAAAAAATTTAAGCAATTTTAACCTTAAATTTATGTTGTCAAAGTAAGGGTCAATAATAGCTAAACTATGTAAATAAAATAACTAATAGTTATCGAATTGCAAGTGTTCAATATATTACCCCTAATTTGTAGCTAAGCCTCATGCAAGAGGATGGACTTTGATAGAAGCTTTAGGATAATTCTTTGTCTTTCCTTTTTTTTTTTTTTTTTTTGGTCAAAAGAAATTTCATTAAGAAACACTCTTAAATAAGAGTCAAAAAGTGAAAACTCCAAGTCAAAAGAACAAACCATGACCTCTGTCCCAGACCACAACCAGAGATAAACATCTCAATAGCATCTAGGACAATTAACAATCACTAGGAGCAGCTGGAAGCCCATCTTTGTCCAGGATATGCACCAAGGGTGATGGTGGCCTGTCAAGCCAGCCATCAATGCACATCTCCCTCTTATAGTGAGAAGCCACCCAATCTGCTACTCGATTTGATCCATCTCTTAGTAATAATCTCAGAATTTCCAGGTTCCCTTTGCTCCCCTTCTTGCTCATTAATGTTTCCCAGCTCAGTAACTGCTACCTTTTTTCCCTTGCATGCGTATATCCTAATTTAACAGTGTATTAACTTGAGGTACCAAATGGTGAAACAAGCCTATCCTTACCACCCATACCGTAGATGATTGTATTATGGGTCTCTCGTAATTAAATGAAGGAAAAAGAGTGCAATATTCATAAGAAACTGATCCATATAAAGAATTATACAAATGCCTTTAAGAACATGTATTTGGATGTTATGAACGTCTTTTTAAAATATGAAGTTGACACTGCTTTTGTGAATAGATCTACCCATTTATCAATCGAGCAAAATTTGCAAATATTAGTGTTATATTTCATGCCTGTAAAAAATATGTTTAAGTCTATCATCATCTTTAATTTATGAAATGCAAGTTGCATTACCCTCTTGCGATATTGCTTGCTTGTTATTCTTCACAAACAATCCACATGTTTTTCTAATATGTTGAATGATAGCCCTTAACGACACACACAGCTAATATTTCTATATGAATTGATAAGGTAGTGGTGATTATTTGCTCTACAGACCACCATATGATATTAGTATCATAACACTTGAAAATATGACCGATTTGAGATTCATCTTTAGATGGTACAAGAAAATATCAAGCATTAACATATATTCCATTTTTGAGAAAACAACTGCATATCAACTGTGCTATAGAGATAACAAAGAATGAGTTTCATGTCATTCCAATGTTCTTTGTTAGCCTAGAATTAAATATTGCATGTAAATTGACTGCAAAGGCTTTATCTAAGTTTAATGCAATTTGTGGGATACAAAAGTGCTCTTATCACACTAAAATACGGTATTTCAAAATTAAGAATTTTTTTTAGGGTAACATACACCGTCAGACTCAATTTTGGTTTAGGGGACAAGACAATCGTTTTGATTTCATTTCGGTCACTCAACTTTGAAAAAGTGACAAAACAGTTACTAACGTTAACGAAAAGTGACAAAACAATCACCGATTAACAGTTTTTATTAGGGACTTAACGGGAACGATGATATGACAAGTTAACTAGCTGATGTGACCAACTAACTTGCCACATTGGACAAGTAGTCAAAAGGTCAAAATGAAATTTCTAGAACTAAACCCTAAAACCCTTTCCTCAAACAGTTAAATCAGGGTCTTCTTACACCAAAAACACACGACGACTTGAATCCTGGGATACAATCAACCCAAATTAGTGTTGGTCAACATGATCATCAGGGAATTCGCAGCAGGGTCCACCACCAACCGTTGATGATGGATCAGATGGTTCAAATGATCTCATTGTTACCATCATCAAACGGTATCCCAAACCTCGACGTTTCAGCAGAGGAAGCATTCATCGATCTAGACATGGTAAAAAAAAAGTAGAGCAGCAGCAGCAGCTCAAAACATTATAAAAGTGAGGATGTGGGTTTCTTTTTTTACCATTATCTGATCAACGGTTAACGTGAAAATTCAATCAATTTAATTAATAATAAATTTACATGTTAATTGAATTCTTAAAGATTATTTTAAAAAAATGCCAATCATCATTTTAATAGCTCAAAACATTATGAATTTAAACCTATTAATAACATTATAAGAATAAAAAAATTAAATTATATCAAATTAATATAAAATTTCAAATTGTTTAAGAATTAAAACCCACATTAGAACATTTTTTTAAAACAAAAAATTAACTACACTCCAAATTATTTTTCCTATGACGAAAGAAAGGATCAATTCAAGATCATCATATAAAAGATTAATTAATTTATGAACTCAACGAGTAATTTCAGTGAAAAGAAGATGATGTTCATCTTAAGATATTAAGGTTCGAGCACCTGTATGTGCAAGATGTGTGTATACGTTGTCAAAAGATTAAGAAAGTTTGAACAGACACTATCATGTAATCACACCAATATATTAAAAAAATAATTTATTTATTTAATTACAATATTAATGGAATTGAAAATGGCATTTTGATGGTGAAGTTTTAGACACCAACATAGTATTTCAAGGAGGGAAGCAAAAAAAAATAATGAAGACAACACGAAAATCAAAACTACACAAAATGCAATAAATTAAATTTAAATTTAAAATGGGCCCCCAAAGGTTGAAATGGTGGACTATTAAGAATTATAAAATAATGATGTGACCTTGGAAATAAATAATATTATGAAAATAACATGTACCAGTATATTTATCAATTAATTAATAGGTGGGTTGACGGGCATTTATAAAATTAATGTGAATGGATCTATTGGACATTTGAAGAACTTTTTGGAGTGTAAATGTAAAATTACTTGTAATAGAATATAATATTCACAGCAAATCACGTTGTTTCTTTTCTACCTCCTATTTAAACATAACCATATTCTCAAACCATTAAGTAATTTTCGTTTTAAAGAAAATACTTGTTTTGTAGGGAAAATTAGGGGAAAAAGCAGAAAAAAATTGCAAAAGTGGGTTTTTTTTTTCATAGTTAAAAAAATAGATCAATTTTGAAAAACAAATAGAAAGTATTTTCTGTAAGAATCATTTTCAATTGATATATCAGAAAATATTTTCTACAACATGAAATAAAAAATATAAATATGAATAAGAGGAATAAAATTCGAAAGACAAAACTAACATTTAATAATCTAACCAAAAAATTAATGTATTAGAAGAAAACACGTCATATAAAAAATATTTCTCAACTTGTCAATTGAAAACGCTTTTAATAAGAAATTTTTTCTATTTTTGTCTCTAATATTAATTTATTCCCTTAAATTTGGAGAAAAACAACCTATTTTACTAAATATGTTTTAAAATTGATATATTTTTTTTCTAATTTGTCTTATTTTGTACGGTGGTTTCAATTTATATATAAAAGAGAGAATATGAATATAAAGGAGAAGATTTTAAGAGGTTAAATTTCACATCACGTCACTTTATAAAAAGTTAATCAAATAAATTAAATAAAGTAATTGAATTTTGTTTTCCATTTTTCTGTTATGAGATTTACAAGGGAGAACATGTGTTAAATAGATTAATTAAAAATTTTCGGTATCACATATTTCATTCGTATCTTCAAATTTTAAAGTTGATATTATTGAGGAAAACATAATTAAAATTTATGAATTGAAAAATGAATATAGAAAATACTTTATTTTAAAAACATCAAATAACTTTTAACTATTGACGTATTATTTTTGGATGAAAATATTTAATACATATTGTGTTTTGACTTACATAAATGAATAAATAAATAAATTTCAAATATTATTTAATAATTTAAAGTGCATTAATGCTCAATGATCCAAATATAATTAACAATTACATGATTCGTTTCTTCCTCCCCACATGGATAGAAGTAGATAAACGGTAATTAATTCAAATTCCCACGTGATAAAAAAAAGTAAAAGGTTTCGAAAAGAAAATGATCCTATTTGATCATTGTATATTGCTAACATTTGAAAATGAAATAATCATAAATCTCGAGTAATTGATCAAGCCGACAAAATAGTTAAAATGGTGATAAATACTGTCGGTAAAATAGGTCCTATAGAAAGTTCATTTATTCCCAATCTCCGGTAGGAATTTAAGATTTAGAAGTAAAAGAAGGTGAAATTTAATCTTTCTTTTTCTGAAGAAATACTGTGAAATAGGAACAAAGTGAAAACCGTATGCAGAAAGATAAAGATAAAGATAGTTGGAACAGATATTTGGTAGTTGATGAGGCATGAACTACATTACACAGCACCCCTATTGACATGGTAATCAGCAGCCATCTGGGAGAACCTGAGTTGTACTGTGTTTTTCAACTTCATAAAAGTGATCATGTCGGGCATTATCAGCCAACATAAGGGCAACTAACCAGAAGAGGGCTGAATCCAGGGATACAAAGGCACCACCACCAAGGAGTCCAGTCTTAGCAGTAGGGCATGTGGTGGTGGGATTGTGATGAACATTGCGAATCAAGTGAAGGTGCTCCGTGATCGTCGGCCACAACAGCAGTGTGGCTGCTAACCCACTTGTAAACCTGCCATACATAATTAGGGAAATCGTTGAATCACATAATAATAATGATGATGGAGAGAGAGAGAGAGAGAGAGAGAGAGAGAGAGAGAGAGAGCAGTGGGTTACAAGGCAATGTTGAAGAAGACGAAGAAACTGCCGCTTTGAAAGAGGACAGAGTGTGGAACAGATTTCCCTTTGTAAGGGTAAAACAGAGACCAATAGCCAGCGCTAGTCGACAGGATCAGAAATGCAACCGATAGGTAGCCCAGGGCCAGGGAGGGATCCCTTGGATACCTGCATATAACCATACCTTTTCCAGGAATTGGGGTTCCAGCTTCTGGCTTTTTGTTTTCGGCTATGACTCCCAATATGAATGAGAAGACGCCAAGACCGGCAACGATAAGGGCCGCTCGCTTGATGGTCACAGCCATGGTCGATTTTTATTGCAAGATGATGATGGTGAGAAATGAAGACAGATAGGCAATTATATATAAAAAAGTTAATGCTGTCAAATCAATCATAGCCAAAAATATCTCTATTTACGATTTTTTTAATATATTACTCCTAATTTGTAGCTATCTTCAGGGCATTTATATGCAAAGTGTACTGTCCATGGCTGGCAAAGCAGGAATAGAAATATATATTTAATTTTAATTCTATTTTGGGTGCGATTACATTTAAAACTCTGTTTTATTATTTAAAGTATTAAATTTTCATTTTTAATAATTAAATTTAAATAAAATATTTTATTAATTAAATAATAATTCAAATAAAATAAATCTACAAAAATAACCGAATAGATTTTTCCAAAGCCACTAAAACCATTTGAAGGCAAATGCACGGGTTGGGAGGGACCACGCAAATTTCAAAAAGAATAAAAATTATTAATGAGTTTATATTTTAGTTATTAAATTTTAAAAATTACAAAATGGTAAGTAAATTATTTGAAAGTTTTTATTTAGGTTATTAAACTATTTAAAATTTTTTATTTAAGTAATTGGATTATTAAATTTTTTTTCCTTTAAAAAACATCTGTCCAGTTAGCTCCAAACAACGATTTGGTGATCGGTATAATGGATCAATACCCATCAACAAGTAAAATAACACAGTTTAGATCCAAGTTTATCTGACGATCAGTGTTGAAAATTAGAAAAGAAAATTATTTGAATTTTGATTCGTAAATTTGTGACGTTCACAATAATTTCATGAAAAAGAATTGAACTATAGAAAAGAAGGGAAGTCGAGCTTTTAATTGTTGCAGATAGTGTAAATAGAGAAGACCACACAACAACGATTTTAATAGTCCAATTACTTAAATGAAAGCTTTCAAAATAATTTAGTAATCATTTTATAACTTTTTAAAGTTTCATAATCAAAATATAAACTTACTGATAATTTAGTGGTATAAATATAGTTTACCCATTTTAAAATTTAATTTTATCCCTTATAATAAATACTAGATTTATGGTACACCAACGTATGGATGAAAAGTTATATAAAAAATATATTTATCAAAAGTTGTAAAGTTAAATATTTATTATGTATGATGTTTTGACTCATTATGATCAATTTTTTTATTGATTTATTATATACAAAAAGATAAAAATATTTTTATAAAATATAATTTAATTTGTATAAAAGAGAATAATTTAATAATTTCACAATTGAGTTGATGTATGATTTACTTATGAAATCAACTCAATAAAATATTTAATATAAAATTGTGTTTGTTTTACTGAAAACATCATCTAGAAATTGAATTTTTGGAAAAATTTATATTTTTTAATGTTTAAATAATTTTGTGTAAAATAATTTCCGTTATTTGAAACAAACACAACATAAATATATTTGTTAAAAATTATTATAATAATATTTTCTTTTAACAATAGAACTTTAATTTATAATAAGATAATGTTTTGTAATAATTTATATATTATAAAAACTAAATAATAAGCTATACTTATTAAAATTTAATTTAAAATACATATATTAATACATGACAGTAAATAGTGACACATTATATATATCATACTCATCAAACTAAAATCATCATATTTTATTATTTTTTTTATCTCCAATAGTTTTTTTTTATATGACCCGAGATTCAACCCATTTTGGATCTTATTTTTTGTTCAAATTTTTTTAGATTTATATTTTATTTAAATTCTCTTATTTTTCGGGTAAATTTTCGGGCTGTGCTGGGTGACCGGATTCATTGAGAACGCTACACAGATGTCATTGCCAGAAATATAATTTATTTAGGGGATGGAAAACATCACATATTTTAGTTACTTTAATCCGTGGTTATTAAATTTCAACATGCCCAAAATTAAAAGACCCAAAGGCCCACCTTTATTCAAATGGAGCAGCCCACTAAATCCCCGAAATGGAAGAGGATGGAAGCATTAGGGTTTAGGGTTTCCCTAATATATAATGATCTCGCTTCACCTCCTTTCCCCGGCTTCTTCCCTTCCTTCTATCTTTTTTTTTCTCGCCTTTGACCAGAAGCCGACGCTACCATGGTTCACGTCAGTTTCTACCGCAACTGTAAGATAACTTCATTCTCCTCTTTTTTCCTCGCTTTACCTTTTTTTTTTTTCCAGATTTTTTAGCTCAATCTATAGTTTCAACTAAGATTGTAGTATTAAAGTTTTTCTTTTTCCATTTTTGTTCATCCATTTTAATTATTTTTGGTTCTTATAAGTGGGCATCTGTATTTAGATATTATGATACTTTTATTCTCATTTTTGGTTAATAATGTAGCTGGGTTTATTTTGTTGAATCTAGTTTAGAATGTTAGAAATGATTTAAATCTTGGATTATGCTATAAATTTAGTAATTATTAGCCGCTTTGATCTATTTCTTGGATGTTGATATACGTATTTTGAACACATTTTGGTAAATAAAGAGAAGATTATAGTATAATTGATTTAGCTGTTAGAAATATACCAACTTTAAGATCTCGGGTTTGAATCTTGAGAAATGCTGGCTAATTGATGGTATTTTTGGATCCTAATTGTGAAGTACTTTTTAGAGTATTGGTCCTTGGCTTCCTAAGTAGAGGAGATTATTTTTTCTATTATTAAATTGTTGTGTGGTTGTAGATGGGAAGACCTTTAAGAAGCCACGACGTCCGTATGAGAAGGAGCGATTGGATGCTGAGTTGAGGCTTGTAGGAGAGTATGGACTCCGATGTAAGAGGGAGCTGTGGAGGGTTCAGTATGCTTTGAGCCGTATCCGTAATGCTGCTAGGGACCTTCTCACTCTTGATGAGAAGAACCCTCGTCGTATTTTTGAAGGTGAAGCCCTTCTTCGTAGGATGAACAGGTATGGACTTTTGGATGAGAGCCAGAACAAGCTCGATTATGTCTTGGCTTTGACTGTAGAAAACTTCCTTGAGCGTCGTTTGCAAACACTCGTGTTCAAGACTGGTATGGCCAAGTCGATTCACCATGCTCGAGTGTTGATCAGGCAACGACACATAAGGTAGAAGCTTACTATATTTCTTATTATACAGTGTGTTCCCATATTTTGCTTCTCAAATGTCATTGTAGTTACAGTTGTCAATGTATTTAAATGTGAAAGTTGGTAGTTTGCCTGCAATAATGCATTTTTATTATTCCTTCATGTTCATTTTATATATCTGTCAGCCGCCTTAAGTGATAAGTGTTAGTTTGAACACTATGAGTTTGCTTCAACGGCTTGAATGAGGCTCTGGTTTAGAGAAGCTGTATGTTCTCATGATACACACTTGGAAATCATTCTTTCCCTTGAAGCATTTATTTGTTAGGCTGCAACTAGTTCTCTGCCAAATTCCTAACCGATTTTTGATATGCTAATTTCAAGTTATCGGAAGCATATATGATTTCTTGTTGAGCAGTTAAGCGTAGTTGAATAACCAGGTCGAGCTCAAGCTTTAAGAAGCTTGATTCTACTTGAAATTTGAGGTTCAAAGCTTGCTCGAGTTTGATCAAGTTGTATCTTGATGTTATAGATGCTCTGAATGTTGTATCCTGATGTTTGGTATTTATTTGATAGGGTCGGGAGGCAGGTTGTGAACATCCCGTCCTTCATGGTGAGGGTCGACTCCCAAAAGCATATTGATTTCTCTCTTACTAGTCCATTTGGAGGTGGCCGCCCTGGAAGAGTGAAGAGAAAGAACCAGAGAGCAGCTGCCAAGAAGGCTGCTGGTGGTGATGGTGATGAAGATGATGAAGAGTAAACCTTAGGCTACTATCAACCACCACTAGGAACCCTTTAAAAGCCTTTGTTTGGAACTTACAATATCCGCCATTGGTAGACATGGTTTTGAGTTTTGTTTCCAGAACTTTGTTGTAGTGGATCTTCATATATGTTTTGCATTTACTATTGCTGTTTTGGTCGGATTTGAAGTTAATTAAGTGTGCTGTTTTAAGATTAAAAAAGAATCTTTATTATCGTGATCTCTATACTAGCAAGCTCCATCATTTTGATTGATAATAGATATGTATTTTGTATAATTAAAATGCAGAAGATATATTTAATACATACAAAAGAAAATTAACATAATAAATATTAGATGTTATAGCTAACATCAAATCCCTTTCCTCTCCACCTGTGTCTCTTACAAAATAAATTAAAGCGAAAACTGTACTTTTCCAGCTGCTGCTTGAGGCATCTCCCTCCTCTCTTCTCTTTATTGCGTCCTAGTCCTTACCATCTCCCTTTTCCTCTCTCATTGTTGGGACAATAGGCAGGCAGCAGTCCGACGGCCCATCTCATTGTTGATCACTCCTTTCTCATTTGCTTTCTTGTTTCATCTTTTCATTTCTACGTTTCGGACATCTCGTCTACTAAATTTTAAATTAGGTGTAGGGTTTGGCCGTTGGCTTCTCCCATTAGGGAAATATTCACGAGTCAATGAGAATTTGTGTTTAATCATTTTGATTTTTTGAATCCATGGTGATTTGGTTTCTTAAGTTCAATACAACTCGTTTTTGTTTATATCTAATTTAACGATTTACGAGGTTTTGTTGATTTTTCAATAACAAGATTATTAATGTTGGATCAAATACATCAGTTTATGAGGTTGGATCTAATTGTGATACCTTGTAATATGAATTGTATTTGTGATGTTCGTATTTCTTTCATGAGTTAAATTTATATTTTGGTATGATTTAACTTTCAATCTAAGCATTTATATCGTTTCCTTTACTCTTTAGGTTCAGTGTATTGACGTCTGTATGATTCATTTCATTTATTTGTAACGGTTTAATATCAATAAAATTTTCTCTTCCAATATAATATTAATGAGCCCTTGCCTAGACGATAAAATTGAAACCGTGAGAATTTTAAGATCTTTTATGTAAATGTATATGATTTTTAATATGTGGGATCAAGATGTTATTTTACTTTTTAATCCTTAGAAGTCTTTTGAACATCTTGGAAAGAAAAGCAACGGTGAACATTCAACGCAAACCATAAAATTAGCTCAATATCTACATGAAAAAAACATATCGTAAATTGCTGCCACGTGTAATATCATGAACCTCTCCCACACGCATTCATCCCTTGCCACGTGTACTCCAATCAAACAATTTCAGTCTTTATTGCTCAATCATGCCTGCAGAAAACGATTTTTTGAAATTGACTAATCCTCCACTTACTTCCCTCCACCTCAATATTTTAAAACATTCCATTAAAACATAAAAAAATATTTATTTACTTTAAAGGGAAAAAAATCTCCAGATGAAATTCTTATAACGTGGCAGTAGTAAACCACGTGGCGAAATGTTAAATACCCTATGAAACTCCACGCCTAATAAAACGGCACCGTTTCAGAACCCTTTTGACTAGTCTTTTCCATCACATGTCTTTTTGTACACCAAGTGATAGTCGCCTTTTGTCTCACTCTACTGCCACGTGTCATTCCACAAGAAATTGCAGAAACCCACAAAAAACTCACCGTTTTAATCACTTCTTTCCCTCCTATAAATTCCCCCGCCACCCTAAAAAATTTCACGTTAAAGGAAAGAAGAACCAAAAAAAAAATATAACTAATAAGAGATACCGACTTGATGGAGGCGAAGAAGGAGGTTCCAATTATGGAGGTGGAGAGTGGTGATTCGTCGACGGAGGAGGCGGAATCAGAGTCGCCGAGGTCTGTGGTGGTGCAGATGAAGAAGAAAGTGGAGAAAGTACATAATCAGGTTTTAAGGATAAGAGAGGAAGAGTCGCATCTCGGAGAAGATTTCTTCGGCGGTGATAACGAGAATAATAAGAACGACGCCATATATGGAGGAGGTGTTGGAGGTGGAGGCTTTGATGAAAGACGACGACGACGACGACGTGTCAACGTGGTTCTTGTTTCGGGACCGATCTTGCCTTGCTCGCCTCTCAGCGGCAAGAGCAACGTTAAAAGGCCGTACACTGAACCTGCCGAAATCAATCAAGGTTTGTTTTCTATTTTTTCTTTCTCTTAAAAACTTCCTTGGTTTTTTTCCTCAACCTGTTTGGTTGCTAAGAAACGTTCATTGTTTTTGAATTCTAATAATCAGATCCTGGCGAGAATGATTTTTGTTAATAATTTTATTAATTTGAAATTACGGCAGGGAGTTAAATGAGAAGGATTAGCGAACCTTGCATTGAGGGAGAGTTGCAGTGTTTAGATTACTTAGTGTGGGAAAGCTTGAAGATGAATTTAATTATGAAATCTTAATTAGTTAGGGTTTTAAGTAGATGGAGAAATCCTGTTTTTGATCTGTTGATCATGATGTACAAAACAGTATCAAATGTACAATGGAATCATTCTACAGCTCAACGTAGTAAGTCATATTTTCTTTCTTTCCTCTTTTCTTTTGTTTTCTTGTAAATAAAAATTCACTATTTTTCTCCCCCTCATCCTTTCCAAAAATATGTCCCAATTTTGAATAAATTGGGATAAACTTTTATCCAAAATTAGTGATTGAGTACAGATAGCATGAATATTTTTAAATAATTATTTTATGTAATTAAAAATGATTATTTAATGCATTAATTTTATTTCGTTACTTAAACTCTTTATTTGAAATTTGAAATGATTTATTATCTAACAAATATCCAAAATTTAAATTGGTTATGTAACCCAAACCCAGCCCAATGTTACGACTAGATGCGGCACATCACAGTAATGGTGGAAGCAATTCACTTAATCAATTTTTCAATTACACGCATTAAAATATAAAATTTAAACATAACAATAATAAATCATTTAATAAAATCATCCTTATAAAAATAAAAAATAAAATAAGTTAATCAAATAACCTAACAATTAATTGAATTAAAAGTGGACAAGTAATTTGATGGAACTAAATACGTGTCAAAGTTAAACTGAAACTAAGTGAAAATTGTTTTTATGGAATAAGAATTGTGGACATTTTTTTTAGTGAATAAAGAGTCATTAAAATATCTAAAGCAATCAATCAAGACAACAAGAAATCATCGGATAACAGCAATTGTGGACACTCTTTGGCGATATTGCTCAACCACAAACTCATTGACTATCTATAACTTGTGCACGATTTTTTTTTTTTTTTTTTTGAGGATGTTGCTGTTGTGCACAGAAGTAAAACCCGAATGCTAAGCTATTCACAGTTTAGTATAGAGGTGTTCATGGGTCGAATTCGGGTCGATCCTAAGTATACTGTTAACATATTTTATGTTTATTCTTGTCAGGTCCGACTCGAAATTTGGGTCTAAAATTTTACTCAAACTTGTCCATATTTATAAAAAAACTAATTCAATCCCATTTTAGGCCCGTCCATATTAATTTTAAATTTAAAAAAAAAAATATTTATACTGTTTTATTTTAATATTTAATAATTTAATAATTTTTTTATTTATTGAAAATTTTTATATAAAGTTTACATTAGAGTAGTATTATATATTCAGTATAAGTTTTTTAATGTGTTTTAAATTACATTAATATATAAAAATAACATAATATAAATTATTATAAACTTAAAACGGGTTGGGCCAAGTTTGGGCCCTGAATGTTCAAGTCCGAGTTTGACCCATATTTTAAATGGGTCTAATTTTTTTTATCCAAACCCATTTTCGGGCCTAATATTTTTGCCCAAACCCTCTCAAATTTTGAGCGAGGCTTCGGGCCTGGGCAAGTAACCCGACCCATGAACAGGTCTAGTTTAGCGGTTATCTCCAAATTTAAACTTTAAAAAGTATTAAAGTAAAAATCCGATCGAGTCTTAGCTTGGATGGTATGAGCATTATTGTCGATGTAGGAGGATGTGGGTTCGAGTACGCTAAAGTGCATTATCCTCCTACTTATGAGTTGGGTAGAGGTTATAGATAGTTTTAATCATTACGTCAAAAAGAACAGATATGATTTGAACCTATAATGAAATGGTTAAAAATAAAATAAATTTCACAAAAATGTTTTTTCTTTGGGTTAAAAATCAACATATTTAAAATTGAGGATGGCGTATTAAGACATGCAGGTGAAGGCCCACAATGTAAGCTTGAATACAAACAGATATTCAAAGCCCACTTTATATGAAACCCTAAATATTGGTAACAAAACCTTAACACTATGGTTTATTGTCCCCCTTCTTTCTCAAATATATAGTAAATAAATCCTTAATTTTCTATTTATGTGACTCAACATTTAAAAGTCTAAAAAAAAAAAAAACAGTATAAATAGGCCATAGATTTCCATCCAACATACTGAACCTCTAGGGTTATAGGCAGTGGAAGAAGGTGTGATAAGATGTCAAGCAGAAGGCGGAGGGAGTCGTCCAGGACCAATATTTCAGAGGAGCAGATCACTCAACTTCTCTCCACCTTACGCCAACTTCTTCCCGAGATTCCTCATTCCCATCCTCACAAGGTATTTGACTTCTCCATATCTCTCTTTCAATAACAACATCAACATGCTGCCTTTACCTAAAACAATATACTCTGCAGGCATCATCAGCGGCCAAGGTTTTAAAAGAGACATGCAATTACATAAAAAGCTTGCATCGTGAAGTTGCTGATCTGAGTGACCGGCTCTCCCAGCTCTTAGCCACTATCGATGCCGACAGTGCTGAAGCTGCCATTATCCGAAGCTTACTTATTTAATTACTACAAATAAACCTCCTCTTTTATTCCTTCAAATTTCTCTGCTTTTTTCTGTACTTTAGTTTTTACGAGGTAGGCTCTAATGAATCATTACATCGTACACAAATGACTCTATATTTTGAGACACTATGCTTCCCTTTTGTGGGACTGTAAATAAAAAGGTTTGCACTACCAAACGCCTTTTTGTTTTAATGCTATTTTTTTTTTTTTTTTTTCATAATATATATATAAAATCAAATCAAATCAATTAATCAGTCGATAAAATAAAAAATAAAAAGTTGATCTATTGTTGTGATTTATTCTTGAGATGCTCACTTTTTCTAAAAATAATTTGGGTTAGATTTATCTTGTATCAAAAAAATAATTTATTTAATTTTGATCCAACTTTTCTATTAGTTCCTATATTGTATGGATGGTGTGGATTTAATTTTTATATTTTAATTTAGTATTTTAGTTTTTGTATTTTTAATGGGTCAATTTTAATTTTTATATTTTTCGAATTTTGAAATTTTAATTTAAATCAAATAATAGCTGTTAAATTTGTTTGGTTAAATTTTGCTATTGGTCCTGTATTATACATAAAGCTATAGATTTAGTTCATGTTCTACAATTGAATCATTCTTAGTCCTTATATTTTTTGAATTTTGAAATTTCTATTTTGATTCAAAAACAATTATTAGATCCGAAAGCAGATGTGTTTGGTATACGATTTTTGCATGATGTAACATCATTCAACGATATTAGAATTCATATCTTGATAAAGGATAAATGATATCCTCTCATTCATGATTGATGAAAAAGGAACGTGGTTACGGATAATTTTTCATTAAGAAAAATGATTTAATTACTATGAGTTAGCTACTGACTTTATTGGAAGATCTTATTGAAATGCTAAGATAAAATAGGATCATATTGAGAAAACAAATTTTATCCCAAAAAAATTAAGGATATCGTATAAGGGTAACACACTTATGGCAAGGTCATTAGACGTGCGCTTAATAAAGTAGCTTTTGTAATTATATATAATAAATGAGAGTTCAACATGGTACTATAATAGAATGACTCCATGACTAAATAAGTTGTAATTAATAGGCAAAGAGTTAGAACTTAATTACAAATTATTAGAGTTTAATTATATATGTCAAATCGACCCCTCTGTTAGCTCGAGATAACTTGAAACAAATTGCATGTAGAATCGATAGATTGTGGAATGAATGAAAATTGCAACCCGGTATCAACACCAATGGAACCAGGTATAAAACTCTCCAAGTTCGATGGAGGAGAACGTGTCGATGCTAGTAAATACCAGAGTTTGGTAGGAAGCCTTCGCTATCTCACATGCACAAGGCCGGAGCTTTCATTAAGTGTCGGCATTATAAGTCGGTTCATGGAGGAGCCAGTTTGTTCACATTGGAAGGAGTTGAAGCGAATCCTACGGTACATCCAAGGAACGGTGTCATTCGGGTTGTTCTACTCGAAAGCAGAAGATTACAAATTGGTTAGGTACTTCGACAGTGATTGGTGCGGAGACATAGACGATCGGAAAAGCATAACGGGATATGTGTTCTTTATGGGAGATACTGCGTTTACTTGGCTTTCAAAGAAGCAACCAATCGTGACACTCTCGACGTGTGAAGCTGAATATGTGGCAGCATCCTGGTGTGTATGTCATGCGATATGGCTTAGAAATTTGTTGAGCAAGATGAAGCTAAAGCAACTAGGTGCAACCGTGATTCAAGTTGACAACAAATCAGCAATTGAGTTGGCAAAGAACCCGATGAACCATGAAAGAAGCAAACACATTGACGTTCGTTTTCACTTTATCTGAGATCATGTGAAGGAGGGAAGTGTGGAATTGGTGCATGTGGCAAGTCAAGATCAAGTTGCAGATATCTTCACAAAACCGTTACCAAATGTACTTCTAGACAAATGCAAGTAGATGATTGGCATGATGGATGGTAGAAGCATTTAAGTTTACGGGGGAGTTTTGTTGAATAAACATTAAATGATTGTTTTTAAGTGAGTTTTAAATTTAGAAGTTAGTGGGAAAATAAAAGGTCAAGAGTTTTTTTTGTAGGTGAAAGGCCAAGGGTCAAGTTTTTTATGGTTTTTAATAGAATTTATTTTTCAGTTTTTTAACAAGAATAGTGCTTAGTGTCTATATAAAGGTCTTGTTGATTTCGTTTGTAAAACAACAAGTCAAAGGAATATAAAAGCTGTGTGTTAATTTGATTTTCAATTTTCAAAACATATGTATAATTTCGATTAAAGTTTATTATTATGAATAACACAATGACTTGGTTTTAAGAAAAAATGTTAAACTTTCATTATGTCTAAAATCATTGTTTTCTAAACTGATTTTTGTGCAAGTGTAATTGAATAGTAAACCTTAAATGTTTACTGTCTAAATTTTTAGAGAGGGGATTTAGAGTTGAGTGTTCTAATTTTTAGATACAAAAATGAGATTTCTATACTTGAGAAGTGATAGAGTGTGTGTCATTTGTTGTTTTGAGGATTAAAGATAGTGAAATTACTCATTGAGCTAGACTTCACATACCTAGGGAAACCGAATTGCGTAAACAAACTTTGATATTCTTTATTATTTTGTTTACACAATTTTCACAATACCAAACTATAACGATAACTACAATCAAGCACTTTCAAGTTTAATTGATTGTTTAAGCAATTAACAACATGAGGTTCTAACACAACTATTAAATCTACAATTTACATATTATATAAAGATTAATAACAAAATTTAACTCATTCGACTAAAAACATCAACAAAGAAAGAAGCTGAATTTAACCATCAAATTTACCCGCAATAATATTATTTCACAAGTGTGAGATTAAGAATCCGACCCCCTTCCCATAACCCCATCCAAAGCCGAACAGGGTGTACTAAAGCTTGAGCAAACTTGTTCATCTTTTCTTGAACATTTAGGCATGATTTGATTGGATGTATAGCATGCTACTTCATTTGTCAAAAATCAACATTTTCACTTTTGTACTGTGCTTACAAAATTTTTTGTAAGATTATTATTTCATGTTTAACTTTCAATAAATTAATATTAGTTTGTCACCTTTCAAAATTAAAATTTGACTGTAGTGATGTCATTTTTTAAAAGTGACTAAATTAAAATATGTGTTAGGATATAGAATTGTGTAGGGTATGTTTATTTTTATTTTAAATTTGTTCAATATAGTTTTAAGTATCATATTTCATAAATCATAACCATATCAAAATATAAACAAATGAGGTATTATTATTATTATTAATTAATTTTTTCAAATCAATAATAGTGATTGAACCCCTCGTCGCAGGTTCTGACAATAGCGACTAATTTCCTCACCGCAAGTATTCTTTGAAAAGGTAAACAGTTGACCATGAAATATGCTTCATTCTTATGAGTAGATATCAAACTCTTGACAATATAATTAAAACAAAGAGGTGTTTTTGTTGTAAAATGTTTTACCTTTTTCCTGGTACTCCTTTTTTCAATCAAAATGTTTTTATAACTCAAAAAGATATGCTTGAAAATCGACTAACTCCAATGGAAATTTAGGTAGTTAAGTAGGCTATAAATTGTATTGTTTGATGGTAGCCAGAAAGTTTGATAATCTTTGCTTCACGCTTGCATTGTTTGACCTGAAATGTGCTTTGGAGGACTGTATGGGGCTGTGGTTGTCCCCTTTTATTACTTTTGACCTAAATTTCAAGATTTTCATGCTACATTCAAGCAAATCTTGGAGTTGATTAAGGCACTTTGTTTGGGTTTATAGAGTTTAATTTTCCCAACAAAAATTACCTTTCTTGACTAATGTATTTGCATTTGTAAACGTTGGTTTTGTTGGAGAAAAAACAAAAGTGAAGTTGTTTTTGTCTGAAATGATAACTTGTTGGATAATTGATACATAATCTAACATTTGGTTTTTATGGAAAAATCTATCTTTTCGTTTGATTTCCTTCGGATTATGATTCCCATAATTTTGTAGAAATTGTAATTTTGAAGCAATGAAGGAAGTTTTATTATCATCAACCTGTTTTTAACTTTTTACCCACACTTTCAGGAAAATTCAAATCCAGAAAAGTTATTTTGTCTGGAAATGTTTTCTTTTCGGAACTTGTTCTTTACTTCTTATCTAATTTACTTTGTCGGGAACACTTTCGTCTATTGTCTTTTTATCTATGGTTGGGCTAATAAAATCCAATTAAATCATAATATTTGGTTTGGTTTCCCGAGTGGCTACAACTTGGTTCTAATTTAATTTGGTCTGGATTTGATAAAATTTATCCTATAATAGTTACACGGAATATAAATCTTAATGATTAAATTTGTTATTATATCAATAAAAATTAACGAAAAACATTAATATCATAATTAATTGTTTTTAATTACATTCTTTCAAAATTGACACAAATTAAATTCCTTCAATTTAAAAAAAAAAATCAATTTGCTTACTATTAAAATTGAAAAGGATCGGAAAAATATTTTATCTATTTATTCAAATTTTATGCAAATTTAAATTAATAAAAACAACTTAAATATATTAAATAGAAACATTTTTTTTTAAAAATGCTAAACAAAATGACATTTCATTCAATTTGATTTAATTTTTCAAAATTTGATTGGTGGGTAATAATCACAAACTTTTTCAAAACTAATTTGAATTTATGCCAGCAATTATTCTTCATACTAGTGTTTTGAGGTTAGAATTTTTGTCTTGCAATTTGTGTAATTTTAGATAGTTTTTTGGGTTCAAATTTGCTTAAATCAGCTTAACTTTTACAGAATAAGAATTTTTGATAGAAATTCTCCAAGGCACTGAAAATAAAATGGAAAAAACTCAAAATAAAAGAATAACGAAAGAACAGAAAATGCCACAAGAAAACAACACACATAAACTGTTTGAGTAATTGCTCTCAAAGTATCTCTATTACTTTGAAGGATTAGTAATTACAAATGACATGAAAGACTTTTATTTATAGTTGAGTTCTCTCAAAACCAACAGTAAAGATTGAGTTACATTGATGATCAAATTAGAGCCTATTTACAATTGAAATTCTTAAGCGATTGACTCAATCCTTTAAGATTACAAAATAAAATCTTCTAAGATATCACATCTTCTAAAATAAGTTTCCATATTTATCATGACGACTCTAATTTTCTATAAGTGATTCACTGGACTACCAAAACTTCAAGTAGATGGACTTCTTCACATGTTACACGAATTGGGCTAATTCAAGTAGATCAAATGAACCCTATTTAATCAATTGATTTCCACGAAATACTCTTTGCACATTCGTCACGGACTTTGATCTACAGCCCGTGACACTAACACATAATAAAACCGTCTTATAATTACAACCACAATTAAAATAAATTAGTAAAATGCACAAAGTAATATTATGATTACAATTAATTTATTTATATAACTATAATTAGAATAAATAGTTACAAAATCCGTAAAATTGAAACATTGACATCAAATCGAATAAGCAGTGTGGGACATTGTTTAATTGGAGTTTAATGTTTAGGGTAGGCAAATGGGGCAAATTTCTTAAGCTGGATTGTTGAAGTCCTCCATTACTGAAACAATGAAAGCTGCTGCTGCAAATTCCTGAAAGCCTTCCATTAACTTTGCCTGTAGAATGATATAACGATACTATAGAGGAGTACAGATACAGAGCCATGTACCTGACATGAACAACTCAAATACTACAAGCTTTTAAGCTTGAATAACACCATTTTTAATTGTCTTTTAATGGCCGGTATGTTTAATCAAGGAATTCACACCATCACCAAACCGTCATCATGCTGTGAGTCAGTTTGTAGAAGGGACCATTAGTGATGGTCCAGCCAACAAGTTGTCGATTGCTTTAGCCACTGACTAATCATCTTTATACACCCTACAAACAAAGCCAACACAGGTAGTTGGGTCAGTCAACTCTCCTCACTAAAACTAAAACTGGTCATGGGCCGGATCATTTATCTAAGTTCAAAAGTTCATTCCAAATCTAAGAAAATTTGGGTAAAAATATGAGTTTAAAAAATGCGTTTGGACAAAACATTATGTCCGTTTTTTAAATGAGACGGGCCTTGAGTAGGATTTTCTTAGCTTGAACCGGCTCTGCTCAGATAAGTTGTTTTGTTGTTGTTTCGTTGTTATTTTGTTGTTGTTTCGCTATTATATGGCTATTATTTTATTATTATTGTTCGGATATTGTATAAATCTTATTATATTGTTAATTTTACTATTATTTTAGACACGTTTGTTTGCTAAGTTGCAATTATGTTAGTGTTATTTAAATATAAAGACTTTTTTTTTAATGTATTTTCAATTTGTGAGAAACATTTAATTTAATGTTTTTAATGTATTATATTTTTTTTAAAATTTGTTTTTATATAAAAACAAACAATTTAAAAAAATTTAATATGGACGAGTCGGAATGAATTTAAATTTGACATTTTTAATCTGGAAAGAATTTAGACAAAGTTTTAAATCTATTTTTTTATCTGAACCGGGCTCAAAAACAAAATCAATCTAAAATTTTATAACAATCCAACTTGAACCCGTTCCGGCTCGAGTCATAATCAGTTGTACTCCTCACCAAAGGTTGGCATTTAGATATTCTACATCTCAATATCACTTTCCTATTTTTCTTTTTTAATTCAAATCTGTAGTATAGAAAGATAGCTATAGCTTTGTACTGATTACTTGTTGCTTTCACATTTATGGAGTTGGTTCAATATTTGCTCATTTTCTTCCTAGTGGGTTCAAATCAAATTAATATTTATAGAGAAACTATTCCACAGTGAATTATGAATAATAACTTTTTTATTTATTTGTTTTGAACAATAAATTGAGTTTTCAGGTAGATTCAGACTTAGCCTAACCAACATTTCTATCGCTAACAAAGCTATAATCTGTTAAACAAATGATGTGAAGCTCTTTTCATTATAACTAAAAGTTGGGCACAATATTACATTTCAAAATATTATAATCAAATCAGGTATGTTCTCTTTCTCTTTCATCCCATGATTTTGTGGTGTAAGACAAACTGAATCATTATTAGACTTTGATTCTAAAGATTAGGTTGTTTGATACATTTGGAGTTTAACTCAATTACAGGGTCTTATTAAAAAAGTTGCCCCACCCCAACCCAAAAAAGATAAAATCCATTCGAGGTTATTAAATTATTAATCAGTTTATATTTTGGTTATTCGATTTCAAAAAGCTGTAAATTTGATCATTCAACCATTCAAAAGTTTTCATTGAAATTACTGGATTGTTAAAATCGATGTCGTATGATCTTCTTTATTCACACCATATGTACTGATCGAAAACTCTTATTCCCCTTCTCTTTTGCAATTTAGTTTTTTTTTTTTTTACGAATAACTTTGAATGTCACGAATTTACAATCCAAATTCAAACAGCTTTTTTCTTTGATCCACAACACTGACCGTCAGATTGACTTGGATCTAAGATATGTTCTTCTGCTCATCGGTGAGTATTGATCCACTATATTGACTTAATCGAAAACTTAATTTTCAAATCAGTCGATGGTCATTTTATAATTTTTTTGAAATTAAGTGATCAAAACGTAAATTTACTGATAATTTAGTGGCTTTGTATCCAGTTTACCCATAAAAGAATAACAAGATGATTTAAAAGATAGGATTTGTATTTTATATTTTTCAAAATCATTTAGGATTGAATTATTTATATCGAATCTTAAAATTTTGTTTCCATTGTAACAATCAAAGAGGAAATTGGGGGAGTGAATGAGAAAACAGGGTCATGATTGATGAAAACAAGAAGCGAAGAAGGAAGAAGCAAAATTTGTTTGGCTTGTGGTTAATGTCATTTAGCTACATATATTGACCATCTCACATGATCCCTTAGCTAAGCCTAAGGGCTACGCACCAATGCATGTAACTTTGAAAATCTTAGCCTCAACAGTCAAATTTTGACTTTGGCTTTTTCTTCTTTATTTATGCCTCAGCTACAACTCTAGTCATTTTGTTGGTTAACATATCTGGCATAAATTGGAGCCTAAACTAATCATTTGATTCTGGGATTCTTAATTCTCGGATTTCTAAGGAAATTTGGGAAATCCAAACATCCACACATTCTCTTGTGCTGCTGCATAATCATAATTTCTGTTTGTTCTTTGACTAGAGATGAATTTGGCTATCACTCTTTTAAAAAAGAATGAAAATATTTTATTTTATTTTTAAATTAAAAATAAATTATTTTTATTTGACGGGAATGTCGATAAAACATTGATTTTTAATTATGTTTGTATAATAATCTGTGTGAGTCGTGACATTATTTATTTTACATGCCATGTCAAACTAGAGCGGGAATGAATGGGTTTACCTCAAAGAAGGAAATGGCCTTTGTCCATGGGCGTTGAATGCTGAAACACCTTGAAAACAATGAAGCCCAACCACCAATCTTTATGAAATTTGATTTGATTCACAGTTCAAAAAAACAGGATTTGACCATCCATGTCCCTCTTGTTTCCGCCACTCGCCGACCCACCTAACTATGGTTCCCACTTCGTATTATTACACCATGCATGATGCTATATTATAATCCAATCCACCAGGATTTGTTTGGAAAGACAAGTCCCCCACTCATTCGATTGAATCACTCAACCAAACCACATTTTAGTCTTTTTATGATTCGAAGGCAAGAATAATGTTCATGGAAGAAAGAGCTATAATTGCAATCTCTAGAAAGTATAATCTCCATTTATAGGAAACTATACAAAGTTTCTTTTTAGAAAGGGAACATAATCATACTAAGTATACACCCATTTGATATACTCAAATTACATCATGAAAATTCCTCACTGTACACCAAGCAAACTCACAACAGAAAGATCAGAACCAAAACCAACACCAAAAATAAGGGCAATTTCTTTTTTGTTTTTTCATGGAGTAATAATTCAGTAGCAGCAAATTGGACATCGAATGAGACCATTTTCATTACAATCAGGACACCTTTGAAATCCACACTCACCCTTTTCACCTCCATTGTCATCTTCTTCTTCTTCTTCTTCTTCTTCTTCCCTTTCATCATCTTCATAATACACTTTGCAACTCCCTGAACAAGTCTCACATGGCACGAATCTGATATCCCCACAAGCTTCACAAGCTCCACTACCCCCCCCATTGCCATCACCCTCATCACCCACCATTTCACACCCTTCAACAGCCTTCTCTAGCTCACCTTCTTCATGCATTCGCCTTATTTCTTCTGCTCCACCGATGTATTTTTTCCCCACAAATACCCTTGGTAACCCGCCTTTAAACCCTTCTCCTATTAGCTCTTTCAATTCCTCTTTGAACCCTGAATGCATTGAAACATCTCGTTCATCGATACGAACTCCCAAGCTTTTCAAAATCACTCGAACATCACAACAATCCTCGTATGTCTTTCGAACACCTCTTAAACTTGTAAAGTACAGAACAACCTTATCCTTTTTAAGTGATTCCCTAAAGCTAGAAATGATTTCAGGGTCGAAATCTGTGACCCCCAAATCAGCTTTGTTATCATCAGTGTCTTGAATTTGAAGCCACTTGGGCTTTGGAACATCAAAAGAAAAACTCCTGAAATGGCCTGGAGATCGAAGGGGACTAATATCTTCAAGCCCTGCCATCATTTCCCATGTATTGATTGTTTCAGGCTCTCCAGGAGGAGTCCGAATAGGCGTCTTGGGGACAACTTTTGGAATCTTATCTTCAAGCATTTTCGACCATATTTTGGCTTCAATCACTTTCATATTCAACCCTTTACTCTCTTCTTCAACTTCCTTCAGATCCCCATTGATTTTGGAGCCATTTTCAAAAGCTGCAACGTTGATGGTGCCGCCATTGCTCTGGTGGTTGTCTTCTAGCTTGAGAGTGCCTAATGTTGTGGATGTTAACGCCACGACATGGTAGCTATCGCCTGTGTGCTGAGCCGGATGATGAACATGCATCGAATAGCTTCTTGGAACAGGCGAATAAGGAGCCCGGCAATGACGGCATCGTTTTTGCTTGGAACTAGCACAACCCATAAAAAAAACAGGGGAAAAGAAAAAGTGAAAACAGTGAAGAAAAATATGGGAATTTTGAAATGTGATTGGATGAATAAGACTAAGAGAACATCCCTTGTTAAATGAGCTGGATTTGTGAGGTTTTGGTGCAGATTAAATCATTAAAAATTGGGGATGAAATAAAGAAATATTGTTGATGAACCCAAAAAATCAGGGAATTCCTAGGAAGCTTCACTTACAGAAAAGATCCAATAAACAGACATGATTTTATTCATCATTTACCAGAATTATCTAATCACAAAGTTTGAAAAAGAAAACTGAAGATACCCAGACGAGGAATTGGATTAATCAAGTGAAAAGAAGAACTGGGTTTCAGAGATCTCGGGATTTGGAATAGAAAAGAAGAGCCAAAAAAAATGGGTTTTCTTTTGCAAAAATGATTGAGAAGAAAACAAGACGAGGAAGAAGAAAGAAAAATGGGAATGCAAGAGAAAGTCAAAAAGAAAATATATATGAATTTTAAGGTTATAAAAACAAAAGGGGGAAATTTTTCCAGAAAGATTTGATTATTCAAAATCAACAATCAACAGCTGATTCATGATTTTTTTAATTAAAAGGAATTGTTGAGAGATGGGAGTGAGAAACAGAATTGTAGGTGAGATGAAGCTTTTAATGAAAAAGGTAATTGCTCTTACTACCAGCCATTCTTTGTTGTTAGACAGTGGGTAATAAAATAATAAATATTTTTTATACCTTTTTTTCTACTTTTCTTTTATTAATAATATTATTGGCACAACTTTTTTTTTTTTTAATTTCATATCTTTGCTACCCAGCTTAGACTGACTCAAACGTTTTTTAAAATATTAATTTTTTATATTTTAATAATTTAAATAATTTTTTATTAATGTATGACAATTTGAGACAGTCTTGTGGGAATTAAAAACAAAAAAAAAAATTGAACAAAATGCATTTTGATTATATACTTTTAAAATGAAAAAAATCATCAAGAGTGAAATAGTTATTTTTATAACAATTGAAAAGTTATTAACTTTATGATATATAATTAAGTAAACAATGTGATATTTGTTAAAAATATTATCTGAATTTTTTAAAAGATTTTCATTTCATTTTGTTTGATTTCATATCATATTTATCGGTTGAATTACAATAAATTGAAAAATATATCAAATTATTTAAAAATATCATACCATATTTTAAAATAATTATATTTTTTTTCAAAATATAACTAGTATGATTTTTTATTCCTTTAATATATAAAAATCTTGGTAAAAATATTATGAAAAGTTTATACTAAAAATTAAATTACATTTTGATTCATCTACTAAAAAAAATAACAAATTAATAGAAATAAATAAAGTTTTTAACAGAAATATCAATTTACTTTTTGATATAATGTATAAAAATTAATTTATTTATTTTTTTAATAGAAAAATACTGAGACCTTTACCATATTTTTACGAAACTTTTATGTTTAAAAAATAAATTATAATATGCACAACCACATATTTAACCTTCTCGATTTTTGGAAAGATTAATCACATCAATCACTTGTTTTCAAAATCTTTTTTAAGTTTAAAATATCTTTTACATTCATTCTACATTTATCAAAAAAAAAAATTAATTTATTTATTAATATATACATAATTTATTTAAAAAATGTTAATTCTACTTGACAAATTAAAAAAATTAAGGTGTTTTGAGTGAAGTTTTAGAAATTTGTTGGTGTTTGGCTTAAGAAATGATTCATAATCTTTTAGTTTACATTAAAAACAAAATGGAGAGAAATGATTTCAAATTTACTTATCAATTAATTGATGTTCGTCTTTTAAAAAAAGTTAGTTTGATTGAAGTATTAAGTATTAACCTAACTCAACTAAATATTTAATTTTTTTTTTTTAAAAATTAACAAATAATTTCAGATGTGGATTAAATCTTAGTTTGATTGGTGTGGATATTGATGTCAATATAAGAGAACATGGGTTTAAGTGCATTGAAATGCATTGTCTTCCTATTTATGATTTGAGAAAAGACTACAGATAATTATAGACATTGTATAAAAAAAACAGATATAATCGAAATCTATAATGAGATTATTAAAAAAAATAATTTTGGATAACATTCTTATGTGATGAAAATTGATATTTGCTTTATTTTTTGAACCACATGTATTGGTTTGATGATCAAGGGTGTTCATTGTCTCAGGTATGGCTTGAGATCGAGTTACATCAGTCGCGTTACTATTAAAGTTTTGCCCTCCCCTTATAATTAAAAAAAATATATGTTTGTTTTATTTTTTGAAGAAAAAAAGATAATTGTTAGATTTTAGCTGTTCAAAATTTTGTAGTTTTCCAAATGTTGTATTCTTATTAAACACGCATTTAATAAACATAGTAAGAATATAATAACCATAATCAAATATATTTAAATGCAATTAATATTGATATATTTATTATATCTATAATATTTTCCAACATATTTAAATACTTTTATTATATTAATATTTATATAAAATTTATGGGTTATTATTTTAGCTAAAAAATTACTAGAAAACTATATTTTGAATAAAAAATAAAATAATTATAAAATTTATTATTTTTTAATATATTTTTTTTTTTTGTTAGTGGAAAAATGGAATAATTATAAAGGTCAACAAAACGCGGGAATTAATGCTTAAATGACTATCGGTCTTTTTCTACGTATACCAATCGCTTACTACGCGTGAATCCGTACTTCAATCTTACGGTTATTCAATCATTCTACTCACTGATTTAAAGGGATATTGACCGTCCGATAGTTTGTGCACTAGACTGCCTGTCAAGGCGCGTGGGGAAAACAATTTTTGAAATGAAACTCTGTTTTTTAATTTGAGGAAATGAAACTCTTTGATTTTGCCTTTTTTTTTTTTGCATAATATTAAATTTAGCTCTCAATGTTTATATTTTTGTCAATTTGGTTATTATTTCTGTTTTTAGTTAAATTTGACTTTCAATCTTTTAAAAAAAGTTGAATTTGACCATCAATCGTTCGAAAAGAATTAAATTGTTGTTTTTTTCAATAGAAATATTGACACTACAATAAGATAAATAGTGACATATCAACATGAAAGTACATGTAGACTATCATATGGGTTGCCATACTAATATTGTTAAAAGAAATTAATGTTTTAGTTAACGTTTTTGTTAAAAAAAGTTATTTAACTCTTTTGAAAGGTTGATGATCAAATTTAACTCAAAAAAATAATAAAGACCAAATTGACAAAAAACATAAAAGTTGAGGACTAAATTTAATATTATACCATACTGCTTTTGCATATAATGCTTTTGGTTAAAATAAATAAACAAATAAAACTTTCTTTACATTTTACAAAACGTCTAAGGGTTATTTAATGCAAAGGTAAGAACTTTAGAAAATGATTTAAATCCACAAATGAAAATGAATGTTTTTAAATCGAATTGATTAAATTATCAATTTTCAATTCCATCAATTCGATTGATCTGATTATTAATTCAATTAATTTATTTTTTAATAATATAAAATAATAATTATAAAACACTTTAAGAAATAAATTTAAATTTTAACTAAACTTAATTATAAAACACATTTAATCTTATCCATTTTAGTTCATAATCCATAAAAAAATAAAATAAACCTTTAAAGAAATTTATGTATTTACTCCGTCTCACTTTCTCGTTTTTCTTCCCTGTTCTATCTATAGGCTCGACCTTAGGAGTTGTTTGAAAGTGCAGTCGATCAGGACCCAAACTAGAAGGGGCTCAAAAAAATATTTTTTTCAGTTTTTGAAAATAATTTTCAGACTAAAATAAATTAATTAAACGCTTAGGACTTTCAATTTTTTTCCATAAATGCTTCATCTCTTATAGCGTCAAAAAATTTTCAATTTTTATTTTTAAAAAAAGCCCAATTTATTATTTTATTTCATTTAGGACCCTAAAAACATCAAGAATGGATTTGACCGTCTAACCTCGATTGTTCTTCTCTTTCATTAGTTTTTAGTTTTTTTTTTTCTCCTCTAAAGCCATGAGAAACCCATCTCTTCAAAGTTTAAGGGTATTAGAAGAGTTTTATCTTTTATCCATTTAACTTTATTTTGTTTCTCTTTCTATCTTTATCTCTTGTTATTTTTTTTAGTGAGTTTATCTCTTGTTATTTTGATTTGCTTAAGATTCAATTTTATAGTGGTATTGTCTATATGTTTTGAGGTATCTATTTTTTTTTTGTATAAATACCAATGTCATGTTCCTGAGTCAATAAGTTTAATGGTTTTCTCTGAATCTTATTTTTATCGATTTCGATCCTACCGATAATTAATTGATTCGATCCAATTCAAACAATATCGATTCTAATGATTATTTTCATTATCTAATGATAAACACTTTGATAAAGTACCAAATAGATCCTAATCTAATATTCATTCAAAATATGCATATTTACGGATTTATGAAATATATTTATTTACAAAATAACAAACTTTTGATTATAACAATGCCTAACAAAAATGGCACGTTTATTGTCAATTGTACAATCTTGGCAATAATATCCTTCTTGTTCATATCCATAGTGTCATGTGAAAGAGTCTTTATTTTTTCCCCCCACATGCAAACAATAATTTATCATTATCCCCTCCTGACCTTGGTTGTTGCATGATTTAATTAAAAAAAAAAAAAAATTTCCAAACAAATGCCTTTCACTCTATCTTCAAATTTAATAAAAAAGTTTTTCTTCATTCCACAATAATAATCACAAATCATTTACTATTCATTTTTAGCAAATTTTAAATCAACAATGAAACATAAAATAAAACAATATATTGATGGCCCAAGAAATTCTTCTTCATCAGAGTGTTTGAGAGAATTTAAGGGTTTTTCACAACATCCCTTAAAAATTAATAGGATTCTTTATAGATGGTGAATGAGCATTAGAACTTGACCTTTCTTTGTTTTCCAAACTAGTTTCTTGAAACCTCTTGAAGGCTGCCAATGCTTCGCTCTTAGATTCGAGTGGTTTCTTCTCAATCCAATAACCATAGGACCGGATTGATGCCATGCATGTTATGTTCCTAATTTCATCCGAATAAAAATGACATCAAACTTCTCCATATTCTACTTATATTGATTCATTCCTCAATATCAATCGACGATTATAAACAAAATTTTATCGTTTTATTTACTGGCAACGTTTATCTTTATGTGTTTGATTCGTCCGCGGTGTAGTTTGAGTATTGTTTGTTGTTTCTGATATGGCTTGGTCTACATCAAGTGTGCCTCATTGGATGTAATTTCTATTGAACTTGTCAATGTTTGTAGGATGTGGCATCTTCGGTATCCCTTTTCTTTGTACAAATGTCACAATTAATGATATCTTATCTTAAAAAAAAAAAAGAAAATAAACAAAATGGTGAACTACAATATGATAGAGCACGTTTTGTTATAAGTACTTTTAGGATTCGCTTTTGTTTTGTCATCAGCTCAATTAGCAAAAAGGAGTTATTTTCTTGAACAATCTGCTAATTATACCATATTTAAACTATACTTTTAATGTTTCATTATTTGAAAATAATAAAATGGATTGTTTGACTATGACCAAGGATTCGAGGTGGAACTTGACTTTTCTTTTAAAGAAAATAATGGACTCAGACTAGAATGGTTCTAGACACATAGTTTAGAAGAATGACTTCGAACCAACTATTAACAGAGCTATTAACTTTTATCCTAAGAAAACAAAGCCATGACAAAGAAAACATGAATTTTGTGCCTCAGCATAAAAAATAGAAATTAATTGAAGGAGATGGGATTCAATCATTTATAGCTAATTAATTTCTAAAAATTAATGATTTAACAAATAACGTGTAAAATGGAACAATATGTAATAAGTTGGTGAAAGGATTATGAAGATTTTGTACGCTTTCATGATGGATTTTCTTTTCAATCTTTTTGTGAACTTACAGAATGGGTGAATTTTAGTCTAAGATGAAATGAATTGCCTTTCACGGATTCATTAATTAATTATTGTTCATGAATGAAATATTATTGCATTATATTACAATTTTTCCAGTAAAATCGTGCCAAGTGAAAAAAGGAAAACTCATTTTTAATTAATAAAAAATTGGGAAAAGAAACTTTATTAAAAGGAGTACACGTGTATCCATGCATGGGAATTGGTTAAGCTAATTATTACATACATTTACGTGGGCAGTGGAATGAATAGCTTCACCATGTCCGCATGGTGGAACGTGTCAAAACATGGTAACCAAAATTAAACAATTTATATAAAAAAAGTTTTTAATAATGCCTGCCCTTCATTGCTAACCACGCCATTCTCCGTAAGCTTTTTTTCTTAAGTTTTTTTAGGTTAAAATTTACTTCAAGTCCCTGTAATCTTTGTTTATTTGGAATTTAGTCTCTATTTTTATTTTAAGGTATTTAATCCCTTTGTTGTTTGAATTTAAAAATGCAAGTCCAATTGTTAACATATTTAAAACTCTTTTATTAAATTCAAGTCCATTATAATATCATATTTTTCTACATGATTGCCAAGTAATTTTTTTTCCAAAGTAAATTTAACATAAAATAATTTTGATAGAGTTAACAATTAGACTTAAATTTTGAAAAGTAGAGGAATTAGATTTATAAAATTAGAAAAAGAAGAATTGAATTTCAAATCAACAAAAAGTACAAAAAGATTAAAATAATTTTAATTTTTTTATATTGGTGAATGAATGGAATGCTTTCTGTTTAGGAATTTAAAAAAATTATCTTGCAAATTAAAAGTTACTTAACGAGAAAATGTGTATTTGTGATCAGTTGAATTTGAAGCGAATTGGAAATATTTTTTGGAAACATTTATATCTTTCAAATAAATTAATCACATTAAAATTTATTTGAAAATAATTTTATTCTTGATTGATGTTTAAAAAACGTATTTTTCAATCTGATTTGCTGTTTTCAGAATAATATTTTCATTGCTTTTAATCAAATATATATGATTTAATCGTACTGTAAATAGATTAACGTTTAAAATAAAAATATACATAAAAAATTCATAATGTCACCCAAAAAATACTTTGGTTATGAAAGAGGGCAAACGCCCTAAATTAGCTAACTAATCATTAGTAAAAGGAAGAAAGAAAATTCTCATAGAATCATCCAGTGACAAGCGTATGACCCCTTGGGTTGAACTCCAAAGTTCAGTTTCCCAGACTCATATTCTCCTGCCAAGTACTCTTAAATAACCCCAACTAAACATTAGAGAGGATGCCACTCATGAACTCCAATTTTTTTTAAAATTTCTTGAAGTATTTATCGAAACAAATCCGGTAACTAATCATTCACATTCTGTAAATCCATTAAAGAGATGGATGCGAGTTTTAAAATTGCTCCATACTCAGAGCTGGTTACATGAACTCCATTTTTTTTTATCATATAATTAACGTAGAAAAATCTGATTCAAGTTCTGTTGATACAAACAATCAATAAGGAGGAGACAAGGAGAAAAAAAAAATGGTGATTGTAAAGAGGTCAATTCACCTATGACAGGTGGACAGTCAAAGTAGGGAGATGTAAGTTAAAAGAGCCGAGAGAGCTGGAGAATGCTAAGCTATCAGCTGGAATGCTTGGGGAGGAAGAAGAAGATCCTCGGTATCTCGTGTAGTGGGGTATATAGAGGGGGTCCCCTTATCATGTAGTGTCATATTACCAATAATACGGATGGTAAGCTACTCGTGTGGTCGACTAGGTGATAAGTCCGTTACATGTTAGTTGTTGATATGCAAGGTACTATATGATTCTGCTCTGGCGTTCTCCTTTCAGAGGTTGTTATATTTTGATGATCCTTCAATGGTCTCCCATTAGAGGAAAAAAGCGAATGACTTCCTTACAGGTATGTGAAGTACGTGAGTGACTGGTCATGAATGAGCAATTGGATGGCCACACTAAGAGTATAAAGTGAAGGGTCATTTGTGGGTGCCTACTAAACCATTTCTCATCTTGCCGTGTGTCCAAGCTGGAGTAGGGGTATAACAAGTTAAATTGATCTAAAGGCTTTGTTCCAAGCAAGAACTAGACCTTGATACAAACCCCACGTCTCTTCCACACCAATACTGCAATTGCCACAATTTTTTTTTTTTTTTTTGGAATCCGACAATCCTATTATTATAGTTGTTATGTATAACGTTGCTAGCTCCAGCTATCAATCTCCCTTCTTTCTATTTCTCCCAACTTAATAAAATTTCCCTCGTTAGCCATATATTAACAGTATTCCCAGCTATCATTCCAGATTCACTTCAGGCTGTTGCAAATGGCAAAAATTTTCTATTCAACGAGAGCACTTACATGGGCCAAGTTGAATTCGTTTCGCCACTTCCAACAAGCAACAACAAAAAAGGGCACTCTGCCTGGGTGCATTTGAAGGTTCAAGCTCCACCAACCTTCCACATTACTATTGGAGAAATCGAGATTATGATTTGCTCCCAGGAAAACCATCCAAACCACCTTTGCAGCAAATCAATATCTGAGAATATGTAACGTGTCTTCATTAAGCCACCAACATATCTTACAACTCCCATCTTTAGTCATTAGCATTGGTCATGATTTTATTTTGACAAGCTAGTCATAAGAACATTTGCACCCCAAATTAATTTTGCAGTATGGCATTCCAAGCTTCTCTTAGTTGCAAGAATCATTCAGGTTGAGAAAAAATCATTAGAAGTCTCACCCCATATCAACTCATCATTTATAGTTTGATTCCAATCACGCATTGTTCTGAATCCCATACCTATATTTTTGGGCTTGCACATGCTCTTCCAATGAACAAGCTGAACTTGTTTTTGTCTCAATGTGGACTCCATATGAGAGTTCATCAATAGTATCACATATCGTGAGTGGAAGCTTTAAATTTTGCATAGTGTAAAGAGGAACTGGAGCTACTGCATCTTTGATAACAACACTTGACAATCAGTTAAGCTTCCAACTTGAAAATTTTTATTGGCCACCCTCTCATGAGTAAGGCATACTCCCCAGTATTTCCTCATGTCATTGGTAAGCAAGGGGTCTGTTCCTCATTGTTGGAGTTTTTTAACTAAAAATAATAATAAAACAAAACGTTTTTTGCCATTAATTGTTGTGAGTTAACAAAGTATAAAGTTGCTTTTATTTCAATTTTTTAACTTGAAATAATAAATGCTTAAGCTCTTTTAATGAGCAGTAAAGCTTTAACCCCATGATATGAATAGGATACAATTTCTCGTAATCTAAAGTGAAATAAACCCTAGCAGCTATTGATTGGATTTCAAATGGAAAGCTGATGTATGCTTTACGAATTAAAAGATGCAGTTATGAAGATCAACAATATACTATAAATACATGGTATTGCCCAATTGTGGCTACAAAGAGTCATGCCATTAAAGTATTCATACTTAATTTGAGTTAGGAATTCAAATGGGGAAGAAGAAAAAGGTTTTTTACTTTCAACTAATTAAATGTTTAAATAAGACGACGTGCTTGACCACTTCTCAGGCTTAATAACAAGCAATTGAAAAATTAAAACATTTGACGGAGGCAATGGCTTATTGGATGGAATGTCTGTCGGCTATTGCTTCTATTTTAAGTTCTTGGGTTCCGGCTAAGTCTATTTTTATTCAATAATATTTTAAGATTTATATCTTGCTTTATGTATGTGGTATGTTAAGATATATATATATATATATTTTCTAAACAATTTCATTATATATTTTTTTTATTTAATATCTAAAATTATTCATAATTCTTTTTCAATCTATAAATAGGAGTATAATATGTTTCAGTACGCTTAAACTTACGTCCTTTTGTATTCACAACAATGTTCAAGTCAATCAAACTTTCCTTTTTACAACTTCTTAAAGATTTTGAAATAACACATTTAGATTTGATATTTCTTTTTTGAAATAGAATTTCTCTTTCGCTATTTTTTCTTCAATTTTTTTAATATAAATGCTTAAAATTATCCTCAATTATTATTCAATCTTTAGATAATAAGATAAATGTACTTCAGTACGATTGAACTTACATCCTCTTATATTGACAACAAAATCGATACCAACCGAGTTAAGACTCAATCGGTCAATTTTATTTTTTTAATTATTTTAATAGTTTTTATTAATATATTGTCAATAAAATTATTTAAGTCGCAAAATTATGAATGGCTTCTTTTGTTTTAATTGAAATTTGAATTAAAATATGTTAATAAAAGAAAAGAAATGATTTCGTATATGGGCTTGAAATTCCTCTTGTTGCAGTGAAGGAGAGACCAAACATAGATTGTTTCACGGACCTTCATTAATTGATATTGGCCCAATCATTGATCATGTATTAAATTTTATTTAGGGTAAATTCTACTAGTAGTCATCTAATTATTAGTAAATTTATTTTTTGATCATTCAAGCATGAAAAGCTACAGAATAGTCACCCAATTATTCAATTATTCAATTATTCATGAAAATATGTCACTATAATGCACTCGAGTTTGATTAATGACTCGTAACTTCTTTATTTGAGACCATAAAATTTGAATTTGATTATTCATGAAAAAAGTAACCACATCTATCTTTACAATGTTTCCCATCACGTCTTTAAACTAAAAGGCAAATATCTTCAACAAAGGACTAGGTATGTTAGCTAGGTTTATGATTTTGCTCGGTAAAGTGAAAAAAAAAAATGAAAAATTGAATATGTTTTCTTTTTATATCTCTGTTTGGTAAGAGAAATGAAAAAAATAAATATTGTTTGGTAGAGTTAAAAAATGGAAGGAAATAAAATAAAATATTTTAAAAATGCATAATTTTAAACTAACATGCATATTTCTATCGTTTTCTCTCTCTATTCTCATCTTTTCAATTTGGACAATGATGTTTCTTCCATTTTTTTTTTTTTCACTTTTCCGTACACTCAAAATTCATCTTCCTTCCATTCTTTTACTACTCTCTCTTTACATTCTTCCACTTTTCCATCCAATCAAGCATAACTTATATATGTTGAAGGAAATTGGAATGTCATAAAAACATGTGCAAGTGCTCTTAAGAGAGAGAGAGGGGGGATAGGTCCAGTAAACCTTCAATATAATGTCCCACACCTCTCCATATTTTACACTGTTGATGATGACCATATCTCAATTCTCGAACTAAAAATCGCTGTCTTTTGGTATGTCCGAAGCCCCATCGTGTTAAAACCATGATATGAGTCATATCCATAGCTTATGAATGATTTTCAGGCTAACATTGCCGTGGCTTTCCCTCCTCATTCTTTCATCTTCCCGCCCAATGAAGATCATAGTAATGATCATCTCTTTTCCCCTTCTTGCCCTCCCCAACTCTTCCCTGGTATGATCTCTCTCTCTCTCCCCACCTGTCTATACATGTATATTATTCTTTGTTTGTGGTGCACCTTTTGTGATGAAAAGATCAGTGCGTTTCTCAGGTGTTGAGCAAGTTCATGTGGAGGATGAATCATTTGATGATGATGGATCGCATGTTGGTGAGAAGAAGAAGAGGCTTAAGTTGGAACAAGTGAAGGTACTGGAGAAGAGTTTTGAGTCGGTTAACAAGCGGGAACCGCAGAAGACATTGCAACTGGCTAAGGCTTTGGGGTTGAAACCGAGGCAGATAGCCATCTGGTTTCAAAACAGGAGGGCCAGGAGGAAGACCAAACAACTGGAGAAAGATTATGATGTTTTGAAGAAACAGTTTGAAGCACTCAAGGCTGACGCTGATGCACTCGAGGCCCAAAATAACAAGACCAGGATTTTAATTGTTCTGTTGTCATGTAGTTAATGTCTTTGAAGACCAAAGATTCAAATGAAATAAGCATCAGGGATGAAGTAAATGAGGGTTCATGGAGCAGTAAAAACCTTTTCTCAACTTCACCAACGAGGCCAACAAACATGGTTCAACTTCTCCAAGGCTCAACAAGACCAGACCTCCCATGCACTAAACCTGACCAAGTAGTTCAAGAAGAGGGGTTTTGCCATCTGCTGAATGAAGCTGATGAGCAGCAAGGTTTTTGGCCATGAGGTGAGCAATAAGAAAAGTTCAATTGAGTCAAGAGGCCAGTTTTAGCTTAGCAAGTGATTCAAGAAGAAAATTTGGGAATTTTCCTGTCAACTTCAAATTCTTGTTTTGATTGTTGGTTGGTGTATAGAATTGGATACATCTGATATCATTTGGGCAGAAAAATCAATATGTTGGCTCGGCTCCGAAATTAAACATTTTTCTTGTGATATATTTTTATTTGACATTGAGTGGTCTCCCAAGCTTCGGCATGGATCATGAACCCCTTGGATTCCCTACTCAATGGAGCCTACAAGTTTGTGCTGTACATTCACAGATAGCGAGACGCACGTGTCCTGTTCCACAATTTGCCCCCAAGTTCTTATTATATCATGTGTTTTTTTTACATTATATTTAAAACTATTCATAACTCCTCTTCAACTCATAAAAAGAAGAATAATGCACTTAAACGCACTCGAATTCACATCCTCTTAAATTAAAAACAATAACTATGCCAATCAAATTAAGATTCAATCAGCTAAAATGAGTTGAATGTTATATTTTAAAGTTTAAAAGTATAAATGTCAGCATAGTAGTAAGATATATTGTATTTCTTAGAAGATAACTCAAGTTTAAACTTTGAAGAAGACATTAATAGGAGGGATAACTCAATTATTTAATCTAGATAAAAAAAAAACCAACCCAATTATTTAATTAACTAACTAATTAAATAACCCTTGAAATTAATTTTAAACAATCAATTAATTTATCCAATTTAATAATTTATGCAATCCAATTCTAATTTCATTAAGATCATGATGAGTGTACCATATTAGAAATTATGTGTGAACTTATTCAATTCATTGAATTAAACTAATTTTGATGACTACTTAATTTAATTTTCACTTTGGACTCAATTATTTAATTTATTCGTCAACTTATATAATAATCTAAAGAAATTAAATTAATTCTATGTCATCTTTTGTCATAGCGAGAAAATGCAATTAGTACTATTGATAGTAATTCATGCAATCTATTTCTCTCCTTTTGATTTGTCCGCTTGTCTATGCTTATACATGCAACCCATTCAGAGTTACAATGAGATAGATGGACTAATTAAATAAATATAATTAGAGTTAAAATAACTTGTAATTAGTGATCTATTTAATTCATTGAAAATAACTTTCGAAAAATTATTTTTGAGAAATGAATTACTTTTTTGAAAAATTTAATATTTTTTAGTGTTTGACAGATTTTGCATAAAATATTTTTGGTCGTTTAGACAAATTTTTCTAAAATTATTTGTTAAAAATTATTTCTAATAAAACAAAAACTATTAATTTTGTTCCTATTTTAGTCGATAGGAGGGATGTGTTAAAATAAACACGAATAATAATGAATATTTTTTTTAGTACATTTGACGATAATATGTAGGATATGTTTGGACAACATAAAATAATTTGGATGAAAGTGTAATTATTAGGGTAGTAAATATTCTCTAGTATAATTACAAATTATAAAAAATTGTAATTCTCTAAACGTGTTTGATTGACAGAGTATAATTACATCGTAATTACCTATGTCATGTTTGTTAGTACGAATTGTAATTACACAATTACATAATTTTTATTTATGAAAAAATCTTAATTACTATAAAAAATTATCAATATGGTAATTTATTTTTAAATGAGTAACACATTAAAATCAAATAATCATATGTAATATGTTAGTTCGAAAAAATAGTCGATAATACGCTTACTAATAAAAATAACAAGATAAATAAACATATAAATAAGTATATGGGAATACTTTTTATAACATGTAAACTATTTTTTACAATATATTTTTTGGTCATAACTTTAGAAATCTTTTAATATTTAAATAATATATTTTTTATTATAACTTTATAAAATGAACAAGAATTATTTTTATAATATAAGTTTTTAATATTTATAATACAATTCTAGAAAGTTGTGATCATAACCATCTCAAAAATTTATACATGTTCATGCTTATCATATAATATTTATAATTTAAATTTTTATAAAAAATAAAATATTAAAGTTAAATAATGTATAAGTGTTTAGAAAGCTATAGGATAATTATTTCAATTCTCATCTTCCTTTTCGAGAATTGGAAGGTGCAGGTGAGAGCGCTGATAAAGGAGAGAGGAGAGTGAAGGGGAGAATGAAATTTTGGGAGGAAGAAGCCTAAAATTTCTGTTCATCAACCACCATAACTCCCATCGCCATCTACTGTTTGGTTTTCTCTAGATTACATCACAACCAATATATATATAACTTAATATTAGTTAAACTTTAAGTAATTGATAATCTAATATTTATCTATTCATTTTACCTTTCATGCAAAAATTATTGAGAAAATAATACAAAAAATGTTAAATAGTCATGCGGTAATTTTATTTATTCAATTAATTCAAAATATTACTAGTAATCAATGATGAAATAATTATACTAAAGGCGCAAACCTAATACGGAATATTTATGGTTGTCATTGTAATAAGTCTAGTAATATATGCGAAGAGTGAAAAGGATTACAAGCTTTGTTCCTTAATGATTGGCCTCCTACTTATTGTGTGCAGCTCATTGATAGGTGTCGAGTCCACCAAAAAATAAATTCTTACACCTAAATAGGAATATAGAGAGTAGGGTCAATTCCATAGAGGCGGAGATATTTAAAATTGTTGTATGGTTTAGAGGTTATGCGCCTAGGCAACTGTTGTGCCCACGACGTGTGACGATCTGTGCAAAAATAAAAAGAAGGGATTTAAATATAATAAAAGTAAAAATAATTCAAATCGAAATAACAGTAAAAATAAACAAAAATGAAATTGAATTGAATGAACCGTTGTGACGATATCCTAGCTTCATGATCAATTTTGGTTCCGATTTTGAATTGATCCTTGATAAGAGATCTTCTCATTCAATCGATAAGTCAATTATAGTGATCGAGGATACCTCAAACCACCAACCCTTCTACGCGTAAATCATTTCTGGGAACACGCAACAACTAACCATTATCGGACGAACAACATGAAACAAGCGTCCATGATTTAGCTCTCTATAGTAACCTTGCAAATTAAAATGGTACAACTCGAACCAACGACCTCAACCGTGCAAGTTGTTTAAATCCGCTTTTTATTTCTCTTGACAGATCCAACCAACCACTTAATTGGACACACCAATGTGTTCATTGGCCGCACTTTCATGTAAAATGGGTTATCACATTTGTTTTGTTGTTTTTATTAATTGGTACTTCAATTTGACATTTCTTTTCAATTTGGCATTTTATTTTTTAAATCAAATTTGATACTTGAACTTAATTTTTTTTTAATTTGATATCTAATATTGTTTTGTCTAATTTAGTACTTGAACTTGTCAAACGTTATATAGATTACTCTAATATACTAACAACGTTATTTTTTTATGAATTAACGAAAATAATCAATACATGATCAATAAAATAATCAATACATGATCAATATGTAGCAAATAACATGATATTTCTTTCTTGTATTTTAAATGTTAATTACGTTTAGTTTAGTTTATTTATTTCATTTTATTAATTTAAAATAATAAATTTTTTATTTTTTTTATTTTTAAAAAATCTTGTTTTCTTATTCAATATTAATTCATTATGCATAGAGATGCTCATGAGTCAGGTCGAGTTTGGGTTGAGTCTAAGTATGATATTAACATATTTTATTCTTGCCCAAGTCCGGCCCGACCCGAAATCTAGGCCTAAAATTTTGTCCAAACCCGTCCATATTTGCAAAAAGATTAATCCAAGCCAATTTTAGATCTGTCCATATTATATTTTAAATTTTTTTTAAAAAATATTTATATTATATTATTGTAATATTTAATAATTTTATACATTTTTTATTTATTGAATTTTTTTTTATAGTCATCTTAACATTATTTTAATGTTTATATTAGAGTAGTATTATATATTAAGTATAGGTCTTATTTTTTTATGTGTTTTAAGTTACATAATATAAAATATTATAAACTTAAAACAGGTCGGGTCGGACTGGGCTCAGGCCTTGAATGTTCAAGCCTGAGCTCGACTCATAAACGGGCCTAATTTTTTTTTGCACAAGCCCATTTTCGAGAATAATATTTTTATCCAAACCCTTCCAAATTTCAGGCGGGCCTTTGAGCCTGGACGAATAACCCAACCCATGAATAGGTCTAATTATGCATAGCTCAATGCATAAATTTTTAACACGAATTTCCTCTAATATTGACGATATTTTTGCAGAATAACACAACTTTCTTTTAACATCGTTTGTACTTTAGAGTAATTTATATGACACTTAACAAGTTTAGGCACCAAATTGAACCTAAAAAATTTTAGATACCAAATTAGAAAAAAAAATGTCAAGTTCAGGTACAAATTTGAACCCAAAAAAAGTTAGGCACCAAATTAATAAAAAAATGTCAAATTTAGATATCAAATTAAAAAAAAAAAGTTTAAGAACAAAATTAAAAAAAAAATCGAGTTCAAGTATTAAATTGAAACAACAAAAATTTATATATCAAAGTTAGGAAAAAATATAACGTTGAGATATTAAGCATTTGCAAATTATTGCATGATTAAGTTAATAAGAGACGATAATCCAATGAATTTAAAATTGGCAATAAATAAAGTCGTCTAAATACCCAAAATTTAAAAGTAATAATTCCTTTAAAGGTTAATGGTGGACATTGGGCTAAGGCCCATAGATCCAGCCCTTTTAAGTTTGAACCAATTTCAAACGAATTGACCAAAAGAAATAACCATTAATTAGTAATATTAGTTTTAAATCCGGAAATATAACATTAATACAATTTTAAAATTTAAAATTAATAAGAAATTAGATTTAAGATTTTTTTTTAGTTTAATGAAAATCAAATTATAATTTATAGAATAAATAATCTCTAAAAAGACTCAAACTTATAATATAACTTGATTTAGTTGCCATTACTTACAAATGGTTTACTAAACAATCCACAAAAACTAAACATTAAATAGTTGAACCGAACGAGTGGTTTTAATAATAAAGAGGATGTTGTTCATCTTAAGAGACTCAGGTTCGAGCACTTGTATGTACAAGATGTGTACGTTGTCAAAAAATTAAGAAAATATAAATAAATATTACCATGTTAAAAAAAAAAACATTAAATAGCTACAAAACTATTTTGTGTACTTATTATTAATTAGATGCCCAATATTAAGGTAGTTAATACTTAATTGGATATATCACTTTTTTACTAGTATTAGTAGCAAAATGTTTTGGTGTATTAATTTTAATTTTATCGTTATTTAAAAAAATATCCGATATATATATATATCAACAACATTTATAAATATCAAATAATGGTATTGAATAAATTTTAAATATATAATATTATTCAATAAACATCTTTTGAAGTCCCCTTGAAAGAAAATGTGAATTAATCTAAAAAAAATTGGTTATCAATGTGTGACATATTTATAGAGAAATAAATCGTTGTGTAGATTGCTAGGCGAACATAATACGGGATGTACCACTTTACTACACCTCATGATAGATTAACACTATTGTAGTTGTCGTTTGCAAGGGTATAGTTAAGATTTGTTAGCATTTGTTTATTCTCTAATGTACCCTAAAAAAATTATTGTAGAAATTAAATTACAAAATCATCTCATACTATGCATATAACAAATTAATTTTAATAAATTTAAAATAAAAAATAAAAATTATGTTTATTTATATTTCAAAATTTATTTTTTGTATCAATAGGTACACTATATTTCCAATCAGCACGGGTGAAATTAATCAATACACACCCCGTACAATCAATACCAAATAAAAATTACGCTAGAATGCAACCTAAAATTTGTTGTTTAAATTTACTACTAAAATAGAACATTTCAATTAATACTAAAATGAAATTGACTACCTTACTAATACCAAATACAATAGATTAATTACGTAAAATAATTAATAACTTAGAACCCCATGTGATGATTTGATGATAAAAAATGTTCATCGTCTCAAATGTGACATGAGCTCAAGTCTTTGTAATTACGTTTACTGTTCGAATTTTATCATGTTATTATAATTCGTAATTCTCAACTTAACTCAATTATACAATAAAATATTCTTCCAAAAGCTTATGTGAAATTTAATTTTGTGGTCATACTATTCATTGACCCAACCAAGCAAAAGTTATTAAAAATTAAAAAGCAATTCATCTAAATACTAAACTCAATTAGGACTAAAGCTAAAAGTAGTTGATTGGAGAAATTTAGAAAAAGGGAAAAATAAAATGTACAAAAATTAGAGTTCAATAGTAGTTTACAGAAAAAGGTTTGTATTATTTTCATCCTATAATTTTTTTTTTTTTAAAGTTAAAGGGATGGATTATATTAGAAAATAACAAAGTGGTTCTAAAAAAAATAACCGATTTTGAGAATTTAAAATGACAATAATAACACCTAACAAAAAAAAAAAAAAAAATCAAATCTGTCCGTCTAATAAGTTACTTTCCTTTCTCTCACAACATTTAAAATAGAAAAGAATTTCGGGTAACCCATCGTCTATCTCTGTCGAGTCTCGTTGCAAAGATTTTCTTCTTGTCCCTCCATCAACAACAACTCTATTATTACTTTACAAAATCCTTCTAAACCCTAAATCCTATATCTGAAAAGTAATAAAACCATACAAAATTTCTCATCATATATCTTTTCAAGTGTAAAGAACAAAAGAATTATTTTTGAGATTTTTTTTTATAAATTTGGATGTGGGATAAGTTTCTTTGTGGGTTTCTTTCAAAGTTAATAATACATTTACCAACTTTGGGATTAATTTAATAATTTCGTTAATTAGACATTATATATGTCTGCTTTGATTCTAATTGTGGAAAATTCCAAAAGTCTCACATGAATATGCACTTTCCCCCCCCTGAAAATCACATGTTCATGCTCTCTGAAAACTATACATATCAACTATATCATCCTCTAATTATTTCTTTATATTGGAAATGTCTTGAGATGATCAATATTTAGAAAAAAAAAATATTGAAGAGATTTAAGATGCCAATCTCAAGTACCCTTTTTCCCTTTTTTACAAATAAAATATTATATTATTGTAATTGTGATTGTAATTTTCTCCCATCACATTCTCCACATGGAAATGTAGTTTGATAAGTTAAAAAAATCTATATTGTGCTGAATTAATCATAAATATTGAATTTTAAAAATTATTTAATTTACAATTTTAACCTTACAACATACCATGTGTTTATATTACCGTATAGGTTTTTCAATCTATATTTATATTCTAATATCATCCATGAATCTATATTTATGGATATGCATCAATCTAGTTACTTAAAAAACTGTTCAATAAATTGACGTCACGAGTTAATTAAATGTAAAATTAATTAAAAATAAATATTATTATAAGAATATTTATGTCTTTTAATAATTTTATAATTTTTAAAAATCAAATGGTTGAAATATTTAAGTTAATCAAATGTAAAATTAATTAAAAACAAATATTATTGTAAGAATATTTATATCTTTTTTATGGGTGAAAATTGAATTTTATGTAAAAAAAAAAAACATAAAATAATAATGAAATTTTGATTGAAATAATAAATTTTAATATTTGGAAAGTTAAATGTCTTATTTTAGATTTTTTAAAAAAATTTAAAAGTCGATTGGATTAATGACCATATTAATTCTAATTTTTTATTGATTAGAGACAGAAATTGTGGCTGAACCTTCGACTCTATCTACAAACAACAAAGTAGTCGTAACGTCTTTTACTGTTAAAGAAATATATAAATTTTTAAAAATAGAATCAAGTCATAATTACCTGTAAAAAAGAGTCATAATTACCTGTAACTAAAACAGTGCAATATGAGGTTTTATTCTCTGGACTATGCTTAATTAATTTGGGATTAAAAAGACCAACTTTAAATTAAATTGTTCACGAATCTCATGTAATGATCTGATGATTAGAGTGTTTATTATTTTAAATATGATCAGAGTTTGAATCGTATTAATCGCGTTTATCATTTGAGCTCTACTTTATTTTTATAATTCAAAAAAAAAAAACTCATTAAAAAAATATAAAATAAAAAGCTCGTAAATAATATATTTAATTTTCTCATTCAGTATTTACAACAAGAAGACAAAACAAAACAAAAAAAAAGCAAACGTTTGTAGCCTGTAGGCCTTGAAACAGGATAACTCAAATCCAACCAAACTGTTCTTTTTTTTTTCTTTTGTTAATTTAAACTTAGTTCTCTCAAAAATTACAAAAACACACACAAACTCTCACTCCTTTTCACGCGAAAATACCGCTCTTTTCTCTTTTCTCCACCTTTTTTTTGTGTGTGTGTGTGTGTTTGTGTTCTTCTCTTTCATTTTTAGCTTTCAAAGTGTTTCTCATTTCTCAAATGCTACTGCATTCCTTTCCCTTCTTTGAAAAAAAATGGAGAATTTAAACTCTTTGTTTTGCCTCTTGTTTTGTGCCTAAGTGTCTTTTTTGGAGTTGTTTGTTGTTACTCTTTGAAGTAAATTTGAGTTGAATGTTTTGTGTTGGGTGTCAAGGCTAAACTGAAGAGTCTGGGGTTTTTTTTTTTTTTTTTGGTTTTTTGGTGGGTTTTCTTCTGTTGGGTTTTTATTCTTGTTTTGGATTTTCACATTCTTCTTAATATTAGCTATGGATTACTGTTTTGAGTTGTTTTGTTGCGTTGCATGTTCTTTTCTTTAAATGCCATTTATTTTTAGACCTATTTTGTAATCTGGGTTTATGTCGTTTTGTGTTGTTTAGTTTTCATAGAATCAAGTTTTTTTTTTTTTCAGTTTAAAACAAAAGGATATCTGTTTTCATGGGAATTCCATGGTTTCTCTTGTTTGGTAGATTTTGATTATTAATTTTGTTTTAAAAAACTGATCTTTCTGGGTGTTTTATGGTGACATGAAGTGTTATTTAGACAAGGGAACTTAGTGTGAAGATTACTTGCAAAATGGGATTAGTTACGGGTGATATCCAGGTGGGGCCTTGGAATGTTGAAAAATCCAAAGGGAAAATGAAGAAAGATAGTGAAGATGGTGAGCCTGGATGTTGGTTTAAGGTTAGGTTTATGGGAAACTGCTTGTCTCCAAGAACCAAAATGGAGGGTTCCACTAGTGGAACCAGCACTCCATATGGTATATAAATTTAATTTGTTTATTGGTTCTCTTTCACTGCTTTTGTAGTTTCTTTGTTCATGTTGATTGAATATAATTTGACAAAGGGGGCATTCCAATGATGAAGTGAAATCTATCGATTTATTATATAATTAGCACTCAATATGGTATATAAATTAAAATTTCTTCTTGGTTTTCTTTCACTGTTTTTTGTAAATTCTTTGTTCATGTTCATTGATTATATTCCTTGTTAGATATTGATTGATTATTTGAAAATGGGGTATTCCAATGCTGAAGTGAAATCTATTGATTGATTATATAATCTCTGCTTAATGGTAATTGGCTTTGCTTAGACTCATCTGATTTCTTATTTTCGTCCATATTGGCTTTCTAAGTGTATGTTGATATGCTTAACTGTATGCATTTGTTACTGCTGATATGTTTGATGAAAATATACTGTTGATCGATTTGGTTTTATGCTTTAGCAATGATGTTATGTCTGTTTAGGTGTTCAATTCTATTGGTTTTTGTTGCTGTACTACACGATGATCTCTTTCCTGTTGTGCCCTATCAGTTGTACTTTAATATTCTTTAGGGTTATCACCTTGTAGTTTTATTTTTGTTCTCTAATGCGTAATGTCAATTTTTGTCTGTCGTTTGGCCTTCTGATTGTGTCTTGATATGTCTACCGTATGCATTTTCTGCCACATGGATGTTCGATGAATTGTATATTGTTTATCGATTCAGTTCTATGCTTTACTGAGCTAGCTGATTATGCCCGTTACGACAGTGATTTGATTCTCTTGATGTACTACTATTGCAGTGATTATTTTCCATTCGTGCATATTTGATGGATGGTAATTCCACCAACTGTCTAATTCGCATCTACTTTATGATCACTGAGATTGTCGCCTTGTAGTTTTATTTTTGTCATTTAATGCATAAGAAAATGTCGGTGTGATTGGCAATGACCTCAGGAATTTGGCCACGTGATCATCCTCTGATGTTCATCCCCTTGTTTTGGAGGTTTATATAGATTTCTAATCTTTTTTTTTCCTCTGTTTTTGTGGAAATCAGCTGAAAGTAAATCTACGAACGAGTCAAATGACACCGCAAATAAGTCGAATGACACCAGCAGAGGTCAGCCAGTTGTTCCAGTTGTGACATCTTCAACTACTACCAATGCTGGAAGTTCTCCGTCGACTCCAAATATAAGTGAGGAGCTTAAAATTGCTTCGCAGCTTAGAAAATTCTCCTTTAACGATCTTAAGTTAGCAACAAGGAGTTTTCGACCAGAGAGTCTCCTTGGTGAAGGTGGGTTTGGTTGTGTATTCAAAGGTTGGATCAGTGAGAACGGAAATGCTCCGGTGAAACCAGGCACAGGGTTGCCTGTGGCAGTCAAAACCCTTAACCATGACGGACTTCAGGGCCATAGAGAATGGCTTGTAAGATACTCTGTTTCTGTATCTATAGTATTTATTAATGCTTGAAAGCGCATTGGAATCTCTTATTAAGGCATAGGGCTGATTCATGCTTTTGTCTCTTTTGCATGTGGCAGGCTGAAGTTAATTATCTCGGTGATCTCCTTCATACTAATTTGGTCAAATTGATCGGTTATTGCATTGAGAATGATCAAAGGCTACTTGTCTACGAGTTTATGTCTCGAGGAAGCTTGGAGAATCATCTCTTCAGAAGTATGTAATTAAACTCCTTATTCATAGAGATTTATTAACTTGCCTTGCTTGTCTTTCTGTAATCGGTAAAGCTTTTTACCAAATTAAGCTGATAGCTTTTACCAAATTAAGCTGATAACAATAAGCTTCCTTAGGAAACACCAGAGCACTTAAAAGATATTTCTATATTTTTGTACTGGAATTTGCTTCCAGTGTTGGATGCAAATTTAACTAGGTAATTGATTGTTATAATACTTCATAAACCGGATTAAGACTACATATAAAGTTGTAATAAGGACTGGAACTGAAAATTTTTTTCATTGTATCTTTGGTTTGTTGCCCCTCAAAGTAACCACACACAGTTCTGTGTTCAAGAACTTCGATCTCATTTACGAACACTAGGAAGGAATAAGAGTTTCTGTCACCGACAACATGGAGATAACATAAAAACATATTATTGTAACCTTTCATACTGTTTTGGTTCACAATACGAACAGTCGAGTAAAATAATGATTGTTTGTTTAGATTTAGTTTAATGGCATTCATTTTATCAGGGTCCATGCCTCTTCCTTGGTCCACCCGAATGAAAATTGCACTCGGTGCTGCAAAGGGTCTCGCTTTTCTTCATGAGGAGGCTGAACGGCCTGTAATATATCGAGACTTCAAAACATCGAATATACTGTTAAATGCGGTGTGTGACTAATGTGGTAAAAATACTTTGCTCACTTTAACTTGTACGGTCTATCTTCTGAAATATTTCGGAATTTTCTTCAGGATTACAATGCCAAACTTTCTGACTTTGGACTTGCAAAAGATGGTCCAGAGGGAGATAAGACTCATGTATCTACTCGTGTAATGGGAACCTATGGCTATGCGGCACCTGAGTATGTTATGACAGGTAAATATGATTGCTTCTTTGAAGATAATTTGACAAATATTGATATTATTCTGTTAACTCGTAGATCATGTAAACATTAACTAGAGTATATGTTCTATGAGTGTTCTGATTTCCTCGTAAAAATGGGGAGAAAGAAAATGGAAAACTTTTGCCCTAATTAGAACCATATTTTTCCAGGTCATCTTACATCAAAGAGTGATGTATATAGCTTTGGGGTGGTACTGCTTGAGATGTTGACTGGCCGAAGATCCATGGACAAAAACCAACCAAATGGGGAGCATAATCTGGTGGAATGGGCTCGTCCCTATCTTGCAGAGAGACGAAGATTTTATCGACTTATAGATCCCCGCCTTGAAGGGCACTTCTCGATAAAAGGTGCTCAGAGAGCTTTTCAATTGGCGGCCCATTGCCTTAGCCGTGATCCGAAAGCCAGACCTTTGATGAGTGGAGTTGTTGAAACCTTAAAGCCTCTGCCGAATCTCAAGGACATGGCTTGTACTTCTTCCCAGTTCCAAGCCATGCAAATTGAGCGCATGGCATCGACATCAAAATCTAGAACTGGAACTAGAGCTCCGGCAGCATTGTCAATAAGGAATGGACAACCTACAAGGAGCCCTCTCACTCAGAATGGTCCGCAGATCTCCCCATATCATAACAACCTTCCTTACCGGTCACCAAAACCTAACGCTGGCCAACCTTTGCGTTGAGTATATGCTTATCCCCTGCTTGTTTCGATTTCATTTATATGTTTTTGATCTGGGGATTTAAGCAAAACATTGGGAAAATGAACATGAGGCATGAGTTTGCAAGTTCATGCTGACATGTTCTTTTCTTAACAGTGAGTAATTTATGGCCATTGTTGCCCATTATGGTGGTGATCAATTAGAACAATTCAGAAAAAAAGAAATTGCAGGTCTTCAGAATAAAAGAAAAATGGTTTGCTGTCCATTACTGAATTGTGTATGCCATTTGCCTTTTATCTCAAGTTCAGTTTAGACTCATTAATTTTTGGATAATATATGTTAGAATTATTTCCCAAGGGTTGAAATTTCTAATCAAATAATTTTCAAGTCAACATGTTTATCTACTCTTTTAAATTCAATATTTGAAACCACAAAATTAATCCAACCATTTAAAAAAAAATTATTATCTCAGTCTTGAGAATCAAACCTGAAAGACATTATTGCTTAAAGTTGTAGGAGATTCGACAAGAACAATAAAGAAGGAGACAAGGGATTTTTTTGGTCTAGGAGGAAATCGAAAACTCGAACACCATAACATGCTTGTACTCTTTTCCAGGATAAACAATAGTAGATGGGAAATTTGGATGATTAACCGAGTCTGGAAATGCTTGAGTCTCCAAACACAAAGCTCCATGTGGTTCATAAACATATCCACCTTTCCCTTTCACATCTTTCAAGAAATTAGCCGTGTAAAACTGCACTCCTGCTTGGTTCGTATACAACTCCATCACTCTCCCCGATTTCTTATCTTCCACCACTGCTGCTTTCTTCAGCTTGCCTTCCACACCATCGATCACGTAGTTGATATCGTATCCATTTTCAAGCTTGTTGATTCGGCTTCCCACCGTGTGAGGTTTGAGGAAATCGTAAGGGGTTCCTTTGACGGTGGCGATTTTGCCGGTGGGAATGAGTTGGCTGTCCACTGGAGTGTAGTGGGAAGCGAAAATCTGGACTTGTTCGGATAAGATGTCGCCACTGTTGTGGTTGCCGAGGTTCCAATAGGTGTGTTGGGCGAGGTTGACTGGTGTGGCCTTGTTTAGAGCTTTGGCCTTCATTCTCACGGTCAGCCTGTTGCCTGGGTAAAGGGTGTAGGTCACTGTTACTTTGAGCGCACCAGGAAATCCTGTCCGTTATACAGACAACTCAAATATCAGATGAATGTTTCAACCATTGGAATTTGGTAAAAGAGAAAATTTGCAGTCACCTTCTTCACCATCATAACTATCATAGCCAAAAACAATGGATGGAGCATAGCCATCTTTCTTGTACTTATCCACTTTCCACGCAACATCACTAAATCCAACAGGGCCACCTGATAATAACAATAATCATTATTGTTATTAAAACATAAAATTTAGGAGAGATGTTTAGAAGGATGAAAATTGAGGAATTAGTGTACCATGAAGCATGTTTTTGCCTTCATTAGGGATCAATTTGTAATGGACTCCATTCAAAGTAAATTGAGCCCCTCCTATTCTGTTAGCAACCCTTCCAACAATGGAACCTATATACGAAGTATCATTCTGTCCAACAAAAAACGTTCATTATTTTGAAATAATTTTTTTAAAATCAAAATGAATTTTATCCCACAATTTATATTCTAAGTGTCCACATGTACTTGACCGTGTCTGAATTAGAGGTGCTCATGGACCGGATCAGGCCAGGTTCGTGTCAGGTTTAAGTATGATATTAGTATATTTTATGTTTGCTCAAGTCCAGCTCGACTTAAAATTTAGGCTTAAAATTTTGTTTAAATCCATCCATATTTGTAAAAGACTAACTCAATCTTATTTTAAGCCCACCCATATTATTTTTAAAAAAATATTTATTATATTATATTATTTTAATATTTAATAATCTTACACATTTTTATTTATTGAAAATTTTTATATAATCATCTTAACATTATTTTAATGTTTACGTTAGAGTAGTCTTATATATTTAGTATAAGTCTACTTTTTTAATGTGTTCTAAATTACAAAAAATATAAAAATAACATAATATAAAGTTTTATAAACATAAAATGGGTTGGGTTGGGTTGGGGTTAAGCTTGGGCCTTAAATATTTAAGTTCAAGTTCAATTCATTTTTTAAATGGATCCAATTTTTTTGTCTAAACCCATTTTTTGAACTTAATATTTTTATTAAATTCTTTCAAATTTCGAACGGACTTTCGAGCTTGAACGAAGAATCCGACTCATGCACAGATTTAGTGTGAATACAACAAAAAAGAATAAAGGGATTTTCTAGACTGAATTTTCAAAGTTTATCCTATTTAAAACAATACAAGCCAAGTACTAGAGTCAATACTATAATTTTCTAAAGAAAAGATTTGACTTTTCAAGTCTAAATAACAGTGCTTATAATTAAATAATTAATATATAAATAAAAGTTTTTAAAAGAACAAGAATAATTACAAGAATGCTAGATAATGATCATACAATCAAGAGGCCTAGGTATTTATTTCCACCATTGTCTCAGCTTCATAAATTCAGACGAACATGTACTGTTTAGTATTAATGGAAAAAAAAAATCCCAAATTTAAACCACAAAAAAATAATAAATAAAAAAAACCCACAAAAGCCAAATAAATTATATAAAATTTTGGATATTAAAATTATATTATATAGAACAAGCCTGCTTGCCATTAAAATAATTCATGTTATAGGAGATCAAACTGCAGCCAGCTTCTTTCAAAAGAACAATTTGTATTTAATGAGCAGATTATATGGCAAATCCAGCTGTAACCTTTTATCTTTTTATGATTCTTAGAGGGGATACCAATCAATCATGACCCACTTTAGAAAATCTTCTATAAAAAAAAATATATATATATATATATATATATATGATACCAATATCTGTTAATATTATCATATTAAATATTTAATTACCATTTTTTAAAAAATTAAAAATTGGAATAACATTAATAGAAAACGACAATTGGTGAGACAAAAGTGAGAAATGATTTTATCCACCTTCACCATATACCTTCACATGTATGTTGAAAAGAAAAGTTGCTTACATTAATAATGTTGTTTCATCTGGCTTTTTTTTTTCTTTCCATTTTAATATTACAAAAAAGAGATGTTATTGTTTTTTTTTCAAATATGTATACAATTTTTTAAGAGAAAAAATAAAAATTTTGAAAGAAAAAAAGAAGAGAGAGACAAGGTTTACCTTGTAGTCATTGACAGAATCATATCCCAGAACAATATCACCCATTTTACCTGAAAATTATGAGGGAAAGTTTGAGATAAGTGAAGAACAAAAAGCTGAAAATTTAAAAAGACGTGAAGAAACAATCCAAGTTTGGGAGTGTTTTGGGGAGAAAAAAAAAATCCAAGGGGTAAAGTTGAGGAGAAAGGAACAGACCATATTTGTCAGGGAGGAAGACTGAAACAATAGTTGCACCCCAGTTGGTGAATTTAACACTCAGATCACCTTTCTTCAGCTCATAAATCCCAACCTTCTCCACTGCTGCTGACCCATTGATATTTGCAGAAGCAACTATAATAAAGAAGGAAAACAACAACAAAGATACCTTAGCCATGTTGTGGATTTTGAATGTGACAAGGCAGATGAGTTCTTAAGGAATTTATAGGAATGATGAGAGTGGCTTCAAGTCTTTGTTCAACACCAAAATGAGCAGATTCAGGGTTTTAAAATATTATCCAAATAATGAAAATGTCTAATGCTTTCTTTATTTCTGGCTGACATACTGTTTTGACTTTCAGAAAGAGCTCAGTTTTTGAGGTGTCCCACTTTGAGGTATATTTAGCCAAGTTCATTGAATTATTAATAAATTTATATTTTGGTTTTTTAATTCTAAAATTTTACAAAATGATCATTAAAGTATTTAAAAGTTTTCATTTAAGTCACTAAACTGTTAAAATTATTGTTGCATGACCTTTTCTGTTCTCACCTCTTGCACCAATCAAAAGCTTTCTTTTCCTTTCTCTTCTATGTTCAGCTTTTTTCATGAAATAACTTAGAACATCGTGAATCTGCAAATCAAAATCGAAACAGGTTTCTTCTCTGATCTCCAATACTGAGCATCAAACTGACCTAGATCTAAGGTCTATTTTTCTACTTGTTGATGGATAATGATTCACCGTATTAATCGTTGAATTGTTGCTTAGAGCTCGCTAGTCAAAATTTTAAAAAGCAAACTTAATAACCCAATGACTTAAATAAAAACTTTTGAATAGTTTAGTGACTTAAATTTATTTTTTAATAGTTTGGTGACCATTTGATAACTTTTTTAAATTGAGTGACCAAAACATAAACTTACTTATAGTTTAGTGATCTTGGGTGTAGTTTATCTTTATATTTATGCATGTATAGCTAAAATGAAATTTCCAAATTGTGGACTTCCATGCTCTTAAAATGAAATTTCCAAATTGTGGACTTCCATGCTCTAATTACTGGTGGATATAGTAGTAGTTGATGGAACCGAATCGAATCAATCAATCAGATAAAAAATTATTTGATATATCAATTCAGATAAAATAATTTAATTGGTTAGGTTGTCGATTGTTTTGAATTAATTGAATCAATGGTTGAATCGAATTTTATAATTTTATTAATTTTTAATAAATTATTTAATTAAAAGTGGACCAACGGTTTAACTGATGGTCGGAGCAATTAGATCATTAGTCTAGTATTAGCAGATCGTGAGGATTTTTTTGTTGAGAAGTAAAAAAAAGACTAAAAAATTTAAAGGTCAAAGCTAAAAAAATTATATGAAAATGATTTAAATTAAATAATTAAAATTTCTATTCAAAGGACTAAATTGCAAAATTTTACTATTGCAACTTTTCAAATTTTAACCTGAAGTTTTATATTTGTTAGGCCAAGCACCGCTGGCGCTGCCGCTGCCGCTACTCACAGATTGGAAGTATTAATTTTTGGCAATTTATAATTATTTATGATCCCCCATAAGCCAGTTAACCATATGCTTTTGATTCATCATGGCTTTAGGGTTCTTAAATAATAATAAACTAAACGTTAGAAGGTGACCTGGTGAGTTAGCAGCCCATGAATGCATTGGATTGAAATGGTAGGAGTTAATTAACATTTCTTAATATTTTATTTTTAAGGTATAAGTTGAATTTAATGTGTATAATAATTATTAAATGCATAAACAAAATTACAACTACAACATATACATTCATATAACTACAATTAGAATCAAATTATTAGACAAATGAACAAACAAATAGTTGGAATATATTTGGATCTAAACTAGAATAAATTTGGATCGGATTCACATGTGATGAGATTTCGACCAAAATAAAATTTAGACTGAAACACTAACATACATAAATGCGCATAGTGAAACTCGAACCTGAACACTCCAAATCTCAATTCCTCAACCTTTGTCAATACTACCAAAACCTGGTTCATCTTTCTTGGTAACATCTTCAACATTTTACTTGCTATACCTTTCCCAATATATGGTAATACAAATGATTCTATTTGTAGGTGATAAGTGATAAAAGTAACATGTTTTATTCTTATTCTTAATGCGTTTTTGAATGATTATTCGATTTAAAATGGTGAATTTTATGCTTCTAATACTTTAAATTTATGTTTCTATACTTAGGAGAGCATTTGAGAGCAAAAGGAGCGAAAATCGAAAAATTGGAGCAAGTTTTAAGAGCTACACGGGCTAGACACACGGTCGTGTGAGCCACACAGACATGTACTATACTATTTCAAAATCGCGATTTGCACTCCAAACAATAGAAAAATACAATTTTTAGGTTTTTCGAGCATTCTAAGACCTATATATACCAGATATAAGAAGATGAGAGTGAGTCGTCATAAAATACTCAATAAAACAACTCAAAATGTAACACCTCTTACCCGGTTCGATCGTCGGACCTGAGTAGGTGGTTTACACAATTATATCATTTATATTTCTTGTTACTTAAATTCCCTTCCATTGACCTTAAACGAAAGATTTTAATCGTTGAAATGAGAATTCTCGACTTTGGAATCATTTTTAGTCAATTCAAATCGAAACAATAAATTTTTAAAGGTTTGATGGACTTTTACTTGTACCTGTTTTTACAAGTATCGGTAGATGTCAAGCCAGTATTTGAGTAAAAACAACTACAGTTTACTACCGGTAGAAGGGGGAGTTCTACCGATACAAGTATAGGTACTACCAATACTACCCATTTTTTTACCGATACAACAAACTCCAGAGAGTAAGGTAAATCTGTCATGCCACTTCTACCGATACAACCGAGTATCTTACCAATACTTGGAAAAAACTTCTATCTATACCAAATAAGTCAGTAACTAAAATTTCACCTGTCCTGTACTTCTACTGATAGTCACTTGAGTTCTATTGGTAGAAGTACAGAGGCCTCAAAATAACATTAATTTCATAAACATCCAAGTACAAACAATAACATTATTCCTTCAAAACACCATTCTAAACCAACAAAATACCAAAAACCATGTCTCTTAATGCAAACCTATACAAAATAACACTTAACCCCTATACATGCCATTATTAACCAAAAGGAGTTAGGCAGCAAACTACTGAAGAAGGATGCGAGGGAATATGATTACTCCGGTGATCCAAATCTTGAAAGGACCAAAAGTCAAAATCTACAAAACAAGGAAATTAAGTAAGAATGAGGAATTGATACTCAATCTTCTAAGGCTTAAACGCAAATTAAGTGTTCTCAAGGACTTCTAGCTTTCATACGTTCATCAACATTACGGCTATTGAACAAAATTTCTTCCATATCATTATGATAACATGATCTTAAAATCAATTTCGTTTTCCTAATGCACAACAACTCATGTACGTTTACGCTCATTAGCTTATATAAGTTTGTATAGTTCAACAAACTCATGTTGCATGCATATGATTTACACATAGAAGAATATATATATATATATAACATTTCATATTTGACATAACTAACAATATTCAATTTAAAATGGAATAAGTTATAACTTACATGTTAAGTGATTATTTCCACCCAGCTTAATTGACAGCTTTGTCCTTGCCTCGTACGTCCTCGGCACGATGTGAATCTTGATCTGGATAACAATTTTATCCATTAACACTTGAATTTAATTCTAATATAAGAGTAAATAAATTAGTTCATGTTAATCCATATTCACATATACAAAGTTAAATAGTCAAAACTCATCTATTTCACTATCCCTCCCATTTACTCATCAAATTCATTTCCCTTCAAGGCTACAATCAATTATAAATCAAATACCCATAACGCTCATTCATCAATGGCAACAAAATTCATCAATTTCCCAAATGGTAAAACCCTAGAATTAAAGGACCATCCAAGTAATTCCCGCTTTTTGATAAATAAAAGTAATACAAGTGCTATTACAATAAAAATAAATGGAAATTTGCACTAAAACCCTTACTTGAATGAGATATCCTAGCTGAAACTTGCTTCCAATTTTTCCTAAGCTTACTTTCTCTTTCTCGTGAGTGAGGACAAAGAATAAAAAGTGGCCAATTCTTCTTCCTTTCCTTTCTTTTTTATTCTTTTAATTTCTTTCTTATTATTATTATAATCTCTAAACATTTTTCACCACGTACTTTTCATGATGATTTACTAACTCCTCCACTTACATATAACTATGGTTTAATTGTTACTTTAGTTCTCTCAATTTCCATTTTTATAATATTTCCACCTATTCCACTTATAAAGACTAATTTTACAATTTCCACCTTTAAGCATCTTAATAATATTCATTCTCTATTTCATCCAAATCAGCCATAATTAGACATATCTTTAACCAACCCTCAACATTAAATTTTAATACTTATTAACCCATTCGTCAAAACACGTAGCCCCGAGCTATTGTTCTCATCCTCAAATAATTGGGATGTTACACCAAAAACACCATTGAAGCAAACTCTAAAGCAGATTTCCATCAAAATTGAAGATCTCTTTTTGATTTCATTGAAGTTTATTATGAGTTTCTTTATTTCTTGTGGTTATATTGTCTTTGAGATGTTTTTATCTGCTATCATGAACTAATTGTCCAAATACCTAAGGAGATGAACCATAGGATGAATTCTATTATTTGATTTCTATTTTTATGCAATAAATACTTAGATCTTGTTCTCAATTATGTGCGCTTAATTCTTGGTTTAATATTTCTAGACTATTAATCCAAGTTTGATGTGCTTAAATTAGAGGAGGAATAAACCCTGTTTAAGAGTAGATCTAGTGTAATTGAGTGGAGTTGCATGCAATTCTAGCATTTGAGAGAAGCCTTTGGCCACTAGTCGAGCTTTATACTTATTTGCAGATCCATCTAGTTTTCTTTTAACTCTGAACAACCATTTACAAGCAACTAGTTTGTTATCAGGAGGTAGTTGAGTAAGAATCCATGTCTGATTTTTAAGAAGAGCTTGGAGATCATTATGAACTGCATCTTGCCATAGAGAAACCTACATGGTTTCATGTACGTCCAAGGGTTTTGTACTTAGTAAATTTGTTGAGATTGTTGCTAGATAGGTTTTTGGTTGAAAGACTCTTATTTTGTTTCAAGTTTTCATGGAATGAATGTTAGTGTGGGAAGGTAAACAATGAAATTGGGAGACTTTGATAATAGGAGGCAAGACAAAGGAAGATGTGGTAAGGGAAAAGGTTCAGGTATATACTCGTTTTGAGGCCCAAATTAGCCAATAGTTCCATTGAGGGCCCTAACGTATGGTTAAGAGATGTAGGGACATATTGGAGGCTGAAATCGAGTGAGAACGACACCAAAGGAAAGGGTATTGTGAGATCCAAATCTTGAAATCACAACACCTCCAATAGGCTCAAGATTAGAGGCCACCCTTCAGTGTTATCACGATACCCATTTTGGGTATCGCAATATCTACCCTCTAAGAAGACTCTAAAGTTCGAAGCTGTCTGAGGTATAGCGATACTGATATCGTGAAGGGACAAAATTGGACAAAAAGGGTAATCTTTGTTCACTCAAAACACCAATCATCGGAGGCTCGTTCAAGGGTATTTTGGGCACAAGAATTGGGTCAAAATAGTTACTATATCAGCCAAAATTTGGTTGAGAGAGAAAAAAGGCCACGTTACCTTAGTTTAGGCTTAGTTTTCCTTAGGTTTTCTCTTAACTTTTCTTCTTCTTTTTTAGGGTTTCTTATTTTCATTTTCTTAGTTGTAGATTTTACATTTCCCAACAATTTTTCTTCTTATTTTAGTTGTTCTTAGTGTTAGTTAAGTTAGTTATCATTATAGCTTAGGCTTATTTTCACTTTTAATCAATGTACCTTAGTTATAAGACATTTTCAGATCTAGTTTAATGTATTTCAATTTCTTTCACTTTGCACTTGTTAAAGTCTGTTCCTTTTATGTTTGTTGTTTTAAATTTTATTGTTAAATGCTTCTCTTTACATGCCTTTAAGTTTTCTTGCATAAAAATCCTAACTTTTATATTTTCTCAAGCTTTAATTTAATGGCTTCTTTGTTTTTCATTTTCATGGTTGTTAGTTTTATTTCCAACATGAGTAGCTAAACCTTTAAGGGGGTTGGTTGATGGAGATATGGTGAGTTGATTTTTGGATGAATGACCAAATCGTAATAAATTGGATTAATTTGAATGAACTTAAAAACTTAGGATTGACAACCCTAAGGGAACATTTAGGCAAGTGAGACTGAGAGGAGATCTTGTTGGGAACCAATTCATTAGTCCCAGGTTAACTGGTGAGATCGAGAGATAATTTGGATTAATTTGTCTAACTTGGTAAAATAGAGATCAAGAGGTAAAATGGAGTCATTTTAGGAGTTTAAGCAATTTGGATCCCTAATTCGAGGATTAGTGAACACATCAATGTCAACCAACCACCGTTTGTTATTTAATTGTTAATTTTGTAACTTTATATGTTTTACAATTTAGTCCTTGCTAGCTAGATAGTAAAGTAGAATATTTTTTCTTGGTTTTATTTTTCGTAATATAACTTTTTGTGATTAGTTGGTTAGACTCTTTATTTTACACGCATGTTATTTAGAAATTGTTCAATCCACAATTCTCTTGGGTTCGATCATTGGAATACTCTAGTGTTCCATTGCAACATTACAAATATTACAATGTCACACTTGTAGTAAAGTCGTGATAATTATATTTTAGTCTATTTCTCAAGTGTTGATCTTCATATCTCTCTATTTGTTCGTGAGGGCGAGAAAAGAGAGAGAGAGAGAGAGAGAGAGAGAGAAGAGATTAAGTTGTTGGTGTTGTTGCCAGGGAATCGACGTTTGATTTAACTATTTTTATTTTCGTTGTGTGTACTTAGAGAGATAATCGACGAAAGTCGAGGCTATAAATATGGCTTAGATTAGAGTTCTAAGCATACTGAAATATCTGTGGAATAATCAGAGTCCAACTAGGAAAAGCAATCTTGCTTGGAGTCTAAAATATGGTTGCCAAATAGGAGAACACCTCGTGACATCGTGACGTGTCGAATCTCCTCGTCACGACATCAATGCCATATTTTATTGGGGTTTACATCGTGTCGTCCTGACAAGCCCTACCTGTTCTTCACTACGTCGAGCCTATTTTGGCCCTTCTTTGGATGTTTAATGATTGTTGTCTTAAGTACTTGCAAACTTTTCGATAAATGCGAGACACACCCCACAAATCTCCACATTGACTTGTATTTCTCACGCCTCCTTTTTCATGCCCCGTCACGGGCTTAACTCAAATTTTGAAGAATACCAAACAAGCTCAATGAGTGCCCGAACTTGTAAACTAGAAGACTCCTAGTCTTCAAATCAAAATTATATAATGCAACAAGGGCCAATAATGCCTGAACAGGAGAGAAAACATCAACTCTATCCACCTGAATGTAACCTTCTACGATCAACCTTACCTCAAACACTCTGCGAATCATTCAAATACTAAAGACCAAAAGAGGATTAGATTATTCTCTAAATCAAACACATGCTTGACATCTGACACGACTTCACTTTCAACCGGATTATGTAAAGTGCAACAAATCATCACCCTTGTCTCGGACATATCAACTACCTCTGTAATTATCCGAAATTGTCATAAACTGAAATTTGTGATCCGTCAAACTTCTCAATATCCAAAATTGTTGTTGTGTCATTGAACGAGTCAATCTGTGAAAGCTGAACCTTGGTTCTAATGCCAATTTGTTGAGGATTGACCGGTATAAACAACAAGATAGTAAAAGTAGAGAGGAATGAGGGCAAATATTTAACGTGGAAAACCCTCAAAGAGAGAAAAACCACAGGCAAAAGAGACTTCGACTTTTCACTAAATGAGTAAAAAACGAGAGTATAATATAGATAAAATAATCTTAAATGCACTAAACGTACAATACGCAAACCTCGAATAAGAAACCTCAACTCGAGAATAAAATTCTCTCCATAGCTATCACGAAATTCTCTCCAAAACTCATATGTGACTATATCTTGTCGCCCTTAAAGAAAAACCCTTGTTGATTGGTACATCAAAACATGATACAATGATCCCTTTAAATAAGCTTAAATTAGAGTTCTAATCATATTAAAATATTCCTGAAATAATCAGAGTCCAAAAGACTGCCAAATAAGAGAACACGTCGTGACGTGTCGACTCTCCTCGTCATGACATCGATGCCACATTTGCCTGAAGTTTACATCGTGTCGTCCCAACGAGCCCTACTTACACGCTATGATGTCAAGCTTGTTTTAGCCCTTCTTTAATTATTCGTTGATTATTATCTTAACCACTTAGAAACTTTTCGATAAATATGAGATATACCCCACAAACATCAATCCTATTAAAAAAATCATCTATGAGGCCTTCAAATTCTAGAAAACTGCTGCAATCCTTTTGGTTTTTTGCAACGTCATAAAAATAATGATGATCCTTTAGTCAGGATCTGAAATTTTGACGTGTAATCATAAAAGAAGAAAAGAAAGAAAAATGAGTTTCCATAGAGCGAACAATTTAAGAAACTCGGATACAAACAAACATTAATTAAAAGCGGAGTTAAATAAGTAAATATTTATAGAAGCCTATGTTTGTGCTAAGTAGTAGGTGTGGTGACAATGTGACATGAAACCAATGGATGTTAGAAATCCGAATCTTTATTTACATGTCTCTGAAATAGTATAGTAATGGAAGGCATTAATTTCAACATTGAACACATGGCCACTTGCACTTGGTTCAATCTTCAAGGACAAAACAAGCAACTTAATTAATAACTAATGCATATGGGTTGGATTTAATCCATATTCCATTAATGGCTGCCATTAATTTCAACATTGAACACATGGCCACTTGCACTTGGTTCAATCTTCAAGGACAAGACAAGCAACTTAATTAATAACTAAAGCATATGGGTTAGATTTAATCCATATTCCATTAATGGCTGCCATCCTTTGTTTTAAAAACAGTAGGGAGGTGACAAGTCCGACCTTCAAATAAATCCCACTCAGATATTCCTAATTTTAATAATTCAATAGTTATAGATTGCTACTAATCACGTGTAGCTGTAAGGAAATATTGCTATAATGGAAGGCCATTTAAAATTATTAAAATTATTTTTTAAATATAAAATTATTAAAATTATTTTTTAAATATAAAATTATTAAAATTATTTGTTTGAAATAATAAAATCATTAAATAATTTTAATTTCTAATTTCATCATCTTCTTCTTCAACAATAAGATATTCTAGATTTTTTTACATTTTCTTATTAACCAAACACTCAAAAAAATTTATTTTTCTTACATAATCCAATGCTTCCTCATTTTCTTTTCAGAAAACCACCCAAATTCCTCCATTTTTATCTTCTATTTCAAAATCCCTACTTTTGACTCCACTTTTTCTCTAACCAAATGGAAGGAAGGGAATGCAGCTTTGGTTTGAGAAGCTGCATTGCCAAATCCATATGCAGGTTGAGAAGCTGAAGGCGAGCCAAATGAGAAGCTTGAAGAGCTTGATGAAGAAACAACTGTTAAAGAAGGTGCTGCAGTATAGGTGGATGTTGGTGTTGAATTAGCAGTGCTCTTCAAAAATGGTGAACTACCCCCAAAAGAGAATCCCGTGGAAGAAGTTAAGCTCGATGACCATAAGCTTGGAAAAGATGGAGTAGCAGCTGTAGCCGTAGAAGATGAAGATAAAGAACCAAAAGAGCTCATGGCAGCAGTAATGGTAATAGTAGTAGTCGGTGCTTGTGAAGATGAAAATAGAGGGGAACCACAACTGGCTCCAAATGGGGATAAAGATGTCTCAAATGTCCCTAATAATTAAAAATTAAGAAAAAAAAGGGGAAATGAAAATATTGGTTAGTTTTACCAGATCAGAGAACAAAAGCAAATGAGACAACAACAAAGCGGGTTTTAACAGGGCAGAACCAGGGACTGTGGGTGCTGATGATGATGACGAAGATGAAGCTGCATTGCCAAAACTAAAGGTAGGTTGAGAGGTTGAAGAAGGGAGGGAAAAAGAGAAGCCTGAAGAACTTGATGAAGAAGAAGCATAACTAGGGATTTTGAAATAGAAGACAAAAATGGATGAATTTGGGGGGTTTTCGGGAAAGAAATGAGGAAGCATGAGATTACGTAAGAAAAATAAATTTTTTTTGGGTATTTGGTTGATGGGAAAATTTAATAAATTTTAAAATTTATTGTTGTTAAAGAAGAAGTTGATAAAATTGGAAATTAAAATTATTTAATAATTTTATTATTTTTAAAAATAATTTTAATGATTTAAAAATAATTTTAACAATTTTATATTTTAAAAAATTATTTACAAACGTAACATATAAAATAAAATAATACCACGTCAACAGATGCTTATGTGATCTAGTTGAAAAAAATCGTCACATCAATATCGTTAATCCCTTAACGGTCACGTCAATAATATTATTAAAAATTGATTAATTTGACAAAAAAAATAATGTATGAAAATGAGTAAAAAAATCATAAAAATCAAAGTGATAAAATACTCAAATGTTAAAAGTTAATTTTATCACTTTTCTTTAATTAATTAATTATACAACAAATGACCAAAAAGAGTTAATTAGGTAACGTTCTCATTTAATGAAACTAGCTAGCTTATTAATTGTGAGTTAATTTAGAAAACTGGAAAAATCCTTTATAATCGTTATTGAAAGTTTTTAGTTATCAACAGTGAGTCTTTCAAATGGTATAATTTATTTATTTATTTATATGATATGGTATTGTTCATTGATAGGATAGTCGAAATAGATTTCATACATGCAGACACATATCCTATTCTAAATTGATCACGTGTTTATGTGATTTTGAACCAATACAATTTTGTAGTACGAGACCTCCCAATAAAAATATCATGTTTGACACATCATTTTGCGAACCCCTCCTGCGAAGTTGGCTTTTGAGTTAGGTCTACGATCCAGCTCGAGCCCATATTTAAGACGGGTTTGGGTCGATGATGAAAATCATGCTAACAAGTTGCAAATCTTAATCTTGATATTTATCTCATAATTTTGTATAAATAAAAATATTGTCCAAATATAATTCACACATGCACATTATTAAACAAATTGAATCTGTATATCATCCTTAATCAATGAATTCAATACTGAAGTTGATCATATAATTAATTTTAAATATAATACACATTAATATAATTATTTTACTTGTATTTAACCATGTCGTGTTGGTGTTGTATTTTTATGTCGGACTGTCACGTCAGATACCTAAGGGAGCCAGGTCTACATCGCACAAACTTTTGCTTTCACCCATTTCTCAATTTATCTTCTTCTCTTTTTCTTCAGCATGGATTATCCATCCCTCTCTAACCAGCATTTTTCTTTGAGATTTGCCCAGAATGTCAGCTTAAGCATATAAAATAATAACAGAAAAAGAAAAAGAAGAAGAAGTGCTTGTTTGAAATTAGTATGGCGAGTTGGGGAAGAAGATCAAATGGCATGGTTCATCATATCAAGGCACTTTCAAAGTTAGAAGTGAGGGGCAAAGCAGGTGAAATGACAGGAGGGTGGTGGAGATATCCCTTACAACCTGGAGTTGCTTCAGCTTTAGTCCCACAATGTTTTTAAAGAAGGCGGCACTGGTTTCCACAAAGGTCATAGATGCGATTATGCAAGGCAATGGCCATTGCTTAATTTTTCAAAAATTTTAAGAGTTTGGGAAGATTTAATATTTGATTTTTTTTCACTAATAACAAAAGGTTGATGAATCGAAACTTGAAGATTGTAATAATATATTAAACAACAACATATTAAGAAAAAAAACAATAAGTCAAATAGATAAAGAATATAATTTATGTAAAAATATTTATCGAGAGATTTTTTGTATAAAGAGTTGAGAGAAAGATAATTTATATTTTTTTACTTTGCACTCTCAATCTCGACATCAAACTCCTTTATTTTTCACACAGTAGTGCCGACACCTTACCAGAGGAGACATACAAATCAAAATACAAAAAAATCACTAACCTAATATATAAAATCTATATTGGACTACTTTTTAATATAAAGTATAGCCTTAAGCTTAAGAGGAACGAATTATATGAAATACAATTTGATCTAGAGGACGAATTATAACGTCCTCAACCCGATCCGATTTATCAAATCTTAATCTCAAGTGATACATCGAATATAACTTAAACTTTTCTTTTTTTATCTCTTACTTTATTTACGAACAACACGTAACATTGAAAAACAACAAAAATATTAGTAAAAAATGCATTGAATGAACATTAAAATATTAGTAATAACTATATTAAAATATTAAAAATTCATGTTAGTTAAAACATAAAGGAAAAGAAAATTACTCAATAAAAAAATTGAAAAAATAAAGGTATAAGTAGGCAAAAAAAAAAACACAAAAATCGTAAGTTGAAATAAACGTTTTGATCATATTTGATTTTTTTTTTTTTGAAATGATGCCTAAAACTATTTATAGTCCTTTCAAAACTCATAAATAGAAAGATAATGTGTTTTAGTGCACTTGAACTAAAGTTCTCTTGCATTCATAATAATACTCATATCATTCGAACTAAAAACTTCAATCTACATTATTTTTAAAACTTAACAGATAATAGATGTTAAGATCTAATCTGATTTTTTTTTTTGAAAAATATATAATCTAATGTAATAGATAATGAATAAATGAATAAAAAAATTGAATATGTCACATAATCTTACAAAATAATATTGATAAAATTTTTGAAAATTTAATTTAATAGATAATATTAAATACAAAAAGAAAAAGAATATAGAAACTACATAAAAAAAGAGATAATATATGTTTGATTATTTGAAAAATCTAATCTAATAGATAGTTTTATTTTTAATGAATTATATTATATATTTGATTATAGATTATAAAAGTTTGTTTTAAATCTTAAAACTTAATTATTTAAATAGATTATTTTAAACGCTTGATTATTCAAATTTATTTTTCCATAATTCCATTTAAGATAATATAAATATATAATAATTAATTTTAAAATATTTGAAAGTAATGATAAGATTCAGTGGATAGATAAAAAAATATTTTTTTAAAAAATTAATGTTAAAATATAAATTTAAAATAGATAATATATAAATAAATATTTAAATTAAATCAAATGGATAAAGTATTTAATTAATTTTATTTAATTAAAAATCATCTAAATTTTAAAATTTCTGATTATCTAATTATATATTTAAGATACTACAAATATGTCATAATTATTTTTGAAGTTATTTGAAAATAGTGATAAAATCTAATGAGTTGCATGTAATTTAAAAAAAATCTAAAATACGATAATTAATTTTAAAAGGTTTTAAGTTAAAATTAAAATTTAAAACAAATTATAATATAGATAACAAATAAATATTAAAGTTAATGCAAATGGATAATTATCTAAATAACTTTTTATTGATCTAAATATAAAAACAATAAATGCAGTATTTATCGCAATTTTAATATTATATTATATTATATTATATTGGATATATGGATAAATTTTCAAATATTCCGTCCCATATTAAATCATTATATTTTTTTATCTGCATCATATTAAAAATATATTTTAGATGCGGATATACATATGTAACCTTTTTTAAAGATATTTTTTTAAAAATTTATGCTTATTTAAATAAATTTAGACAACCATTTGCTTAAATTTATTTTATATTTATATTTATATTTTAATTTTAATTTTTTACTTTTAGATAATGTGGCATATCATGTCATCATATTGTCACGTGATAATTTTTGAAATTTTCATCGGTTACATTAATATGATTAACTGTAAAATCGATTAATTAGTAATTTTCATTAATAAAATGAGTCAATTGATTTTTTTTTTCATTGAATGCTTAGTTGGCACACTTTTTTTCATAAAATGCTCAATTGATTTTTTTATTTTTTTTATTGAGGACTTTTTTGACACATTAGCCTAAAATATATAAGATAGTATAAATTAAAGGAAAGGGATCACTAACACAAATGTAAGACTGGAGTGATTTTACATCATTTTGTAATTTTTTATATTATTAATTTTTTAATAATTTAATTATCATATTTAAATTATTAATTATTTGTTTTATATATAAAAAAACTTTTAATTATTAAATATATATAGATAATGTTTTACATCGATATGATAAATATATTGAATCAATTTAAAAAATTTATATACATGATAAGTAAAAATATATTAAAATAATTATATTATTAAAATATTAATCATATAAAAAATTATAAAATTACTTAAATTTTACATCGTTATAAATAAATTCCTCTCTTAAATTAAAATAGTTTTATTTGAAACTTTAGTCAATTCTCAACTAAGTGCTAATTTGATTTGAAACTTTAGTTTGTTGTTAACTAAGTGCTTTACACCTCAATAAAGTTTTATAATATTATAGTAAAAATTGGATATTTTAATAATATGTATTATATAAAATGTAAAAATTACATAAAATTAAAGTTCTTGTATAATATTGCACATAAAAATTATAAAAAAAACTCGAAGCCAATGGGTTTCAACCCAATCCGATCCAATAGGGTTGGATTTTCTTTTTGAAAATCAGATTCAAGTAAGGTGGGTTTTGTTTTTAAAAGGGATAATGTCACATTTGTTACTTGTAATTTTATAAAATGATCAATGTAATACTTGAACTATTAATTTGTGTATTATTTGATATTTGTACTTTCATAAGATGTCCAATGTGGTACTTATACTTTGAAAATGTTCAAAATGATATTTGAACTATCAATTTGTGTATTATTTAGTACTTATACTTTCATAAATTGTCCAATGTGGTACTTATACTTTGAAAATGTTCAATATAGTACTTGAATTATCAATTTGTGTATTATTATGGTATCTAAAGTTAACACCCATAGTAAATACTAAGCCAACTAATAAAAATTCGATACATGAATTTTTTTTTTCAAATTATAAATTCCATACGAATAATATAAAATTATGTGAAATAAAAAATAAAACAAAAAATAAATGATATTTGATATCAAGGTATTCGAACTCGTATTCAAGTTCAATAAGTCAAGCAAGAGACATAACTTTTGAGAAATTTTGGCTTATAAAAATTTTGGAATGTTTAGGGTTTTTAAAAAAATTGAAGTGAATGTTTAGGGTCTTTAAAAAAATTGAAGTAATCTTGAGTTAAAAACTGATATTTTTTTAAAGTTAAACTTATGTTGTTTAGGTTTAATTATTTGTTTTTTAAATTTAATTATATTAATTTCATTTATTTTATGCTTTATTTTTTTTTATAATATTACTATCAATGTGGAATTAATTATTTGAAAATAATTATGTGTCGATTTTTTATTGGTTGATTTAGTACTTATTAAAGGTGTTAATTCTAAATATCATAATAATATACAGATAGATAGTTCGGGTACCACATTAAACATTTTCAAAGTATAAAAACCACATTGAATATTTTATGAAAATACAAGTATCAATTACTAGTAATACACAAATTGATAGTTTAAGTTTCACATTGGACATTTTCAAAGTAGAAATACCACGTTAGACATTTTATGAAAGTACAAGTACCAAATAATACACAAACATGCCTAGCCCTGTAGGCTATTTGGAGGTGCATCCACCTAGGGCTTAAGGTTGAAAGAGATCCAAAATATTGTTTTCTAGTTTTTAAGAAGGCCAAATTTTTTAAAAATTTTAAAGAAATTTCACCAACTTTTAAGGGATCTAAAAAAATTTTCTCCAACATTTAAGGAGTCTAAAACCCATTTTATTATTTTGCTTAAGGCCCCAAAAATATCAACAACATTTTTAAAGTACAGGCATCACATGAACATTTTATGAAAGTATAGATACCAAATGTGACATTATCCCTTTTTATCGAGATTGGGTTTAGACCCGCCCTACCCTAGGATATTTACAAAATTACTCCTCATTTTATTTTTATTTATGATTTAACCCCTAAATGATTTTAAGGGCTGTAATTTTATGTACTTGATTTCTGGCAGTGGTTGTTAGTGATTACAAAGTAATGATAGTTGAAATTAGAAATCGGATGCTTGAAAGGGGCATAAACCTGTAGAAACGAACCAAATACAAAATTCGTATGAGACCATGTATATATGTTGTATTTGTCTTGTGCAATTTACATGTATTTAGGGGTGTTCAAATTTCGGTTAAACCGAATTAATCGATTGAATCTAATTAATTTAGTTAATCCGTCGATTAACTAATCTAATTCGGTCGGAGATTAGTTAATAGTTTTTTGAAAGTTCGGTTATCAATTAATTCGGTTCGAAATCGGGTAATTAATCGAATTAACCGAACTTTCAAAAAATCAATCTTATATATTACCAATTCGGTTAATTTCGATTAAATTAGGTTAATTTTAATTTGATTAATTTAGTTAAATGAACATTATCAATTTATTTATTTTTGATATGTTCTATACTTATTTTAACAAAAAATCAAAAACATAAAAATTTTGATTAATTCGGTTCGAAATAGTTTTTTTTTCTTTTTTCATGGTGGTTTGTTTTTAGCCCAATTTTGAACTTGATTTGGGCTGTGCTTCCTTTTATGTTTGTTTGTACTATTTTACTCAATGCTTTATCTTATAATAATATTTTAGTCTTATTTTTTTTTTTAAAAAAATCGATTCAATTAATGATTAAAAATTTAAAAAATTCGATTGGTATTAATTCGGTTCAATTAATCGATCAATTAATCAATTCAACACCTCTACATGGAATCATCAATTGAATTAAACCAATCTATTATAAGCAAATAAATAGCTTTAAACGTATTATATAAATTTGTTAGCATGTTGTTAATACATTGTTTTATAATAAAAGAATTCAGCATATTAGAGTGAATTGTTTTATAATCAATATAACCAAAGATTTGGTTAAATCGAAGAAATAAAATGAAATAAAATTCGATGAGGTATAAAATTTTGGGGTTGAGGTTGGGGTAAGTTCATTCTTTCTAATGTTGGGATCGAGTTGGAGTCGGGAGATGAGAGTAGAATTTAAGGTCGAGGTCGAGGCAGGCTACAATTCACCTTGCATCGTTATCATTATTAATTACACATTTGGTCAAAGCTTATCTGTGATTCGAACTTTTTCTAAATTTTTAAAAAAAATCAAATATATAAAAGAGATTGACTCAACTCAATTTTTTAATTTGTGAAATTAAAAAAATTGCATTGCGAGTTACAAAATACCAACTTTTTTGTATTATACCATTTTTATATTAGTTTGAGATTAGTAGATAATGAAAAAAAGTTTGAAATTAATAAATCTAAAACTATTTATTTTTGTGTTATGATTAAAAATATCAAATTTTATTATATATTTGTTTTATATGAAAGAAAATTTAAAACTAAACACTATTAAACTTATGAAAAATAGTAAATTGTAGCAAATATTTTCGACCTACAGTTAATATTTTAGATTTCCTCAAATTTTAAAATATTTTAATTAAATTGCTAAAATTTAAAAGTTAAATCGATTAAATCATTCCGTTATTAAAACTTTTAATTTCACGATTAAGTGACGGATTAGATTTATTGTGAAATAATTAAAATAAAAAAAATACATGCCTATATACAAACATATATAATGTATCATTGTGAAATTTAGAGTTTTAATTGATATAAGCTTTAAAGTTTGGGAAATTTAGTAAAAAGACCCTTAAACTTTGCACGTCCCTGTCACAAAGTAAAATCATCATCCACTTGAATATTCCGGAATCCAATATCTTTCCTCTCCAAACACCCCCTCCCTCAATACTAAAAGGAATCTATAAATATATTTTTAATTCAAAAAATAGAAGTTTTTCATTTTTGTTCGGCTTTGAAAGCGTTCCATCTCATTTTCCTCTCCGATATTTCTCGCGACTGACTCAACGCCTTGCCTTCTTTATTCTTCGCTGAATCGCTTTCTTTGTTCTTTCTTTTTTTTTTTTTTTCCCGTTTTCACTCTTTTATTTTATTTTTCACTCCTTCTTGATCTTATATTATATGTGAGAATATATATACCTGGAAGTTTCCGATTAGCGTTCTGGCGGTGATTGGCAGCGGAAGACTTTTACCTTCGCATTACTCTTTTTTGTTCGCTCAGATTACTTTTCTTTTTTGAGATATAAAGAGAAAAAGGAAGATTAAGAGATGGTAGGAGCAGGAGATGGAAGAGGATATAAGCAGATAATTGTTGGAGTTTGCGTCATGGAAAAGAAGGTGAAATGCGGAAGCGAGGTCCTTGTCTCTTTTGTTCGCTCGAGTTTTCTACTAAATATATGAAAAAATTATAATTTTTTCATAAAAAATATAATATAGTTGGAAGACGTATGACTTTGTATAGCAATATAATTTATTATTTATTGCTATGTGTTACTGCTTAAATTTTAAGCTTTTAAAATAGTTCCTGCTCTTTTTTCAGGCTTTTTTAGCTCCAATGAGACAGATTTTGGACAGGATTAAGGCTTTTGGCGAATTTGAGGTAGATCAGATATAACTTTTGAACTTTAAATTAATCTGAATTAGTATTGTTTTATTTGTGTATTCTCAAAAAAAGAAGAAGAAAGAATTAGTATTGTTTTATTTATGTATGAGTTGAATTTGATGTAATGTGAATTAGTTTACGGGAAATATAAATGGATAATATGATTTACTCATTTAGATTGATGAAATATGTAAATTTTATTTTTTTGTAAATACTAATTAAGTGTTTGGAATGCTATGCTGGAGTTTTCTAGTGTGTGCTATATTGCACCCTATATTAATCGGACTTGGGTTTAAGTTTGGATATGATATGTGTTCAACACATGCATGCTCAATTTTTTTCCATGCAGTTGAAGGGTACTTCAACGGCCATATTTCTTACATCCATGTCCGAATATGCATGAGATATGAGTGCTAGCCACATGTACTTAAAGAAAAATGTTTTGTTGTTTTGTTGTTTTGTTCTTATGTATTTCTTGCATTGCAATGTCTTTCTTTTCTTTCTTCTTGTAGATTCTCCATTTCGGTGATAGGGTTATTCTTGAAGATCCGATAGAAAGGTACATTTTTGGTTAATTAGTTGAACCGCATTGTCTCAGATTTACATTGTCATATTGTTTATTTGGTTACAATTGGCATTGTTGGTGTCGTTATCATTTATTATTATTATTATTATTATTATTATTATTATTTTAAACTTAGAAGACAAAAGAAAGGAAGAAGAAAAAAGAGGTGGAGGAGATCCACAGATTTGCTAATTAAATTTCCAGTTGAAAGCGGTAAATAGACGGTTGTATTTATGTTGAAAAATTTGAAGTCTTCACTTTTAACTGTTATCTTCCTATTGATTTATTTCTTGTCATTTGTTTTTTCTTCGAAAGGTATAGTTTGAGTCTGAGCAACTGTGTGATTTGACATCATAATTTACCCTGTCTCCTTTCATTGCATGATTATATGATTTTATGAGGGAGTTAAGTTGGAGAATGTGTGAAGGAGATATCCATATTTGTGTAGTGGATGTACTTCTTGTTATCAAACTCTTATGGTCGAGATTCACATTGTTTTTCTTACGTAGCTGAGAGGTCATAATTTCTTATAATTTTGCTTGTTTCAGCTGGCCAATCTGTGATTGTTTAATTGCATTCTACTCCTCTGGATTTCCCCTTAAGAAGGCTGAAGAATATGCTGCTTTAAGGAAGTAAGTTCTTTTATATATATATATATATATATATATATATATATATTGTATGCATGTATTCTATTTGCATGTTCATAATAGGGAATCAATTTGTAACTTCAATGTGGGAAACTTAACATAATGATCAATAACTTTTTGACTGTCATACTTTACATTTTTTTTTTTTTGGAATTTCATACTATACATTTGGGATTATACCTTCTGGGGGTAATTTATGGCTATTTGAGCTGTCAATCAAGCCTATCTGGCTACAAGTAATGAGCTAGAAGTTGGTCAAGTAACGCCTTAAAAAATTAAAGAATTCAGAGACATGAGATTACTTCAAAATTCTGATATTTCCTTTTGTATATAGGTCTTGAAATTAAATTCCATTGAAAGTTAATTATTTATATTAATTCTGATTGGATCTTGGGTCTAACTCATCAGCATCAATCCATCAATATGATGAGGTATGAGGTCTATGGATATAAAAGTATTAGGTCTCAATCCAAATGGAGTGTTAGTGAATGCTCAAGAGGAGTGGATTACTTTTTGAAATTCTGAAGATAATTATGTTCAAGGTGATGATCAATTAATATCTCTCTAGTTTAGGTTGGGAAAGTCTTAAATTTCTCTTTTGTATGATTGCAAGGGGAAGTGCCACAGTATGGCTGTTTTATTAAGTGCCATGGTCTCCACTATTAGAGTCTAGACCTCCAGTAACTTTAGCCCTATTTATAGTCAATTTAACTTATATCTATCCATCCGTGTAAGTGGAGCCACAATCGGATTATTCCATCTCAACTATGTGGTTTTTTTTCAGCAGAATCAATCTCTTAAAGATCGGAGAAAGCTAATTTCTGCCACAGTTCCAATTTTTTAATCTATAGAACATCTACTAGTTTATTACATTATTTTGATCAATCTAGTTCTTTGAATAATAACAATTTCTTCTTTTCTATGCCAAGCAAGCAGTAATTAATTATGTTTTGCTACTATTTCTGCTCTATGATTCAGACCGTTCCTTGTGAATGAGTTGGAGCCACAACACCTTCTTCATGATCGACGGAAGGTATACGAGGTATACATCCTAAGCATCCATCTTGACGTTGTGGTTTTGACCCTTTTCCAATTAGAAAAATCAAGACCACTCCACCTCACCTAAGTAACCTAAGTACTTTGTGGCAGCTTTTTTAGCTCATATATGTTGCTTTTCATAAACCTTCATCCTTTGGGATGTAGGTGAGAGGCTCTTAGTGGTAGTTTGGTTCTCCTGTTCCCCATGTAATATTGTAAAGTTTGAATATTGATTGACAGGAAGATTAAGGCTAGATCTATACCATAATCGGTCAAAGCTTCTATTCTTTGAGTAAAACCAATATCCTTTTAGCTTATCTGAGAACTGATTATATAAATGGTTGAAATGTATGATATTATAGCAGCTGATTGACAAAGACTAACCTTATTATTTTGGGATTCAAGCGACTTGAAATGTTTGGTATCTCTGTTCCAAGATATGCCCTTGTAAATAGAGAAGAACCATACCAAGAGCTGGATTACTTTATTGAAGATGAAGATTATGTTGAGGTCCATGGAAATCGTTTCTGGAAGCCATTTGTGGAAAAGCCTGTTGATGGTGAGTTTGGTCCTTAAACTTCCCTTTATCTTCTTCCATCTGTTAGCTCCTCACCGGTATCCTAAGCATGAAATTAATGTGGTTCTTTGTGGCCTTTCTTGTTTCCATAAAATTTGACTTGCAACTCGAAGAGTATGTTAAAGTGTCTATTCTTTTCGGTCAAGAAAAAAGATCAAATACTGGACACCTAATCTATTGCTCATTAATTTCATTCTCGTCTGACAAAATTTGAATATGTTCTTTCTGTTTGTATATAGTATGGGGCAAGGATCAATAAAGTTATTGCATGTGCAATGTATTTAGAGAACTGTTTCCTTACATAATATTTATTTATTGACTGGTTTGATCTATAGAATTAAAGGGGCGTAACTTTTTCTTTTTGCGGTTTCTTATACAACCATTTTTCTAAAATGAAAGTGATTTTGAATAAAAATATAAGATATGCTTATTGATTTTATGGAACGTTGAATAACAACCATCTTCCTTATGAAAATTGTTAAGACATGTGCATCTACAAATCCACACGCTTGCCTAGTTCAATTTTAACATTATCTTGCCAGTTTAATAGGTTCATGAAATTGAGTCTTGAAACCTTATTCATGATGCTTGGGAGGATTCCTGTTCTTTGATCTTTGTTACTGTGCTGCAACTCTGGCTTGATTGCAACTCTTTTTTCCAGTTTTGCCTGTATGTTAACAATTTTTTTTTTGAAGGGGATGATCATAGTATAATGATATATTACCCTAGCTCAGCAGGTGGAGGCATGAAGGAATTGTTTAGGAAGGTCTGAATATTATCTTGAACTTCTGGCTAGAACATTTTTGTAATTTTTGAAGCTCTGATATGGATTTTATAAGCCTTTTTTTGGAAATGCTTTTAACTTTTTGCCTGATTTAAGGGGCAAACTGTTGTTAATGCAGCAGTTGATACGCCAAATAGCTGTTCATGATTGTTTTGATATTCTACTGGAAAATGATTGTAATGTGGTATAGTTTCTCTTTTGTAGGTTGGAAACAGATCAAGTGAGTTCCATCCTGAAGTTAGAAGAGTAAGACGTGAAGATTCTTATATATATGAGGAGTTTATGCCAACTGGAGGAACAGATGTCAAGGTTATACATTTTGGCGTACAAGTTTTGTACTTAATTTAGTATACTTTGATTGGTTATTATATGAAACCTGATTCTTATTATTGTTGCAAACTTTTCTGCATTCATTAGTGCACTATTTACATTTAACTTTGTTTGACTAGTAGAGTGGAGGGAAACAGCGTATAAGGGTAGCTTCGCATTTTCTGTTTCTGTGAACTTTTATACTAGTAGTTCAGGTATTGAATATTGGTTGATTAGGCAGTTATTTGCATTAGGAAGAAACAACTATTCTATATGCAGACACTACATTTGTTTTTTATGGTTCTGCTGGGTCTTTCTTTTAGGTTCTTTAACTTTTAGTGATAGTCATATTGTGCTTTCTTTCCCTCTGTCTGTCTCTCTTATTGGCAAGGTTGTCTGCTTATCCTGTCAAATGAATATAGGTCTATACTGTCGGTCCTGAATATGCACATGCTGAGGCTAGGAAGTCTCCTGTTGTTGATGGTGTCGTGATGAGAAATCCTGATGGCAAAGAAGTAAGTATTTGGTAATATATTAATCAAAAGCATGTTCTTTACTTCTTCTCTTTGATGTATGCATCTGAGCACATGTTCAGAAATCCCATTATTTGGTCCTTACGGTTCCTTGACAATCACTTGTTTCTTCGTCAATTCTTGATTTTCAAGCAACCTCTTATCCTTTACCCTTTCAGTGCTTGGGCTATGGAGGGATGTTTTATCTGCAGATTAGCATGTAGTTTCAATTAAACTGTGGTTGTTTTTATCATCTTTGAGAGTTGAAGTGGATGATGAACAATATTTGTTGGATTCAAATTATTAGGAGATTGTTTCAGTTGGATTCTGTCATGCTAAAGAGATTAAATCCATGTCATCTGGTGAAAATATATTGAAAGTCAAAGTATACGCAAGACAACTATAAAAGAAGTTAATCATAACTAAGACATGCTTATGATGCGCATATTGCTTGATATGTTTTGATCCAGTGCAATGACTTAAATCATTGCCCTTATCTTTATGGTGTTGCAGAGTGAAGAAGGGCCAATCAAATACATGGTCAAGTCAATAATTTAGCGGGAAAATCATATGTAAAAGATCATATGCTAAAGCCTGAAATTTGGGTCTATCTTGCTTGTGTAATGGTTTATATTATTTGTTTTGTATTGTGGCAGATCACTTCCTTTAATTGCAGAGTGAAAAGTGATGGAAGGGTTAATTAATTATTATCGATGCATAGAATGTATAATACATTACATAATGAGCTATCTTATTGGCTACATAATTAATGCAGAAGGGTTTTTAGTTATTACTAATGTAGAACATTTCGTACATTACATAATGAACTACCTTATTTTCTAACACAACTGATTCACTGCTATTTGATTTTCACATGGAGGTTGGAATATATGATTTTTGAACATATCTCTATTACCTAATGACAGATCAGATATCCTGTGTTGCTGACACCTAATGAGAAGCAAATGGCTAGGGAAGTTTGCATTGCATTTAGGCAAGCGGTATGTCTATTCCATCTTATTTGTGAAATTTGCCTTGGTTTTTGATCCTTATCTATTTATGGCAATGTATTTTCTGCTATATGATATCTACTGGAAATTACTGATTGTTTTGCTTTTTTTTGCAACTTCAGCTTTTTGTCTTCTGGTTTCTGATGGTTTGAAACATGAGTTTTGTTAGAATAATGTGCTCATAGAGATTCTTTTTTGCATACAGAGAATCTTTCATAAGTTCATATTAGCTTGTTAAGATATTATTGGCACTCATTTCTTTGTTATATGTTTTACCATCATATTTTAGCGCTTAGATTTTTTCTATTCTTTTCTTCTTTTTTTTTTTAATATTTAGTTTTTCCTTTCCAACTAAGTTTGAAGTAATGGGATTAAAAGATTTGTTTGCATGTTAAAGTTACTATCAGTTGGATTTATGAAGAATGATTTCATGCAATTGTAGGAAAAAAACATATATTGTCTTTTTGGAGGTTGTCTGGATGATGTTGCAACAATAACTGGCACTTGTAATGACCTTTTCTTTTTAAATAAACTTAGAAGACGGGGTTTTTTCAAGAGGAACCTGTTTTCTTGGTGTTGAAAGAAATGCTTAACCTAAATCAAGATTTATTTTTCTCTATTAAGTGCTTTTATCCCACATCTGTTAAATATTAGGTTTCTTGTGGTCTTGTATTAAAGTTGGGTCCCTCCACCTATTACCGATTGGTATTAGGTCGTATGCTAAACATGATATCAAAGCCCTAGTTTTATTATTTTGTTCTCCCTACCTAACCACATGTGAGGTTGATGAGCTTTGGTAGGTTGTCCACGTGTAGATCTTGTGAGCTACGCATGAGGGGGAGTGTAACTAGGTGTTATTCCACATTTGTTAAGTATCAAGTTTCCTGTAGTCTTCTACTGAAGTTGGGTCCCTTCACCTATTTTCAATTGGTTTTAGGTTTGATGCTTAATATTCTCCATTTGTAATGGTTTATATGGCATACCATTTTAATAACCAGTTTGGATTCTTGCAGGTGTGTGGATTTGATCTTTTGCGTTCCGAGGGGCGGTCATATGCTTGTGATGTGAATGGATGGAGTTTTGTGAAAAATTCACACAAGTATTAGTTTCTCGTCTTGTGATTACGGTGTTGTTCATATCATTATTTTTCGTTTGATTATGCTACATATTGTCTTGAATTCAATATCTCAGTTATTATTTTCTGTCTGTGTGTGTAAAGTAATTCACTCTTCGTCATTTAATTTTAAATTTTCTTATATCATGTATCATAGACAGAAAGATGAGGAAGAAAAAAACTCGCATTTGTGCATGCTGGCCCTGAATATAATGATGTCTTTAAGGTGTTGCACGGTATGAATGATTGAAAGTGATAAAAATGAAAAAGTTGTCAATCCAATGGTTAAGCTACAATGTATGATATATGAAACCGAACCATTGGATTAGCAAATTTTCCATACTTACCCCTTTCCAGCCTTCCTACCAAGCAAAGCCTAAGTGCTTGATCTTGGTGTTCTATTTTCTTTTCTTGTCTATTCTCTGTGTGTGCTTTATTATGTTTCCAATGGAACTTATCTAGTATTTTTCAGTCAATGAAACTAAGTGCAATATAACATGCTCACCAATTATTTGGACTTTTATAAAGAAATGCTTCTGCATTTGTTAGATGCAATAAAATCGAGCTAGATTTCACTTTCAATATAAAATATTCAAAGTGTTAATGATAACTGCTACAAGTCAACCATGGATTTTGGTGTACCAATTATAAGGAAGATAACAAAAATCTTCCATCCAAAGCTTTGTTTCTCCTTATATATGATGGGGGAAAAAGAAGTTTATTTAAAGCTTGCATGTTCATTGTTTTTTGTATTCATTTAATTAATTTCTATTGATAGACTCACTGGTAGAACTGGTGTTTATTTTTTCCTTGTTCTTAACTTACTACTGTCATGTTGCCTTTTTTTTTCATTTGTTATGAATAAGACTTACAGTCCAATACAGGTATTATGATGATGCTGCTTGTGTGTTGAGGAAGATGTTTTTAGATGCAAAAGCACCTCATCTTTCTTCGGTAATACCACCAACATTACCATGGAAAGTAAATGAGCCCGTCCTGCCTTCTGAAAGACTTACACGCCAAGGAAGTGGAGTCATTGGTTCATTTGGGCAGTCTGAGGAGCTACGTTGTGTTATAGTTGTTATTCGACAGTATGTTACTACACTTTCCTTGCTGTTGTTTTTTTGGTTTGTTAGAATGCTCAACTTTTAATTGCTAAACTAACTATCCTCATTGAGCACAGTGGTGATAGAACTCCCAAGCAGAAGGTGAAATTGAGGGTTACTGAGGAAAATCTTCTAAACTTGATGCTAAAGTACAATGGGGGACGACCCAGATCTGAGGTAACTATTTCACTTTTGTATACCCTATATTTATTCTGCTGATAATTCTGTTGTCTAAGCACCTATTGTTTGTCATCACTTTTTCAGACAAAACTTAAAAGTGCTGTTGAATTGCAAGATTTATTAGATGCCACAAGGATGCTTGTACCCAGGTTGCTCTTCATATTTCATACTTCTTTTTTGATCTAGCAGAAAACTTTCAGATATTCCCCTCCCAACATCTCAACATCAAAAGGAATGAAAACAAAAGTTTGTACTGGTTATTTTTTACCAGACAGGAAGAGGATTTGCAACAAATTTAGTAGGATAGAATTTGGGGTTGCTTTAAACGAGGAAAATTTTGGCTATATTGTGGGTGCAAACTAGTGATTTTATGGTTAAATTGGATAAGAGAAATTGAGAAGGTGATTAGTGCTCCTTGGTTAGATTAAAAGGGAGAAGACACGGTTTTGAGAGCTTGAACAAAAAAGGAGAAATAAATTCAGCTGTCGTTCTGTTATGTTATAGTAACTTCGAAGGCCTTCTTTCTTTGTATTCTTTAGGGGTTGGGGAAGGGGGGCTGTATACTACCTCAAGAAATATTTGCATATCTTTATTTTTTTCATAAGAAAGCACATTATGAAATGGAACGGTTAGAACTTATTTTGAAGATTGGTAATGATTCAATGTTGTTTATTTATGTGATATAGACCAGATGTTGGAAGTGATAATGAAGCTGAAGATCTTGAGCATGCTGAAAAGCTTCGTCAAGTTAAGGCAGTACTTGAGGAGGTTATCAATCTTGAAATTACTTGCTTTATCAATCTATTAACTCTAGTCTAGGATATTCATTTTATTGTTCTAGTTACTTTGCTCTTCAAATGATCTCTGTGTCGTGGATAGAGAAGTTAACGGTTCCTTATTCCTTCATTGTCATAAATGTAACATTTCTTTATACACACAACACACGCATATATAACTATTTTTTCCCTTTTCTTTTAATTGCTTATTTGGGCTGTTTATCACATAATAAATTCTTTGGTTTTCAGGGGGGACATTTTTCTGGTATTTACAGAAAGGTTCAATTAAAGCCCCTTAAGTGGGTTAAAGTTCAAAAAAGTAATGGTGAAGGTGAAGAAGAACGGCCTGTTGAAGCTCTGATGGTTCTTAAATATGGGGGTGTGCTTACACATGCTGGGAGGAAGCAGGTAATAATTTAGCTCTCAACTTTTCATCAAATTATCCTTTAGTTATAAAAGTCGCTTTTCACTTAAGATGCTAAACCACCCCTAAAAGTTAAGAAGAATTATTTGAATTTAAGTGAAGATGACATTGGAAAGTTCAACATGAGAAGGGCATAGTGAATTTAAAGTGAGGATTCATTTTGAGACATCTAAGGTTGGAAGGAAGGAAATTTGTGAGGCAGAGGGGGATAAAAGTTTAACTAAATTTCTCTCTTCATTTGTTTGATTTTCCTTTTCTTTTCTATTTGATTTTTCTTTTGTCTCTCATTACCATGCAGGCAGAAGAACTGGGTAGATACTTCCGAAATAATATGTATCCAGGTCACTGCAATCAATTCTAACCTTTGACTGTTAATGGTTTTCTGCAACCTATATGAGTGTAACGTGTGTTATATGTGCCAGGTAGATAAAATAGTGATAATTTTAGTTGTCTGAATCTTTTCTTGATGAATTTTTATAAAATTACAGGTGAAGGTACTGGCCTGCTTCGCCTTCATAGTACATATCGTCATGATCTGAAAATTTACAGTTCTGATGAGGGCCGTGTGCAGGTAGGTATGCTTTGAGTGGTAAATGAGTATATATAATTTAATCTTCTCATTATTCACAAATTGTTGATCTGACTATTTGTACTTCATTCTGAACTCAGTTATCATATACTTATTGCCATTTGGCATCATCAGTAGGTTTTTAAATTAAATCATTTAACAGATGTCTGCAGCTGCTTTTGCTAAAGGCCTACTTGACCTTGAAGGGCAGCTAACGCCAATCCTGGTTTGTACCGTTTACTTAACAAGTTCATTCTGCCTTTTGACATTGAGCTTGCATGACTGAATTGGTTATCTTATCAAGGTCTCCCTTGTTAGCAAGGACTCCTCTATGTTGGATGGACTTGAGAATGCGAGCATTGAGATGGAAGAAGCGAAGGTTTGTATCTCCTCTTGCCTTGATTTGATAAGCAATTTTTATATCGTATGACAATTCAGTAAACTAGAATTCTTGGCTTGGTAAATGGATTGATTTATCTATCCGTCGAGTACAAAAACTACTATGCTGCATAAATTGATTAAAGTATGGTTGGATCAACAGGAGAGCTTTGAACAGGTTTATTTATGATCTTGAATAAGCTGTCTATAATCTGGAGAATCAACTAAGATCTCTCACGGATGTTTGAAACTTTTTGACTTTGCATCATACTCTTGATTTATTTTTTGCTAAACATTTAATGTCAAATTAAGAACTAACATAAAAAGTTTTCTTTTAATATTGATGACCTAGATGTAAACTTTCTAAGCATTAGTTGATTTGAAAGATACAATAATAAGATGTATGGGAAATTCCTTTTGGATGTTGGAATTCAACAATTGGAAAGCAGATTTTCTGTGCATTCTATATCTCATTTTTTTACTTGCAACAATTAAAAGGAGCATGGCTATTCAGGGAAAAAACAAATAAAGAACATGAGCAAGTTTTTGTAAGTTTGGCCAAATTTAAAGTGAGGAGTTTACCCCTAAGATTGTTAATGCTACTAATAGCTATGTGTGTTTCTTTTATGCGTTTCTTCCTGACTTTGAGTTTAGGAATCTGTTTAACTCCTAAAAACTTTAAGCCACTAGGCGAGGAGTTGAGGGTCCAATTGTGGATTGTATACTTCCCTTTGTTAACATGCTCCTTCATGTGCAAGCCCTTTGGGCTTAAAAACATGGGTAAAAGCACATTGACATCTAGCTTGTGGTCAAATTTGATTGTACATAATGTGCCTATTGTAGAAACTTTGTATCACTTTGATTAAAAGAGACTTTGATACAATGTTCATGAGCTACCTAAAAGTTAAGTTCTAACTTTCAAGTGTGTGCTTAATAATGTTTATGTTGAAATTAGAGATGAAATTAGAGAAGAATACTCTAATATATTGAGGAAAAAACTCTCTCAAGTATATTCTAATAGAAAAATTTACATGTCTATTTATACTAAAAGAGTAGGCCTAACTAAGGAAACATAATCAATACATTAAATCAATAATTCTAATTTTAAGCTAATTTAATCCCTAAAAATCAGTAATGAGATTAGCTGAGATAAGCTGCCAATACTCCCCCTCAAGTTGGTGCATAGATGTCACACATGCCCAATTTGCAAACCAAATTATGATAGCTTCTGTTGTTAAGTCCTTTAGTGAACACATCAGCTAATTGCTTGTCAGAGGCTACATGACTTAAGCCCAAGATGCTAGTAGTCAACTTTTCTTTGATGAAGTGTCGATCAATTTCTATGTGCTTTGTTCGATCATGTTGTACTGGGCTTTGGGCTATACTGATGGTGGCCTTGTTGTCGCAATATTAGGATAATTTTCCTTTATTTGACAACTTTAATTCCTCAATAACTTTTAATAACCATAGTAGCTTGCAAATGCCTTGAGCCATGGCTCTATATTCTGCCTCAGCACTGACCGAGCAGCCACACTTTGCTTCTTGCTTCTCCAAGTGACTAGGTTTCCTCCCACAAGTGTGCAATATCCAGATGTAAACCTCCTATCATCCCGAGATCCAGCCTAATCTGCATCTATAAAAGCTTCTATCTGGAGATGACCATGTTTAGAAAAGAGACCTTTTCCTGAGGCAGACTTTAGGTAGCGTAGAATGCGAAAAACAGCCTCCATATGAGACTCTCGAGGATCATGCATAAACTGACTTACCAAACTGACTGCATATGCTATGTCAGGTCTAGTGTGTGAGAGATAAATTAGTCTACCAACCAATCTTTGATATCTTTCTTTATCCACTGGCTCTCCTATTCCAGCTTGCAACTTATGATTGCTTTCTATAGGTGATTCTGCGGGTTTGCATCCCATCATACCTGTCTCAGTCAAGAGGTCTAGGATGTATTTTCTTTTAGATATAAAGATTCGTTTCTTTGATATGGCAACTTCAATTCCCAATAAATAATGTAACTTCCCTAGATCTTTTATTTCAAATTCTTGAGCCAAACATTGTTTCAGTCAGCCATTTCTTCCTCATCATCTCCTTTCATACAATAAGAAGAGTGATCTTACCCTTGTGATGTTTCATAAAAAGGTTATGATCAACATTGCTTTGTTGATAACCAAAAGTGATCATAGCTTTGCGGAATCTGTCAAACCATGCTCTGGGAGATTGTTTTAATCCATACAATGCTTTCTTCAATCTGCATACTATCCCTTGCATTTATGCATCATCAAATTCAGGAGGAATCTCCATATATACTTCCTCTTCTAAGTCTCCTTGTAGGAATGTATTCTTCACATCAAATTGTTGTAGGTTCCAGTCAAGGTTGGCTGCACAAGATAACAAAATTCTGATGGTGTTCATTTTGGCAACAGGGGCAAACGTCTCTTGATAGTCTACTGCATAAGTTTGAGTGAAGCCTTTAGCAACCAATCTGACTTTGTACCTCTCAATTGAACCATCAGACTTGTGTTTCACAGTAAACACCCATTTGCATCCCACCAAATTCTTGTCTACTGGAGGAGTGACTAGCTCCCAAGTCTCATTCTTTGCTAGTGCCTTCATTTCTTCAACCATGGCTTCTTTCCACTTGGGATCTTCAAATGCTTCAAGCCAATCCTGTGGAATAGACACAGAGGACAAAGACAAGGCAAAAGCTTTATAGGGAAGGGACAATGAGTCATAAAAGATAAAGTTAGACATAGGGTGTCTAGTATAGGACCTAACACCTTTTCTTTGGGCAATTGGTTTATCTAAATCATTAGGGGGTAACTCACCAAAAGAGGAAGATTCTTGGCTCATAGTAGGTTGCATGATGGCTTCTTCTGTTTTAAGCCTTCTTGAATACGTCTTTAAATTTGGTTTGTCCAAACGTCCAACAATCTCCTTTTGAAGAGTAGTTTCCCCCTGAACAGTAGCTTCCTTTTGAACAATGGTGCTTTTTGGAATAAGGTTTTCAAGAGTTACTGAGTCCGGTATCACTTCTCTCATTGTTCTCCCCTTGAAGAGGTGATTGAGTTGTATCATAATAGGGCTTAGTTTCTCTGAATGTAACATCCATTCTAATGAAAGATCTTCGTGAAGGAGGATAATAACACTTGTAACCTTTCTGTGTTGGAGAATACCCAATGAACACGCATTTAAGGGCTCGTGGATCTAATTTGCCTGCTTTCCAATCATGGACATAACAGAGACATCCAAATATCTTGGGAAAAACAATATATTACTTTTACCTTGTAAAGTTTCCAAGGGACTTTTGAAATTAAGGGTTCTGAGTGGCATTCTACTAATAAGGTAGGCGGCTACAAGAATTGCGTCCCCCCAAAATGGTTTTGGAAGGTTCATGGAAAACATGAGATCTGGCGATTTCTAGCAAATGTATATTTTTCCTTTCAGAAACCCCATTCTGTGAACTAGTATTGGGACAAGTTGTTTGATGAATTATCCCATAAGACTCCAAATAAGTATCAAAATTGTACTCCGTACCATTGTTAGTTCTAAAAAATTGTATCTTAGCATCAAATTGAGCACACCATTTTATGAAAAGATTGAAAGCATGTAAACACATCATTTTTTTATTTTAGCAAATACACCCAAGTCATCCTAGTGCAAAAATCAATAAAAGTAACAAACCACCAATTATTAGATAATGACATGTCGAGTTGGTCTCCAAACATCAGAATGATTAGTCATAAAAGGAGTATTACTTCTATTATTTCTCAAAGGATAAGAATTTTTAGTGTGCTTAGCAAACTCACAAGCTTCACAAAACAATAAATCAAACCGAGTCTTTGAAAATAATCCGGGATATAACTTTTCCATAACAAAAAATGATGGGTGTCCTAACCTTTATGTCACCTCATTATTTCTTGGTTGATAACCTTATTACCTCCAAAAAAGGCTTGAACAATTTCACTACTGTTCTCCAACATATATAAGCCATCATGCAATCTACCACTGCCAATCTTCTTTCCTGTCTGAAGGTCTTGAAATGCATAATGATCAGGAAAAAACTCAATTTTGCAGATTAAGGCATTTGTGATGGCACTAACAGATAAAAGGTTAATCGGAAAACGAGGAACATGTAGTACAGAGTATAGTTTAATATTGGGTGTACAGTTGACAGAACCTGATCCAATTACAGAAGTAAAAGACCCATTGGCTATCTTGACACTTTCTTTTGTTTGACTTGGGAAGTAGTTTAAAAAACTTTTAAAGGAACTTGTCATGTGTCTATTCGCATCGGAATCAATAATCCATGAGTCAGTATTAATACGAGTATTAAAGGCATTACCTGACTCTACAAAATTGGATGTTGGAGTCTTTTTTAATTCTGCCATTTTTTCTCTAAAAAATGCACCACGAGAGCCAAGAACAGCAAGGAAGATCGGAAAAACACCAACAAAGTCAACAGTGGAGAATCAAACTTGACGGATGTGAATTGCACGTGCCGGCGCGTGAGCAAGTACGTCGAAGCTGTGGGTGGCGTGTGAGAGCCATGTAAAAAATGTTTGTTTACCGGATTTGGAGGTTTTGCCGAAAATGAGGTTGTGACTCTGTTGAAAGGGGCAGTGAGAAAAAAAATAAGCCGAAAAATGGAGAGTACCAAATTGGATTTTCTAGGGTTTGGAAATTTCAAACAAACAAAAAAAAAGGCTCCCTAAATCTGGATTCTCATGCTCTTGATACCATGTTGAAATTAGAGATGAAATTAGAGAAGAATACTCTAATATATTGAGGAAAAAACTCTCTCAATTATATTCCAATGGAAAACATGTCTATTTATACTAAAAGAGTACGCCTAACTAAGGAATCAATACATTAAATCAGTAATCCTAATTTTAAGCTAATTTAATCCCTAAAATCAGTAATGAGATTAGCTGAGATAAGCTGTCAACAGTTTATAACTTTAAGGACATGTTACTTAGTTGTATGGTCATTAGTTATCACCTTTGACTTCATCTTATTCTACATGGTACTTTGTAGTACCTTGTTCTCGATACATGGGTTCCATGAGTTACCACCATGCACTTCCCCCTAGAACAGGCATAAGGATAGACATGAATGGTCATGTAAGGTGGTAAAACTATTGTTTCATGTTTAACAATCTGCTGATATTTTTTAGTGCAGCTTTAGACTATTTTTTTTGTTTTGCAGACTAGACTGAATGAAATTATAACTTCGAGTGCAAGGACAATTCCTAGTAATGGAACATCTGAGTGTCCTTGGATGGTTGATGGAGCTGGATTGCCTTCTAATGCTTCTGAGCTCCTTCCCAAACTGGTAATTTTCACCATATCAAGTAAATATGCAACAGTTCATTGACACCTTCAGATCTTGTTACTTATCAGTTCTAGCTCATTTCCAAGTCACTTAAGGTTAGGTGGGGTAATTCAAAATTTTACTGCCCTAATCAAGATTGATTTGCTAAGTTTTTTCCTTTTTCCTTTTTTTTCTTTTTATACCTGTTATATGCAGGTAACTTTGACTAAGAAGGTTACCGAACAAGTCAGAGTACTTGCCAAGCATGAAGATGAGAATCTTGCTGAGACAAGCCCATATGATGTGATTCTCCCCTATGACCAAGCAAAGGCACTTGGTAAAACAAATATTGACATTGATCGTATTGCTGCTGGATTGCCTTGTGGTAGTGAGGGATTCCTTTTGATGTTTGCTCGGTGGAAAAAACTTGAAAGAGATTTGTATAATGAACGTAAAGAGTAAGTATCTACCTTTCTTCTTGATCATACTTGTGGTTGAGGTGTCTAAATAGGCTGTCAGTTCCATCATATTTCCCATCATTTAGATTGTATATGAAGGGCTTTATTGTATTTCCTAACATTGGACTTTCATGCAGACGTTTTGATATAACTCAAATTCCTGATGTTTATGACTCTTGCAAGTGAGTAATTGCTTCATTCTATTAATAAAATTTTGTTAGAATACCCTATGCTCAACAAATTTTATATTTCAGAAAGTATATGTGGAAATATCCTTTATTGCTGGTTTAAGTATTTATCTTTGCAAATTGCCTCCTCTTTTTTAATTTCCTTTTTATATATTCTTTGATTTATTCCTTTGAATTTGTTCCATGATTTTTTTCAAGGAGTTTGTGATATGGATGCTTTCTTGCAATTAGAGTTTTAGATTTATTTAATTTGTTTATTATATCAGGCTTTATTAAGAGTTTTAGTTTTACTTATTCTCCCTATTATATTAGGTTTTTATTTCCCTTATAAATTCTAAGTTAGGAATTCTATTAGGACTCTTTCCTTTGTTATTAACAGCCTATAAAAGGCTGCCAATATGAAATAAAGAGCAAGCAATTATTTTATAAAAAGAAACGTTATTTTGAGAGGGGCTTTAGTCAAGGATGAATCTGCCTTTTGAGCAACCATAGGTCGAAGCAAGGCTTCTTCCTCGTCTAGACCTGTGATTAGATCCTATGCCAAGGCGCATAACAACTTGGTATCGAAGTCAATTATCATGGGTGACAAAAAGACTTTGACAGCCAAGTTAGAGGTTTTCATGGAACAAATGGCTACAAGGTAACAAGCATTAGAGGAGTATATGGCGATGTTATCCCTTTTGGTCCAAAAGACATCAAAAGGGAATTTAGAGAAAATTAGTGAAGAAAAGGGTAGCAACGAAGACAGAAAAAGGAATTCAGACCCGCAACAAGGTGGGTGCATGGTGCCACGATACTCTAAGATGAATTTCCCACTTATGATGGTGTTAGAGATCCTTTAGGGGGGCTGAAAAGATGCGAAATTTTTTTTGGTAATCAGCGGACTAACGAAGAAGACAAAGTAGACTTAGCTGCATTCCATCTCTTAGGAGAGGCACAATTGTGGTTTGATCAAATGGAAGAAGAGGCAAATCTTGATTGGGGGCGCTTCAAAGAGTGTTCTCGTGTAAGGTTTGGGCCACCCATGAGTAATAATCCCTTGGGGGAACTTGCAAACCTGAGACAAATTGGGACGGTAGAAGAATATCAATGCCAATTTCAATCACTGTTGGCTAGGATTGCTGATCTTAAACCTCGACAACAAGTAAACCTCTTTATTGTCGGGTTGGTAGAGGAACTTAGAATTGATATTGAGATGTAACAACTGGAAAACCTTGGAGTTGCCATGAATATGGCTCGAACATTGGAACGTAAACAAAAGGTCTTCCAAACTGTCGTCTCATGTCATCTTGAGTTGGCCAACTTCCCAAAACACTGGCAGCAATTCAATCATTCCAACAACTAAGAGCATTGCAAAGGGAGGAAGACAAAAAACGGAACCAACGGGGAACAATGGCAAAATATATTCTTCTGCACCATTTATTAAGAGATTGACACGGGTAGAAATGGTGGAAAGAAGGGCTAAGGGGTTGTGTTATAATTGTGTCGAGTCTTATTCCATGGGACACAAATGTAAAAGGTTATTTTGGATAGAAGTACCAGATGTTGAAGGCAAGCAAGATGACGATGAGATAGATGATTTTGGATAAGTTCTGAAGCTTATTTTGAATTTGAGCTTGAGGACAAGCTCAACTCCGAGAGGGGGAGTAATGATATGGACGCTTTATTGCAATTAGAGTTTTAGATTTATTTAATTTGTTTATTATATCAGGCTTTATTAAGAGTTTTAGTTTTACTTATTCTCCCTATTACATTAGGTTTTTATTTCCCTTATAAACTAAGTTAGTAATTCTATTAGGACTCTTTCCTTTGTTATTAACAGCCTAGCATGTTTCTCTATCTTGATTATAAAATTCAAACATTCATTATATCAAAAGGTCTTGGCTCTTAGAAGTTTAATGCTTCTGCTTTATTTTCTGATTGCTTATATATTTTTCTGTTAATCTAATTTTTGACAGATATGATCTTCTGCATAATGCTCATCTTAATCTAGAAGATTTGGATGAACTCTTCAAAGTTGCCCAGGTACAAAAAACTTACGACCATAGAGATTTATGTTGATCTTTCATAATTGCTATATTAGCAATTTATTTGTATTTAATCTCATGTAGCTATACTTGCCTTTTGATCTACGACCTCTTTATCTACATAATCTCATTTGCTTATTTTGATGATTACATCATATTGCTTTTTAAATTGGCTTCCTTGCCTCTATAGTAAAAGTTACAAGTTTTTTGTGTTGGAAGTGTGGGAAAAAGGAATAGGCTTATTATCAAACATGAATCCTGCTTGTTGACCACCACATCATTTTTTGGCCTAATCGTCCACTGTTATTATTGTTGCAGCTTCTTGCAGATGGTGTCATCCCTAATGAATATGGGATTAATCCAAAACAAAAGCTAAAAATCGGTTCAAAGGTGATCCCTTTTCCTTGCAGCATATCTCATTCAATTAGAAAGGTTTGAACAAAAGATCAAAAATTTAGTACGTTTACTGAGTGCTGGAATTAAGTCAAAGACTAAAAAACTAAATGGGGATGTGGCATTTTGTTTATTAGGGATAAAATATATTTGCGTGACTATTGATTCCCCTTTCAACAACAATGCACATTTGTGCAGCCTTCATTAATGCAAATGAAGTACTGTTAGTACTGATGTGTGATTAAAGATGGCCTGATTTTTATTCTGTCCCTCCAGATTGCACGCCGTTTATTGGGCAAAATTTTGATTGATCTGAGGAATACTCGTGAAGAAGCCCTTCATGTTGCTGACGTAAAGGGTAATCAAGACAACTGCTCAAACTCAACCAAAACTGCAAAGGCTAATAAAATTTTTCCACCAAAGCTTTCCATCAAGACTGATGACATAAGATCTAATACCACAAGTGAAATTTCAACAGATCAAGATGATGATGATAATAAAGAGACCAAATACCGTTTGGACCCAGAGTCCGTATGTGAACCTTTATGCTTTGTTCTCTATATTTTAGTTTGTCTTCTTAAATTTTATTCTTACTCAATCAGGTATGCAAATGTCATGACACCTGAGCGCCACGTGCGAACACGCCTTTACTTCACATCAGTAAGTGCAAACTGTAAAAGAACTAGCTAACGTTCCTCTTTCAATCATTCAGCTACTATTTTTGCTTGTTCTTTACCATTTGCCCAGGCTCATCAGCCTTTATTTGCGTGACTTCCCAAATTTGCTACCTATTTACTTACAGTGTTACATCATTTGGCATCAACTCTCTGACAGGAATCGCATATTCATTCCCTCATGAATGTAATTCGGTACTGTAACCTAGATGAATCTCTTCAGGGAGAAGCTGGTCTAGTTTGCCAGAGCGCTTTGGAGAGTTTGTATAAAACGAAGGAGCTTGACTACATGAGTCACATTGTGATAAGAATGTTCGAAAACACAGAGGTTAGTGCCTTTTTTTAATTTTATTGGTGTCCAAGATAGGAGCTTCATTATTAGTGATAGGTATTTTATCGGACAGTACACGGTGGCATTCACTTTGAGTCATTGACATTATGGAATTTAAATACAGGTGGCTTTGGAAGACCCACGACGGTTCCGCATTGAGTTGACATTTAGCCATGGTGCAGATTCATCCCCATTGGAGGTAATAGTAATATTGTCCTATGTATAAGAAAAACCCTCGTTGACGAATGGTCAACAATGGAAGTTAATATCAAACATCATAAAGCAACTTAAACTATAGTAAATGTTTATAAAGATTTTGGCTATTGCCTTTTCTTTTTCTTTTGTGTGTGTATGGGTCGCATGAAACTATAATAATGCAAATGTACTTCATTGATTCTTTAAATATTCTATTAATAACCTCTCATCATGGGTTTTGGTTGGAACTGATTGTTATTTGAGTGTGATCCATTTCTTCAATTACTTGTGATCATAGTAGTATACATCTACCATGTTGTCAGAATTGATGTTTGCTGAATTGAATTCATAATTTATCTTGATGCAATTAATATGTTGGCATTGATCTTTTGCTTTGACAGAAGAATGATGGCAAGGCTGCTTCACTGAGCCAGGAGCATACACTGCCGATAATGGGTCCAGAAAGGCTGCAAGATGTTGGATCCTATCTCACATTAGAGAAAATGGAAAAGATGATTAGGCCGTTTGCAATGCCGGCAGAAGACTTCCCTCCTCCAGCTACTCCGGCCGGGTTTTCTGGCTACTTTTTGAGAAGTGCCCTGGTGCTTGAGCGTCTGGTAAATCTTTGGCCTTTCCATAAGAATGCTCATACCAATGGAAAGTAACAACTAGCAAGTTAATTCTCCATTTCCCTCCTCTTAACTTGTTTTTCCCATTCTTTTTGCTTTTTTTCTGTTCAATTTTCCCATTCTTTTTGTTTTGACATTGGAGCATATTTCTTTTCATTTTTTACCTCTGGTTAAAATAACGGCTCGAGTAAATATTTTACCCCCTAGACTTTCAACAAAACGAAAGTTGTTGGAAGAATTTTGGAAATTGTATAACTTCTCTCGTTAATGCAATTTTCTTATTTGATCAAAGAAAAATGTAGGATGGTTGGTAGGTTTGGTTTATTTAGTTGGATGGTCGGGAACTTTATCCTTCTATTTTTTTTTTTTTCATTATCAGTTGAGATGGTCGATATAGTATTATAATCCTTCAATAGATAACTTAGAATAAATAGAACAGGAACAAGCAATGCATGTTAGATTGAGTTTTAAGAAGACTCGTACCTTCTAAACACTTGTGAATGGAAAAGGATAATATACTTTCCAATCTTAGATCAACTCAACATCAGACAGGATACATAAGAATAAACATGTTAACATTAAAGCAACCCATAAGAGGGATTGTGGGGCGATGAAAAGAAAATGAATGCAATAGAAAGAAAGCAATCATTGTTCCACAACAGAGAGTTTAAACATAACCAAACTCAGGGACATCCCATTTGACATTATTAATGGAGTATACAAGCTGAAAGTTCAAGCAGCAGCTTGTAGAGCTCTGTGTTTCTCAATTTTCCTCTCAAGCTTATACTTTCCGGCTCCAACCACCCTGTCCACTTCCTTCCCCTTCTTTAGCAACACGAAAGTTGGCATTGCTTGAACCCTAAATTCCCACCAAGAACCAATAAAAACCAAGTGAATAAATATATATAAATCCAAAAAAAGACACCTATGCTAACAAGCAACTAAGATTCAACTTGAAAAAATGCGATTTCTCAAGCTTGAACTCAAGCTAGTAGTGAGCAGAATTCAAGCATCTACTTTTAATTAATATAGAAGCAGTAATTTGAAGTTGAACTCAAGGGACAATTCAATTTTAAAATATAGTAATTGAGCTCATTTTCAAGACATGTGCTTAATCGAGTGAGCTCGAACAATTTTATTTTTTATCTCAGATCAGGGCCGAGTACAAAATGTCTCAAGCCTTGAATTTTGAGTCATCTTGAGCTTCTTATAATATAAGCTTGAGTTCAGATTGGGTTGATCATATCCCTTCCTTTAACCTCTAAAAGATGATGTATATCTTTTCAATCCAAATTACAAGTATACAGATTCTATGATCAATTATCTTGTCCCAACTCAACTAATTGAAAGGTGCTTTTCAATACACAGAATGATATGGGAGCAAAGGGCTTATAAAGTTTCTTATAAGTCCTCAGAAATTTTCAGATTCATCACATGTTTTTCATCATTCCCCTCTACTTTAAATGCACTCTTAAACAATTTACTTATAAATCATGTATAGGAATACATATGTGTGCGTATAAATAGAAAGAAAAAGGGTAGAATACATACACGCAGTTCATCAACATCAAGTTTTATAAAGTCAACTTCAGTGAACCTAGCAGCCATGTCATTCAAAGCAGGTTCGATGAATTTACATGGCCCACACCAAGAAGCTGAGAAATCTATAACCATCAGGAAAAGAAAAGAAAAACCCAGATTCAGGTTTTTCATATAATTATCAAAACAACCATTGAAAACCCACAAAAAAAGGATTTAGGGTTGAGAAAGAAAGGTACAAGCTTTGGGGTTTCTTTAACAGAGTTGAAGTGAAGTTGCCAACTGGTTGATGAATGGAAGGTTTGGACCCTTGAAGGCTCAGATGAAGATGATAAATCTTCTGGCGTTGAAGCGCATGAAAAGAACGAACACATTTTTTTCTTTTTCTCTTCTCAAAGCAACGAATCGAACAGAAAAAAGAAAAACACAATGGACAATATGCTGTGCAGGCGGCTGGCAGCAGGTAAGCTTCGGTTTTATCGTTTTCACTTTTTCTTTGCACTCTTTTGGGTTCATAGTAAAAATAAAATTATAAATATGTAAAAAATAAAAATTAAATAATTTTCATGGTCTTCACTAAAATTGTTTTTGCAAAAAAATTAAAGTTAAAATCCTATGAATTTAGGGACGTTCAAACTTCGGTTAAAATCGATTTAATCGGTTGGATTGATTTAATTCGGTTAATAAATTTAGTTCGGTCGTTAGTTAAATTTTTTTTGAAATTTCGATTCATAGTTATTTTGGTTAGAAATTAAGTAATTAACTAAATTTAATAAATAATATTATATATTATATGTATCAAACTATTATTAATTCGGTTAATTTGATCAAATGAATATTATTAATTTATTTTTTTTTATATATTTTATATATATTTTAACAAAAAAAAATATAAATTTCGGTTAATTCAATTAATTGACCGGATTAATCAAAATATTTCGATTCGTTTATTTTTTAAAAAAATTTTAATTCAGTTAACGATTAAAAAATTAAAAAATTCGATTAATTCGATCAATACAAATTCGATTAATTCGATCAATACAAATTAGATTAACAGTTTGAACATTGTTATATGAATTAACTAGGCTTGAACATCACACGTAATAAGCATTAAATATCAAATCTCTAATGTCGATTAGTAAGTAAAAAAAACTTATTTGAGTTCTCATTGTTCTATTATGAAAAAAAAAAAAAGTTAGTAAACCTACTTTCATAACTTCCGTATTCAAAATAAAATTTTATTTTTATATTACCAAACAGTTAGAATATTATTATGAAATATTATCTTTTAAGAATATTTAAATATATTGTGTATCATTTAGACATATATTCAAGAATATATTATATATCTTTTCATATATTTGAGAATATATTATATATATTTTCTATTCTTATATGATTATTTTTGTATAAATATTATGTATATTCTTGAGACCTATTAATAAGATTGAGAGGGATTATATTGTTCTTGTCAAAAAAAATGTAATTTTTAATTTTCAAAAAATAATTTTTTTAGATAAATTGGATATTAAATTTGTTTATTTTTATATTGATATCCTATTATGAATTAAATAACATTATTTATTGGATATCAGAATCATTAAATATTGAACTTGAATAGTAGACCAAAGAGAGTTTTCCTACACTTATAAGGTTCGATTTACAAGTTTAATATGTGACTGTGTAAGTTTGAACTTATATTGTACAAATTATTTTACAAAATTTTGAGTTTTATAAATAAGTCATAATAGATATGGATACTAAATATCAATTACCCACAAAATAGAGTGACCGATATAATAAATTTGAATATCTAAATATATTATTAACATAACTAATGCAAATTCAAATAATAGAGGATTGAAAAGTTAATATAATAGAATCTTGTGTATTGGCTTGATAAATAAGACATTCATCATCCCAGATATGATTTAAATTCGAGTTGCGTTAATCGCATTGCTGTTAGGGTTTTATTCGTCTCTTCTTGTAATAATGGGAAAAACCAAAGCCCCCTTTCCACATAATCTTCTTTTACTTGACTCTCAAGTTTTTTTCCCATAGCTAAACCAAGCAACAAAAGCTCCAACCTCGTTACAATTTACATTTCTTATAAAAGCTACGAGAGATTTAAGCAGAGTGCTGTCCATCAAGAAGCTAATACAAGGTAAATAAACCTCTAATCTGTGTCACAGTTTCAGTCTGTTAATCTCATTCAAGGGCTCTTATGTTTATTTCAGTTTAATGGTGATTGCAGATATATAGGTATTGAAACTTACGAGCTTTGCTGACCATGGAAACCTCGACTGAGTCGCTTGACCTGATCGCTTTGAAAACTGGCGATGATAGATTTAGTGATCTTCCAGAATACATCATTCTTTATGTTCTTTCATTCATTGGTTCCAATGATATTGTTGGGCTAAGTTATGTGTCTAGAAAATTTAGGCAGTTAACCATGTGTAGCTGTAACTTGTACTTCAAGTTAGGGTGTGATTCTAAGAAGTGCACACCCAACTGCAAACAAGTGCAGAGATTTCTAAGGGGTTTTCTAAATCAACACAATGAACCACAGATTGATCGTTTTCGTCTCCATTGGTTTTGCCATGCCAGCAGATATTATGCTAAAGGATCAATTTTCAGCTTGTGTTCAAAAGGCTTTAAAGCATAAGGTTCAAGAACTGGACATTGGGGTCCCTGTAACAGCTGGTAGAGCCTTTCACTTGCTTGCTGGGATTGAATCACTGAGGGCATTGAAATTGAAATTGCAAGGGGGAAACCAAAACTGTTTGCTTTAGTTTTCGCCTCCCTCGAGATGTTATCGCTATCTTCCGTATCAGTTCCGGGCTTAGAACTCGGAGAATGGATGAGTCATTCTTGCAGATCCCTTAAGGTTTTGAATCTGGTAGACGTTGATGGAATTAGGGATCTCAACATAAGCAACTCATGTCTCAAAGCGTTAACAGTATCACATTGCAGTGCAATAAAACCCGAGGACCTCTTTTATCGGATTACAAGATGGTATGATACGGCACCAGAAGTTAGCATAATTTCCATCCATTGTTCCTCTCTTGAGAAGTTAGAAATTTGTAAATGTGGCTTTGACAACTTTTATCTCAAAGTCAATGCACCTTGTTTCAAGGATCTGCAAATCTCCAACTGTGAAGTTTATGGCTCCTTTGATGTTAGAATCTCAGCAGAACAACTTCAAACATTGTGTTTGACAATGGAACTAAGTTTTTATGTCCCAAAAGCATCTTTGAGCAGATGCAGGATCTATTCAGACAACTTGCGCTCACTATCCAAAGCGGCCATTAATCTCACTGTACCTTAACTTTGGGCATTGCAGATTATACGTGCAAGGAATTCAATAGTAATGGCTTAGTTGAGTTTATTTACCGTGTAAGATATGCCAAAAGTCTGCAATTGAACTTTCAGATAATTGAGGTACAATCCACCTTCAATCTTTATGTTCCTTGTTGCCTGTTTTTGGCAAAATGTCTGATAAACACACTGTTTGAGTGTTGACGTCTCTGGTTTCTGCAGGCCTTGTCAAACGATGCTCAACTGCAAAACATAACATTCCAACATTTGGAACATTTGGAAGCATCAGATGTCGATTTAAACAACTTGAAGGACATTGATATAGCTGACTTTTTGAGATGTTGCAGTTGCCTAAACACTCTTACATTCAGATATGATAGTAATGCTGATCAACTTTCTGAAACTGAGGTTAGTATCAATTTATACTGTTTCGACCCCTCGCACATGTATTTTTTTTTATTTGTTCGCTCATTGATGTTGCAGTTAGTTGACCAATTACGGTCCAAGCTTGGGGATGAGTGTGGATATACAAGGTTTGCTTGCAGAGTGGTAAACTGTAAGCATAGAGAAAACAAAGGCTTTAATTGAAGAGCATGAAACGTGTAGCATTAGTCGATTCTTCCCTTAAGAAATTGTCATCTTTTTATATGATTACATTTGGATATATAGGATTTTGAGTTATCCAAGTGAAAATTTTATACTTTTTGAGTTCTGGGCTATTCTTTGACCATCATCTAAGCAAAAGGGTATATGGAACACTGAAGAACAAAAAGAATTTATAAGTGCATTCTATCATCATAGCTGGAACTTGAACAAGATTTAGACGGAACAAAATCTTGCTTTTATTCAATTGTAACAGGCAAAGATAATTTAGCAATAATGTTTAAAACTTCACTGAAATGGTATTGGGATGCCTTGCTTCTTGTTAACAATGGCCATTGCCACGTAACGGGTTCCCATCCCGATAGGTACTTGTTCCATCGGTCCCTCCCAAAAGGGGGCTTCACCGTCACCGACCAAACGCCAGTATCCAGTCCTAAGAGATTCAGCTTGTTCATCAGTGCAGTTTTGTAGCAGAGCTTCAACTCGGAAGTTTATTCCAAGTGAACTGAGGAACTGAGACTGAGTAATGGGGCCATGAACAGATACATCATCTGAAAAAACAATGTTGGAACCATGAAATCAGTCATTATTTTTTCTTTCACAGATTTTATCCCGAACTCCTTTCAAAATAAAACATGCTTAATACAACCAGACACTCGTATGGAAGATAAAACAGAAATGCAAACCTGAAGCTTTCTCAGCAGAGTGCTTGATTGATGCAAAATCGACATATGCACTAAGATCAGCACTCCCAGGGTTGTCAAGTATGTTAACAAACTTGTGCTTCCGAATTGCCTGCGCATGTTTAATGTACGAAAATGATGCAGATGAAACTAAAGAAAAGTGATTTTTTAACTGTTAAAGTGACAAAAAGCTAGAATCAGTTAATTGTCTGTTTTTACATTGAATCATTGATGAATGGTAAGGCACTATACCTGTAGACTATCTGACACTACTCCGTTCAGGCCATAATCGATAATAAGTGCTCCACCTCCATCAACACCTATTCTCTTCGCAAGTGTACTAGTTAAATCCATTGCTTTGGGGCAAACCTCAATTTGATTAAGTTTCTCAACTTCTTTGGGCACAGCCCACTTGCAGCGCTTCATTAGGTAAAGAGTTGCGGGTGTAGGCTGTGGAGATAGAACAAAGCGGAACCTAAACCCATACACAAGGAAGTATCAAACAACTAAATTCCTTAAATTAGAAAGGCGATTGAATGTAGGGAGAGTAGATCTCAAATTCTTACGATGAATCTTCCGTGACATCTATCATTTTCTCACACCAGCCACGAGAACCCCTCTGCAAACAACTTCTTAATTAAAGCAATGCAAATGAAATGGCAGATGACAAGCTATATAATTAACAGTATGGAAACTTTAAAATTACAAGAGTTTAGAAGTCTAACTTAAAGATGACAACTCCCAACTACATAACAATTTGACAATTTCTATACCTGGTTCTCAGCTATTGTTCAAAGCATAAATCATTAACTCGGTCCGCATCTTACAAGACTAGATGTATATTATGTTGTATAATCTTCAAACTACCATGGATTTATTCATTATCTCATTTTATCTTTAGACAATTGATAAGTAACACGTCTCTTACAATTTTCAAAAACATGATAGTTGGTCTGTAATCAAGTAAGCTGCGAATTATAACAGAAACTTCATATAATGACAGTAACCCAAATAAAGGCTCTCTAAAGTTAAAATTTCTATGTCAACATTTTAAAATTCCATGGATTTAATATTCAGGATGCAAAGAACAGCTGGCACAGGCAATCCTACTCTTACTAATAGACTTGGATACAAAAACAACAGATATTTAGTTAGCCCCTACTATCAGAATGCATGGGACAAACCTGAAATTGATGAACTGGCAGTGCATCATAGAACTCATGGGCAATAATTATGGTAGGCACTGCAATATGGGCAAGTGATTCAAAACATCAAGGTAAGAACAGATCAAGTTATTTTTTAACTCAATCCATAAACTATATAGAATATAAATAGGATAATTGAACTGTTTTCAAAAACCAATGGGTATTCGGCTGCTTTCTTTTCAGAGAGGAAAAATCGTGAAAGTTAATGCCATACATCCAGATGGAACCTGTTCCAGTGTTGCATGCCACGATACAGGTGTTCCAGCCAATGTGCTTAGAGACCTTTTATCAACACCTTCACTGGTATTTTCTTCATCCACGCATTTCAAGCTTTGGTGCTGAAGTTTTTGCAATGCAGGGCTACATTCTACCATGTGTATATGCAACGACTCCGTAAATTTTTTAAATTTTGATGCACCCTATAAGGAGAAAAAACCAACCCCTATTTAAAAGCATGCCATATTATGTCCTCATAAAACTAACCAAGTGAAGACTTTAAAGCACTAACTTGCATATCTTTTATATTTAGTAGTAAACTTGAGTGAGAAATACAAGTGACTATCATACACGAAGAAGATCAGCCATTAGAGTTCCTCTGCCAGGGCCAAGCTCAACCAAGTTCACCCTCTTTGGTTGTCCCATTTGTTCCCATAAACACATAGCCCAAACACCAACCATCTAAAATAATGCCACTAGGAAAGAAAATTAAATTAACTGTCTCCATCAATATTCCTTTACATTCACAAATTCATTAGAAACTGAGTTACCTCTCCAAACATCTGGCTTACTTCAGGAGATGTTATGAAATCACCTTCAGCTCCAAAGACATCCCGGTTAATATAGAACCCAGCCTTGGGATTTGTTAAGACTTCTTCCATATATTCTGCCACAGATATCGGCCCACCACGAAACTGACAAGGCAGCAAATAAAACCCAATGTTCCAAAGCACAAAATGCACAGTTTCAATTCAAGTTTCAAGTAAAAAAGGAGACATTAAGAGTATAAGTTCGTGAGTTTTCGACTGTCCTAATGATACTGCAGTTGACTGCTAATCTTGATGGTTTCAATGCATTGAACTGAAGATAATACTCTAACTACAAAAGTAACAAAACCCCATAATTTATTACATCAAAACAGACCCTTTTTACTAACCTTAATAATGCCTTTGAGATGCTTAACAAGTTCAGAGTCTGAGGAAGGTTCATGAGAATGCTCTAAAAACATCCCCACCAAAAATAAATAAATAAATAATGAAGTGAAATGATAGGAATATAGAGATAGAGAGAAGCTGAAAAAGTTACCAGGGGGACTATATAGTCCAGAACGATCAAAGGAAATGGTGTTGGTGGGTTGATCTTCAAGGTGTTCGATGGAAATACTAGGAGGGATTTCAGGTCGTGACGATGAACAATAAGAGAAAACAGAGCATTTGCTGAGTAAAGGAAGCGTTGACTGAGTAGACAGGAATCGATAAGCTCTGGGAGCTTGTTGAAGAAGCAGCTTCCGCAGCATTTTTGTCGCTCAAACCGTCAAGCACACACTAAAAAAAAACAAGTTTTTGTTTTTCCTTTTTTATCTTTCCCTTTGAAAAGCATAGGGAGCTGAGATGGGCGAAATCGCAAAGACCATATACAAGACAACACTGGTAGCACAGTTTATTTGATATAGTTTTTAGAAAGTTAGCAAATGGGGGATGTAGCTCAGATGGTAGAGCGCTCGCTTAGCATGCGAGAGGCACGGGGATCGATACCCCGCATCTCCACAGATTTTGGTATTTTAAAATTTTAAAGGTTGGGGTATAGGCAGTTTAAGAGTTCCATAAAAATAACAAATTGGAATAAATATAGGATATGAGCATTTATTATCAATATTTTAAAAGAAATTTTATATTTAAGTTTTGGGTTCAGTCAATGCCGATCACACCACAGTTCATTCCAGCTAATTTCAATTAAATTTAAAATCATATTACTTTAATTATACGGTTAAAAAAAATGAAAAAATTGAATATTGTTGATTTTATTTTAATAAGGTAAGATAAATATAAAATTTAAGACATAGAATTTAATTTAATAGCTAAAATTATTTTGATTCTTATTTTAAAAGTTCATAGTTACCATCAAATTTTAGTCATATGTTAAAGTTAAAAATATTAAAAATTTCTTGTATTTTAAATTGAAATGATATTAACTTTTTTAATATATTTATATAATTACATAATAGTATTTATTTATATTTTTTAAATTTTTTAATAATATACACACATCTTACACACTCAAACGTTTGCACTCGAGACCTTTAATATGAATATCCTCTTTTCCACTCTATTCTCTTTAAATTATATAAAATGACATAAATAGATAAATGAAAGTAGATTATAGTTTAACAATTCCGACCTTTCCCCTTCTCTCAATGCAAGCAGGGTACTAAGGTGCCCAAATGGCATTTTAACTTCCCAACTCTTCAAACGGTTCGGGTCATTAAAATCCTATATAAACCCCCCAATTAAAAAAAGCTCCGGCAATCCCATCATTAACTCTGCCCGCAAACCATGTCCTACGGAGGTGCAACGACCATGACGGCGCCGCCGGCGATTGGTGGCTCCGCGTCGGGGTCGACTATAAAGCAAGTGAAGTTAGAGAGAGAAAGCGAGCTGAGAATCGAGGTGGGTAATGAAACGCCGCTTAAACTTCGATTACTTAACGGCTCAGCCGAGATTTTCGGGTCCGAATTGGCCCCTGAGATGTGGCTCACTTTCCCCCCTCGCCTCAAATTCGCTGTAAGTTTCGAAGATTCTTTTGTCTTGAAAAGAAAGAAGGAATATTTATATGTTCTTAGATTTTTTTAATGCAATCTTATATGAAAGTTTGAAATTTTTGTCAGTGATAATGGGGTTTTTTTTGAAAGGATGATTTTCTGCAAATAATTTCATTAAGAAGGAATTTAAGTAAAACTTCAACTAGTTTCTTTGATTTGTAATCTTTATTTGATGCGTTTCTGGTTGTCAATTGCTTTATCCTTTATGTTACAACATGTTGCTTCTTTTCATGCATTGCTGATATGTTTATACCATGTGGTATTAATGAGAATTTGTTCATTTATAGGTTTTCACTTGGTATGGTGCTACAATTGAGATGGATGGTGCTACTGAAACTGATTATACGGCAGATGAGGTAACTATATCTTTAAAAGTTAGGAGTCTTGACTTTGTATATATAATGTAGAATGAATGGCAGTTCTCAAATTGTACATAGTCCTTGCTGATGCTGTTGCAATGGTTGATTGCAGACACCTATGGTCAGTTACGTGAATGTACATGCTGTACTCGAAGGACGAAGAAACCGTGCAAAAGATTTGTCACCAAATGACTCTGAGGCATCCCAGGTATTTTATCATTTCTTTCTTATAAAAGAGTACTTGAAATGAATCATCTAGGGTTGAGAGTGAGTGTTGGATACGGCTATATTCTTGATACAGGTATGCTTGTTCTTTTTTCCTTTTTAGTTTTTTATATATTTGGAGGATCCATATCTAGCACCCATGTCAGATGATGTGTGAAAAATAGTTGTAAGACATGGGTGTTTAGAGAAAATGAAGGGTCTGGGCATGTAGGCTTTAAACAAGTATGAGATTTGGTTTTAAGTTAAAGACAACTCGGCTTTAGCTTGGAGCTACTATTGTTATATTGCACTTACCATCGATTTATGGCATTTATAATACCCCTGCAGGATTTATTTTGGTCCCTTTATTTCTCCTTCTGCTTTGTCATCTCTATGTTATTTACTGCTCCTATGAACACTCATTCGCAACCTCGTTTTTATCTCAATGCGATCTTTTTGGTGGTCCAGGGACCCAGAGTGATTGTTGTGGGGCCTACTGATTCTGGGAAGAGCACCTTATCAAGGATGCTTCTTAGTTGGGCTGCTAAACAAGGTTGGAAACCTACCTTTGTGGATTTAGATATAGGCCAAGGATCTATAACGGTTCCTGGATGTATTGCTGCTACACCTATTGAACTGCCCATTGATCCTGTGGAAGGAATTCCTCTTGAAATGCCTCTTGTTTATTTTTATGGCCATACAACTCCTAGGTAAGTAATTTTTATGTTTTCTTTTTGTCATATACGTTCTTTCGCTAAAAGATGGCCTGATTGATACATATGAGAAAATTTGTCTGGCCAAATGCTTTTTGTTAGATTCAATTTTCATTCCTAATTATGATATTCATGGATCTTGCTGTTCTGCAGTAATAATGTAGATTTGTATAAGACACTTGTGAATGAGCTGGCTCAAATGCTGGAGACTCAATTTGCTCGTAATGCTGAGTCTCGAGCTGCAGGCATGGTAATCAATACTATGGGTTGGATAGAAGGTACTGGCTATGAGGTAATGAAGTCTAAACCTTATAACGATGTAAATGCTGATAAAGTGAGGTTTTCTTGCATTGATATAATAAGTATTAATGTCTCTCTCCTTTCTTTTTGGTGTTTCGGAATGTTGTTGATGTAACATATCTTACTGCAGTTGCTCCTCCATGCAATTGATACATTCAAGGCCAATGTTGTCTTGGTTTTGGGTCAGGTAATCAACAAATTTATCCTTTCTACTTGTTGAAACCGAGCACTTCTTGAAGAATTGTTTTGAAGTTATCTTTTCTTTTATGGTTATGTTTTGCTTTAGACTTCCAACTTGTAGCCTTCAGTCCTAATGCTATCATTGCTTCCGGAATAATTTCTAAATTAATAATATATTGATCTTTATTGTTTCCTAGTTGTATTTGTTTATGAAGTAATCTATCTAATCTCTTTGCAGGAAAAACTTTTCAGCATGCTTAAGGCTGTAGCAAAAAGTAAGCCTAATGTGGACGTTGTGAAGCTTCAGAAGTCTGGCGGTGTTGTATCAAGAAATGCAAAATATCGTCAGAAGTCTAGGGGTTACAGGATAAGGGTAAATGCAACATTTACAATCTGTGGATAGATTCCTTCGTTATTTTCTAGTCTCCTTTCGTGTTTGTTTCACCAGAAATCCATTATTGTGAGTTGTGACATACCTTTTCAAGTGAGAAAAGAATACTAATCATGCAGAATGATAAATGACAACTTTGATTTTTTGTTGGCATCTCAAGGTAATGGATAATAGTTTTTGTTTCAAGGGTCATCTTGCATTTAGGGGACCAACTTTATACTTCGTTTTGATTACATCATGATAGTCCAATTCATTGATGCCTTGAAAAGCTAGTTTCTTTCTATTTTCTATAACTTGCTCCTTTATTTTGAAGGCATTTCTTTTGATTTTGTAAACTTTGCATTTTATTTTCATCCTTCTGACAAAGCACGTACATGCTGCCAATTCTACCAGGAGTACTTCTACGGCCTTGCAAATGATCTTTCCCCACATTCTAATATTGCAAACTTCAGTGATCTGCTCGTCTATCGAATTGGCGGTGGTCCACAGGCACCAAGATCGGCTTTACCAATTGGTGCAGATCCTGTTGCTAATCCACTAAGAGTAACACCTGTGAATATTGACCGGGATTTGCTTCATATGGTTCTGGCTGTTTCATATGCCAAGGAGCCTGATCAAATTTTGTCTAGGTTTGTTGTTCTTTCTTGAATGTCTTACAGCGCAAGTACAGAAAGCATCTCCTTAGCAATTTTATAAATTTCTAGTCTTCAATCAGTCATTGGGAATAATTATTAAGGTTTATACTGTTTTTGAGTGTTGAAATTAACTGCTACCACAATCACTACCATCAACCTGTTATGCAAATCTAACCTCGGTTTTTTTTCATTTCTCTTGAAATACCCTTGTCCAACTCATGTTTGCTCATGAACATGGGGTTATGATTCTCCTAGGACCTTCCAAATACATGAAAATCTTTGAGAAAAATTGAACATACCCCAAGTCTTAGTAACTTAGGTACCATTTTGTGATGTGTACAGCACACTACTACCTTATATGACTATGAGTTTACGCGTCGAGCAAACCTACTAACAATTGGATTGCTTTCTGTTTGCAGTAATGTAGCGGGCTTTATTTACATCACTGACATTGATATTCAGAGGTTGGAATCCTGAGCTTTGATGATCAGTTTTTAACTCCAATTTCTTTTATAGTTATTCACAATTTTGTGGATTGCAGGAAGAAAATCACATACCTTGCACCATCAGCTGGGGAATTGCCAAGCAAATATCTTATTATGGGAACCTTGACTTGGCTTGAAACTTGAACAGTCTTTTGATCAAATTATTGTTATACTTGGTTGAATATCATCCCCCAAATTTCAGATTCTGCCTGGAAATTTCTCAATTTTCTTCAGTTTGTAACAATGGAGCTTCAATTAACAAGTCCAATGGCTGTTGTAACTCTACATTGTACCTTTAAAATGTTGAATTATGTTTAAAAATTCGGATAGGAGGACAAGCCGGTGAAGCCTTTGCTTGCCGGTTCATTTAGTTTGATTAGTTGTTGAACTAGATGGTGATTTAACTATTAATTAAGTATTAAATATAGTAAATATTTAATACAAGTATGCATTTGATTAAGTGGTATGATATTTAATTTAGACTAATGCCTTCCTGTGAGTGAGAAACAAATTTGTTCATGAATTATTATCAATTTCATTGTTAGTGAAAAAACATTTTCGTGACAAGTATCTTATTTTTAGGGTCACTTGATGTGGGATTTTTAGTTAAATCTTTTTGAAGTAACTGGGTTAAAATTGATTTAATAATCGAAGGTGCATGGTATTAGTAATATTAATAAAAATATGACGTGACTTGTAATATTGGACGATAAAGTCATTTTTTTACACTGACTTAAAATCAAAATAAAATATCCAATTAGTTCAGTGTAATTTAGATATCAACTTATCAACTTTTTTTTTTTTTTTTATATAATTAATAACCAATTAAATTAATTAATACCTAATTATTACTTTTCTTTGTTAAAGGTTTAATAAGATAAATGGATAAATTAATAAACTAGTTTAATAAAACTAATGTTGATTGACAACAAAATTGTTTTAATTTAAAAATGATTTAGGTACATGTATTAAGAAATGTCAATATATGATAAGTATTTTTATAGTATTTTACAAATTAAATAATATTAAACTAAAAAAATGTTTTAATAATTTTTTGAAAAGAAAATTGATATTTTCATAAAAATAATCAATTTAATATTTACTGCAAATATAAATAAGAAATTAGCTTTGGTTTGAATCATAACAGTAATTCTAATTCTAACTTAAGAAACCTAAAGGATAAAGCCAGAAGGAGTAACAAGACAATATATATATATATATTAACAATTTTGATTTTAAAGGAAAACCTTATTTTCATATATATTTCTTAATATTTGTTGCAAAAAAAAAAATGAAATTATTTTGGGTTTGAAATAACAAAAATAATTTAATTCTAATCCTAATTTAAAAACTCAAAGGATAATGTAAAAAAGTTATATTTCTTATTCATAATGATTTATAAATATTTTTGTTTTAGTGGGTTTTATTGAATACTATGATTTGAAAGTAGATATTGATTATTTGTTTATATAATTGTTTTAGACCATCAACATTTTTAACGATTGTCTCATCACTGCATGAAGCTGTAATGCCCAGCAACTTGCTCACTTGCCAAGTTAGAACCTCCATTAATGACTGACTCCTTTGCTATCTTCTTAATTTATTCCTTTAACTTTTCTAACCATTCATTTTCAATATCAAATAAGGACCTTACCTCCCCCTTTTTCTTTTCTGTAACATCTGTGGTGGCTGAACCAAGATTTTTGGCCCATTATTACTTCCAACCCCCTGACCAAATTTTCATCTTCAAAATTTAGTCCCTCATCACCATCTTGGTCCTTGACATTTTTTATGGGTTCAACATACTTAATTGCCACATCCTTAACTAGTTAGTGTTTTCATCCATTTCTTGCTTTCAATTTTTTTTTTAATTAACAAACTTGTTATTTTCAAGTTTTTTATTTTATTTTATTTTTAGTTCACATTTTTAATTAATAATTTTTTATTTATATAGACAAAATAATAAACATGTAATTATATAATGAAAAGTATGTTTTTTTTATATATCATCACGTTAAAAATATCTTATTTTTTAAAAATATTCAATTGGGTTCTAATTTGTTTGGACTTAGAGCGAATAATTGAACTTTAAGGAAAGCAAAGCTTATCACATTCATATGCCTAAAATTGGGTATGGATCCTTGCATCATTTTCAGTTTCACATTGTGAGTATGAAAAATTTTAATATTATAAAACTATTGTTATTTTTATATGTTAAATATTTTAAATAATTATTTCAAGTACACATGTAAAAAATATATATAATGCTAAAATTTACCACATCTATGATATGGATAGAAAAATAAATATTTCACATATAAAAATCCTATTTACTAAAAATAATGACATTTGAAATAATGATATAATTTTATAATATAAAATTTAAGGTAGGTGCAAAAAAAAATACTTGACATATAAAAATTATATATAAAGAAAAATATATTCGATATTTTTTAAAAAGTAAAATATTTTTAACTCAATAATAAATAAAACAAATATATTTTAATTATATAACTACATCTTTATTATTTTGTCTACATAAATAAAGAAGTTATTAATTAAAAACATAAAATAAAATAAATTTGAAAACAACATGTTTATTAATTAGAATTAAAATATAAAAGCCTGAAAGCAAATTTAAAAAAAATAAAGAAGTTTGGGAGAGGATTCGAGTGTAGGTGGATGAAAATATTAACATTTAACTATACAGTTAAAAAATATGTCAAATAAAAGCGCGTTTTGTATAAAATGCTTTTTTAAAAGCATGTCCTACAATTTTCAACTGTCCAATCAACGAAAATGATTTATTTTCCTAAATAATGTAAAAAAAGATTAATTTTTTGATTTTTTGTCTTTATTCACAATTTAACCCCTAAATTATACTCGTTGTCTCATTTTGATACCTAATTTTTTCGCTCATTTTGGTATTTGAACTTTACACCGTTATCCTTTTCGGTACATGATAGCTAATAGCATTTAAAAAAAGCTATCCAATCAGAATGCGTCACGTCATCAATGACATGGCAGGTTGACCACTGACGTGGCAAGTTGATTGATGGTGTGACATATTGACCAAGTTAACTAGCGTTGACTCACCTTGATTGGTGTTGACCTGTCAAAAAATTATTAAAAATTGTAAAACATATTTAATATTTAAAAGAAATACAGTTTTTAATAAATTTTAAAATATAGTTTTTAATATTTTTAAATTTTAAATATATTTTTACAACTTTTAAATATTTTAAATTTTTTAAAAAATAAAATTTTTATAATTTTAACATTTTTTACAATTTTAAGAATCTTTACAACTTTTTATAATTTTAACTATATTTTAAAATTTTCTAGATATTTTTTACAAACTTTTATAATTTTGATAATTTTTTTTTAATTTTCACTATTTTTAAACATATTTAATGAATTTTTAATCAACTTAGGTCAATACCAGTCAAATTAATTAACGTGTCATGTCATTGGCCAACTTGCGAACATGTCACATTAGCAGTCAACCTGCCATATCATCAACGGCATAACATTTTTTGATTAGTTAGCTTTTTTTAAGTGGGAAAAAAAATTTAAATACCAAAATAAGAAAACAAGTATAGCTTGAATTGTGAATAAAGTCATTTTTAAGCGGCAGCCATTTGCCACGAATTTTGCCCTACATAGTATTTGAACAAGGGCTGTTTTAAATTAGCTACTATCTCAGATGTGACATCACAAATACGTGCATGACATGTGTTGCCACAACTGCCTATTGGCTTAGAGTTCTGTTGCTGTTTGGTTGCGGCTGTTCGTTGCTTGTTCCTATGCTATGAATTTAGTTTTATTTTTTGGGTATTGATTTTTATTTTCTGCACTATGATTGACTGAGATGATGTTGCTTGTTTTGATTTGGTAGTTGGTTGATTGCTTTGTCATTTTGATGCTTTACTATATATATTTTTTTTTGTTCTTTTGTTATTTATTGTTTGATTTTAGAGGAAGCTCTCGTATTTATTGTATAAATTTTGTTAAAAATGTCGAGGGAAGTTTCATTTCCTTGGTGAGAGGTACAATTTTGAAGATCGAAAAATCGACTAAACTTGCGCAAGTATTTGTCACCAACTTTTCTTTATTTTTTTTTGTGTTGAGATTATCATATTCTTATTTAAATGTTGGAAAAACTCTTTCCTGTGGTGTTGAGAGTGATTTTGAGTGTATGCTAGTTGTGTCGTTACTTTCTATCGGCGTCGTATAAACTTTATTGGGAGAAGGGCTTTTGAGTTTTAGCCAATAAAAACATGTTGGATTGATTGGTTGAATAATATATTCTGAATAAGGTTCCATTAACATAGAACTATTGTGTCTGAACAGTATTAATAAAACATTTACTTTTATGAGCTTATAGTTTTCATTGCAACATACTAAGAACAAAGTTTGTGTACTAATAATGATCTAACATTCCCTTTTATGTTTTTTAGTTGGCTTGTTTATACTAAAGATATAGCTTTTCCTTTTTTCGAGTTATGTTTATTTCACTTGGTAAAAGTTTTATATTTTCCAATCTCTCTTTTCACAAATTGGAATTTGGATGATGAGAAACCGTGGGAAAGAGCAAAAATGGTAAGACGGGGCCAATTATTGATGCTCAAAAAATTCATCATCACTGGACATAACATTCCATGTATTCTAACCGTGTTTAAGGCGTTAGGATAAACTCCAACCCCAACCCAGATGGCGAGACATGAATGATAATTGTTTGATGAATATATTCCCAAATTTAAAAAGAAGACATAAATGTTTGATGCTTTTAGCATTTCACATGTTTGGAGACAAGTAGGCCACATGATTTTATGCACAATTTTTTGTGGGCATATTTAAGAATTTTCTTTAGAGATTGGATTATAATTTCTGGGAATAAGAGTAATCTATTCAAACCTTGAAAAAAATCTCAAAGAATAATACGAGAATATATTTCACACAATCAGCAGACAGCAGTTTAATTTTCTGTTCTATTAAATGTAATAGCTTGTATAAATATAGTTTCTTTTTTTTTTTTTCCAGGAAACAATCAATAATGTCAAAGAATTTTCCAGAAAACTGAAATGTACATCTATAAATATATGATGTCCATCTATGAACTTTCCCAGAAATTGATGTCAGGTTACTGCCTCTGGAAAGAAAATTTGCAGTATTTTCCAGGAAAACTTTTTCACAATGCTAAAAGAAGATAGTAGACCAATGCTACAGGTAAGGCAATAAGCATACCAAAGATTACCCTGAAACAAACACCAAATCAAACCTCATTACTCAATGGATTCAAATTAGAAAAAGAAAAACACTTTTAAGAACAGTTAATTATGATTACCCTGTGCTTAATATATCAGGATGGACATTGTACTCTTTGGCGAAAACAAATGGAACGACTCCTTGAGGGAGAGCAGCCTGTAAATATTGTGGATTGTTTACAGGATTTAATTTACGGTCACGGAAAAATCTATAGTGATTGCGGACATTACGAATACTAACCTGTACAATTGCTACTCTCAATAATTTGCCTTCAAGTCCGAGAGTGGTGGAGGCGGCCGCCATTAGAGCTGGACCGCCAATGAATTTCATGATCATGGCTACTGCCGCCATTCGTATACCACAAGCTATTATGCTTGGCCGTGATGCCATGAACAGACCTATTAAGAAAAATAAATTACGCTCTGTATCGTGTTTATAGCAATTGCGGATGATATTTGCAGAGGGAGTGGAAACTGAATGATTCATACCTAAGCTGAACATTGCCATACCAAGTCCTCCACTGGATAATATTGCTATTGATTTTTCAACAATGGCAGGAAATTTAATGTTCCACCTACAGCAGATTTCAGAAAATTTATGCACAAGATGAAAATAATCATATATATTTAGGCTTTTAAAAGCTAACCTGAATTGAATGCTTGCCCAAATAAGACCAAGTAAGGTAGCATGGGTATTGGGATTCGCCATTAGCTTCTTCCCCACTGTCAAGAAAATCAGCATTGTATTGGATTTCCTTCCTCTCGTTTGTGTCTCTTCTCCTCCCTCTTTCCCTTGTGCTTCTTCGAGGGCCTCTTCGTCCCCTTTTTTTTTTTTTCAGAAATAATTGAGAAATCAACCTCTAAATCATGATTTGAATGCATTATTCTATGCTACAAATAATTGAAGATCTTACTTGCTACACGTGCAAGAGGAATGATGAAATTGAACAGAATATATATATGTATGTATAGAAAAGAAGAAAGAAAAAGAGAGAGAGAGAGAGAGAGTACAGAAACTTGATTATAAAACAGAGATAGAGAGGAAACCCGATAAGAAATTTGGACCCACCTGATTTATCTTTTACTACTAAAGTTGACTGAAAGTAGCTTGAAATTCAATCAACCATTGATTTTATATGACAAACAAAATAAAAAATGGATGTTTATGAAATGAATCAAAACATTGAATTGAAAGAAAGTACCTGAGGCTTGTGAAACTGCAACAGTGGTCTCCGAGGCAGCTTTGGTAGCGTTTAGCTCAAACAAAAATAAGAGTAAATTATACCAAATTAAGCTTTGTAGAACGACAATCTGAGCCAAAAGAGTGGCTGATTTATCTCCATACATAGCCCTCAACAGTGGGATTCCGAGGATTAAAGTGTTAGGCATGGTGGATAAAGAGAGACCGGTTATGATGGACGATAAACCACCCCGGGAACTGAGCTTAGTGAGGGCAAACAAGACAAGGAAAGCCAATAGTTTTTGCAAGAAATCGGCAAGTATGAGTTTGAGGTTCATCTTGTAAGGGTTGTTTTCGGAGATAACTTGGAAAGACAAGAGTGGGATTGAGAATTTAGCCACGAACTTGTTGATGCCTGCGCATTGTTCCGGTGTGAACAGCTTCCACCATTTTACCGATACGTAGGCTAAAATCATGGCAAAGTACAAAGGCACGGTGGCTGCTATAACATGATAAACATCTGCCAGGGAAATCATGGTTAAAACCAGTGATAAACAAGAATGTATTGCTTTTGGTTTCTTTTTTTTTTTTTTTTACGACAACCTTGGAATTCAACCTCTTTGTATATGCTCTCTTGGTTTGCTTTGTCAGATTTATAATAAAGAGAGGAAACATCATCTGTTCTTCAAGCAGAAGCTTGACCAAAAAGCTTCCTTTAAGCTATTCCCCAATATGGCCTCAAGGTTTAATTAAAATGTCCCCAATATAACCATATTTAATAATAAAATGTTTTCTTAACTCGATATTCGAATAGTTTTACATTACATTACACTACATTAATGTTCGAAGGTTTAATCAAAATATTTCATGTTATAAATCATGATTCATTTAAATCTGAAATACCCTAATGAATTTAAGCATTTCATGTTAATTTCATTTTACATGAATTACTTCTATATTTTAGAACATATTCATCTACTTTATTTTTTTCTTTACATGAATTTATTTCTTTCCTCTTGTAAAGTTTTAAGTATAAGACAGTGGTAGACATGGTGATTATACAAGTATAAAGAGCTTTATTATGAATAGAAAGTCAGGGTATTTTTGTCATAATTGATTCAAAAGGTAGATTCTAGTTTCCTTGTGGTGATGTTTTACTGGTTCATCACTTCTTTATGGAAAGGAGGGAGGGTTTGAGTTCGTGTGCATTTGATGGTTAGAGTATTCATTGTCCCAGATGTGGTTTAAGTTCGAGTCGCGTTAGTGACATTGTTATTAGTGATTTACCTTTCTTTTATAATTCAAAAAAAAAAAGAAAAAGGGAGGGCTTAGATGTATAGCATAAAACCCTAAAAAAACAAAATCATAGCCAATAGGCTTCTGATTATCATGAATTCAATCTCAAAAAGCAAAGAAAGGTTCATGTCTTATTTTCCTGTTATTAAAGGTTAAAAAAAAAAAAAAATGGAAAATGACATATTTCATTACATTTTAATTTTCATTTGGCAAAATGAACCAATTTAGATAACTTTGCGGGAATACAAATGAAAATGTCAGAAACACCCTTGAGGGATTTGTATTCTTAGCTTATGATTTGGATTGCTTCATGGAATTTTATTGGTACTTAAGGTGAGGTAGAAGGAATAAAGGAGTGAATTGCAAGGGAAGTAATTGGAAGTACAAATGACAGTGGCAGAGGGGGGGGGAAGCATTTTTGCTATTTCTAGTTAAAAGTGTGGGAATAAGTGTTATGGTGATTTCACTTTTTAAAATGTGAAAATTTGCCATAAAAGCTCTTCTTGTCTCTTCCTTCATGGTGTTATTAATCAAAATGAAAAAATAAAATTTGCCACGGATCATTTAGTTAATATCTTTGTCCCAGCGTCTTTCCATTTACATTTAATTCGAAGTTTTTAAACTTTACAAATAGAATGACAATAAATGTCTGGTAGCTTTATCATGTATAACGGATTAAGCTTAGTAATTTTCCATATTACAGCTTGGTATATACTAAATAAGAAGAAGATATTATTAAACAGTAAAAACCCAAATCATGTAATGGGCCCATGAATCTTCGGATAGTCAAATCCAGAACGTGGAGAAAGGAATGCCAAGGAATGGAAGGATTAATACAAACATAGCAAAGCCATTAAAAGGGGTTTTAAGTGCCACAGAGTTGAGAATAAAATTCCAGTCTAACAAAAAGGTCCCAAACTTCAATTTTTTAATGGGCATCTTTGTCTGATTGTTGTCTGCAATGCATGTATGTATTCTATATATATACATATAAACTTGTAAAGTATGGCTTTAAATTAAATATACTGAAAGTATTTAAGGAATAAATGTGTCATTTTGTAGGGAAAAAAGATCTTGACTCTTGGTTGCGTTACTATTCTCTTCATATTGAAGAAAAGAATGTTTTTATATTTATTTTTCAATTATTTATTTTTTTGAATTTTCAATTAAATAATTTTAAAAGCAAGTTAAAAAGTCTATATCATCTAAACTCTTCGTTTTTTAAAGGTTACAACAACATTTAATAATAAAATAATAGTTTTACTTAAATTTAATTATAAAATAAATAAATAAATTAAATTTTGTTATTTTTTATCAGTGAAAGGGTTTTTTGAGCTAACTTGCGCTTGGCGAGGCTTGGGTATGAGATTCGAATAGCAATCCAACTGGCTGGAATTCTATAAACGCTTTGGTGTAGGATACATGGTAGAATAACAAGTTTGGTCCCTCTCAATTCACAATACTTCAATTTGAACCTTTTTAAAATAAAATTTCTAGCTTCAGCCTCCTCTAAGCGACATATAAATCGAAAAATGTTATTATAGGTTTGTCGAATGTTGTTATAGGTGTGCAACGACCCATTCTCTATAACATTCAAAATTTTGATAAACAAATCGAATAGAATAGATTAATGTGTTTTATCTTAATTTCACTTAAAAAAATGTAATGATTAAAGCAACATATGAAACATATATTTTTTTTTCAAGTTAAATCCGATATCGATTATAAGATCATACTTTGACTTCATGGCTGACAAGTTGTTTTCCTCCACCAAACAACATAAATATTTGATTCCAGCAACATGTTGCAAATTGGTGATTGAATTGGGTAGGCTGAATGTCGAAAGCCCTAGAGATCCTCAACTTTTCCTGGGGAGTTGTATTTGGTTTCGTTTTTGTATTATCAAAACTCTGTTGGAAGCTTTTGATGTAACCATTACCCTTAAACACATTGTTATGCACGCTTCAAGTAACCATTCTAGTTTTGCCTATATTTCCTTCAATTTTACAACAAACAATGAATGGAATTACTAAACTCTTCTCTTTTTCTTTCTCTTGTTGGAACCCCTAACCACTCGATAGCTATTATTTTCTTAGCTTTTCTGTTCTTATCGTTTTCCATACTCTCCGTAAATGTACGGGTATCATGAGGTTTATTAATCCCTCATCAAACAGTTATCATTGACTATATTATTATTATTATTATTTTGAATTATAAGAGGAGGACAAAATTTCAATAATAATGTGACTAGCACGACTCAAACTTAAATCATATCTGGGTTGATGAATACCCTGACCATAAGATAAAAAAGAGACAAACATTCCAAATCTGACAATAAGAGCTAAGATTTTATTTTATTTTTATTACAGTTCTTATGAACATCTCTACATATGTTCAACAATTTCTACTGATCAATCATTTCTTCATCAGAAAATCTTGTATAATATATGTGAGGAGAGACACTCAGATGAATGGTTACATCAAAAGAATGGTTACTTGAAGCGTGCATAACAATGTGTTTAAGGGTAATTTAACTTATTGAGGGATCGGTTTTTTTAGGAGAAGTCTTTGAAGTATCATTCACCGAGTAGCTAGTTGAGCCTCCCGTTGATGTTAATAGAAGTGAAGCTAGAAAATTTCTTTAGAGGGCTAGAAATGAATAATAATTTTTTAAAGGAGGCAAAGTACAATTTTATCATTATAGTAATTTATGGTTTTATAAAATTTAAAGGACCTCTATAATAATTTTACCCTTTTTTGGGGGGGAGGAGGGAAGGCCACTACTTGTCCCCCTTGTCTTCACCCCTATATGTTAAAGTATTGTCTAGTGTTTAGGATCTTGTCTTCCATCTTCATCCAGAGTCATATACGATTCATGATGGGGAACGTCTTGATTTGTGGAGATATGACCTATAAGACTTAAGGAAGAGGTGTCAATATAGTGCGTGATATAATTATTGAAGTCACCTACGTATGAGGAAACTTGAACCACCAACCTAAGGCATATAGGCAACATAATTGCAAGTATTGTACCACTTCGCTGATTGCAGGTAAATGGTTAATATGCTTTAAGTTAATGGTTCGACTCTCCCACCAAGTAGGTCAAGTTAGTTACATAATCACTGTTGGAGCCCAATTTTGACCGGGCCCAAACCAAATCCAAAATAAAATATATATTTTTTAAATTAAATTTATTTAATTAAAAAATATCAAATACAAAAATATCCCAAATCCATTACAAGCCTAATACCTTAAAAAAACTACCCAAACCCCAAAACCTAGCCCAATGCCTAAACAAGCTCAATTACATAAAAATTAAAGAAACCTTAATTTGCTAGGGTTTGAAACATCAACCGCCTCTGCCCTCATGCCTCTGCCACGTCAGCAACCTCGCCCACGCCCGTGCCACCGTCGTTGTCGTCGTGGCCTTCGGATCTGGAGTCCACCACGCGCACGTTATTGGATTTCACTTCGGAAAATCCGGAATTTTGGTTGTACAAATGTATTATAAAAAAGCAAAAATTAGATGCAAATTTTTATGGAGATATACGAAAAAACATACGAAAATTACGAAAAGGAATAGTAAACTTAGATTTTCGACCTCAGAATTACACGAATACAACAGTAGAGATTTTTTTTAAGGTATATTATTGATTTGCCTATTTGTTTGCTTATTTCATATATAGCATATATATATATTTACATATTTTTATTTTTTTAAAACAAATATTAAAAAAAAAAAAAAAGACCAAAAGTTAGGCTTACCAGTGGCTATCCACCGTCGTTGCAGCCACGAGGACGGGAGGAAAATAAGTTTTTTTTAAAAAAAAAAATCAAAATGCCAAAGCTTTCACAAGGATTTAGGAAGGTTTAGGGTAGGTTTTAGAGTATTTAAACACTAGATTTCGTATGGGGAGGAAAAAAACAAAGCAAAAGGTGGTTTTTTGGAGTCTCCGACCATCGGGCACGACGATTGCCGTCGTCAGCGTCCGGTGGTTTTGTCCGAACCTAGGTGGCCAGTGTTGAAGAGTATGGAGAGAAAAGGAGAGTATTTAGGTTTTTTTTTCTTTTGTAAATGAAAAGGAAAATGAGAGTTTTAAAAAAAGTTTGTGTTTTATACTAAGCTCGACTCGATCCGTTTTGTCATCTGACCCGCGTGTTTTTCTAAAGGGAAGGGCTAATTGCACATTTAACCCTTCCATTTTTTCTAGTACCCCAATTTAGTGTTCTTTCCCTTTTTATGTTATTTTCAATAAGGTCAACAAATTTGATTTTATTTATATTATTAGTCCTGGATTCATATATATATTTTTAATTTTAGCCCTATTATGTTGTCATTTGTTCAATTAATTTTTTTTTACATTATTTTTTTTTGTTACGCTTATAGGTTTTTTTACTAGTTTGTTTTTGATCTTTTTATTTAAATTATATAAACTATGTATTCTTCTTCTTCTTCTTCTTTTGTGTATATATGTCTGCTTCCTAACTTATATATACATGGGTTATTTTTTTTATATATAGTATGTATATATTCACCACATACATTCTGTTTCCTTAACTTTAATATATTATATGGTTTATTATTTATATATAATATGATTATATTTGCCACATACACCCTGCTTCCTTGAATTATGTATATATATATAGCTTATTGTTTATATATAGTATGTATATATATATTATTCTGTAAATTATATTAATTTTATTACTAATTTATTCTGTATATAGTATGTATATATATATTTTTAATTTACTCTTTTTCATCAATGGGTATATATTTTTTAATTGTTCGTATTTTATTAATTGGTAGGATTTCGAGTTTTTTTTTCTCCTATTTATTCGCATGTACACTTTATGAAATTGTGTTGAGTCTTTTGCTGTGACATTTTTTTATTATTTGTTCCATCATTAAATATCAATCATGCTTATACGATTTTTCCTTTTAAGAAATATTCAAACTTCGACAAAATAAAATTTTTGAAATTAAGGCAATGTTATTATTTCGAGAATTTGAAAAAATCGTGTCCTAACTACTAGGTGCGGTTTTTTTCCTTTGAATCGGGATAATTGAATATCCTTTTGAAGTTTTAAAGATTTTTTTTGAAAGTTAGTTATTTTTTGAATATTCGAATTATTATGTCCTAACTTACTGAATGTGACTTTTTCTCGATTAATTCAAAATAACGAGCCTTCTTTGGAAGAAAAATTTATTTTCAAAATAGAATAAATTTGACATTCATACATTTAAGGATCGTGATTTAAATTTTTCTCGAATTTTTTAATTTTCAACAAGTAAAATTTTGGATAATCGATTAGGTATCGATTTTGGGCGTGTAAGGGTGCTAAGCTTTCCTTATGCATAACCGACTCTCGAACTCGTTTTATGGTTTCAAAGACTAAAATTATTTTAATGATTTTTTTTCAAAAAAATATCGAAAGGTGACTAAATTACACCTGTTTTAAAAAATTATTGTTGGCGACTCCATTTTCATTTTTCAAGATATAAATTGAGACTTATTTTTGTTTTTTTCAAAAACGGTTCGACAGCTTGGCGACTCCACTGGGGACCAATAAGAGAGTCAAGCCGTGAGTCAATTTATTTTGATCTTTTTGTTGAAAATTTCAAATTTAATTTAATTTAATTTGCAATCCTTTGCATTTTATGTTTGTTTTCTGTAAGTTTGTTGTGGTAATAGCATGTTAATATTATGTGTTTATGTGTTTGCATACATGCATTTGTTATTTTACCGCTTAAGTGGAAGTGAGAAACTACTCCTCCGTGAGGTTTTCACCTTCATGCAGGATAGTGAATTGCTTTCGGGATACATCCGTTCCTATGTTTTCGTGAAGTTTTCACTTCCGTGCAAACATGCAGGAAATGTGTCCCCCTTAACCGAACTTGTCTGTATGAGCCTATAATGGGTGAGGATTGAGAAATTTGCTGGTTTGGGTACCATTACTTTAGAATCGAAAACCACATATAATAAGCCCTAAGTGCCTACCCTAGGTAGAACTATACCGAACCTTTAGAAACCACCTAATAGATGTGTAGGTTCTCTGTGGTATATATTTTTTATAATTGTTGATGTTGAAGCCCAATTTGTCTGGACCCAATAGAATTTAAATTTATTTTAAAATTAAGTTTATTATAAATTTAAATTTATTTGAAATTTGAATTTATTATAAATTTAAATTTAAATTTATTTAAATAATGTCCAATTACAAATCAAGCCCCAATTGGGGCCCAATTTCCAATTAACCCAAACAAATCCATTTACACCCTAAGCCCAATTATGCAAAATGACCCAAGCCCTAAACTACCAACTTGCACTGCTACTGCCATCCTCAGCCACTCAGAATGCGCCACGTCAACCCAAGCAACTTCTCCTTCAGCTCCAACTTGCACTGCCACCAGCTGCTCCAACCGCCATTTCCATAGTTGAACTTGCAAAAGAGAGAAGACAAGATGGACATTTATTAGAGAAAAACAAAAGATGATTATTGTAATACTAGTTATAAAAACCATTTTCAAAATTTGTAAAAGGGGGATTTTTTTTTCTGGAGAGAGATCAATACAAAAAAAACTTTAAAAACATAAAGCAGTGTATTATTAAGGGAAGATATCAGTACTCAAAGCAATAGGAATACAGAGCCAAGTAAACATCAAGCAATAACGCGAGAACAGAGTATCAAACAAGGTACATCCACCAGTAAGCATCAATCCATTAATACTAACTCTTGAAATTTCAAACTGTTTGCATTTTCTGTTTGTATATAACTATTAATATATATTATTTATTACTAATTTTCATTTATTATTTTGAAACCGGCCTTTAAGGTGCATTAATTTTAATGGCTTTATTAATATTATTAATAATAATGGGTATTAAATAAATATTAATAACACTAATAATTAATAATAATAAAAAGAGCCGAAAGGACAGAGGGGTACTTCCCCGATCGCCGTCGTCGGAGCCGGAGAACGGCCTGCCATCGAGTTACCCATGATCGTGAAGGCCCCCCTTTTGGTAGTTCGAACGCCTGTAAAAAACCAATATGGGAGATGTTGTGAATGAGAGAATCGAAAAACAAAACAAAGACTTCGGGGAATAAATCAGATCTGGATTCTTTTTAAACAGAAAACTCTAAAACTCAGTTTTTTTGCTTAGACTAAAAAGGATCCAAACCCAGATTTAGTTTTGAAAAAAAGAGAAAGAGTTTTAATAATCAAAACGTCTTAAGAGATAAGAAAAGGAAATTTTTACTTACCGGACGATGGAGATCGGCGGCGAGTGGCGCGTGACAACGACGGACGACAGGAGTGTCGACGGGCGGGGAGTACACGGCCACCACACGCGACTGTCGGCAGGGCGCGTACGGTGGTGCACATCGATGACCAGACGCGAGGGCCACGGCCGGCCATGGAGGGGGGAGAGGATATTTTGAGAGAGTTTGACTTTTTTTCAAAAAATGAAATGAAAATGAACAAAAAAGGCTTTGAGGGACTTTTATAATGGACCAAAACGACGCCGTTTTGGTCTAGGTTCTTAAGCCCCAAAACGACGTCATTTTACTTTTTAAACCCATGGTCGACCTGATCCGACCCGACCCGCCTAGAGGATCAGCGTGTTTTTGACAAAAGGGATATTTCTGCATTTAGCCCTTCCGCTTTTTTTGATTTTGATAACTTAATCCTTTTCATACTTTTACTTAATTTTAATTTGGCCCAATAATTTTCAATGCTTTTCAATTTAGTCCTTTGACCTTTTGAAAACATCAGGAGCTGCCACGTGTCATTATTTTAGCTTATTTCTGCATAAGGTCCCTCTTACTTTTAATTTGTTTCAATTTAATCCTTAAATCAAGTTCTGATTAATTACAAAATTGACCCAAATATTTTTCATGGTTTTTCAAACTTGTCCTCTGACTTCAGAATGCTTGAGGGGCTACCACGTGTCACCTATTTTTGGTTTTATTGCCCTGAAGGTCCCTAAATTATCCCAAAATCCCATTTTTACCCTCGAACTTCAAAAAATTACATTTTTTACCTTGAAACTTCTCAAAATACCATTTTACCCTCGAACTTCCAAAAATGCCATTTTTAACCCCAAAAATTCCATTTTTACCCCTAAACTTTCAAAAATTATATTTTTTACCCTCAAACTTCTAAAAATGCCATTTTTAACCTCGAAACTTCCCAAAACTCCATTTTCACCCTCGAACTTCCAAAAATTTCATTTTTGACCTCGAAACTTCCAAAAATTTCATTTTTGACCTCAAAACTTCTAAAAATTCCATTTTTACCCCCGAACTTCCAAAAATTCCATTCTTGACCCCAAAACTTACAAAAATTCCATTCTTACCTTCGAACTTCCAAAAATTCCATTTTTAACCTCGAAACTTCCAAAAGTTCCATTTTTACCCTAAAACCTCTAAAATTCCCATTTTTGAACCTGAAACTTTTAGAAATTACTATTTTTCTCCCGAATGTCCAAAAACTCCATTTTCAACCTTGAAACTCTCAAAATTACCCTTTTACCCCCGAATATCTAAAAATTCCATTTTTAACCCCGAACTTTTCCAAAATCACCATTTTGCCCCTGCGAATCCAAAATTATCATTTTACCCTCGGTATCCAAAAAGTCTCATTTTCAACTCCGATTGCATCATTCTTCTTTCTCATAAATATTTGCATTTAATTTCAATTATTATACACTCGTATTTTGTATTTTTTATTTCTGCTTACCATTTATCTTCTTAATTACCTTACTTCATGTTATTTACTATCCATTATTAAATGCTTATTCATATTAAATTTGCATGTTTGTTTGCAAAATTATTTTCATAAAAACTTTAAAATCGAGGCAATATTCTTTTATTTCGAGTTTCGAAAATTTGTGCCTTAACTTACTAGGTGCAATTTTTCTTCAAATCGAAATAGTCGAATACCCTTAATCGAGGCAATGTTTCCTTATCTTCGATTCTGAAATATCGCGCCTTAACTTACTAGGTGCAACCTTTCTTCAAATCGAGATAATCAAATATCCTTTTCCCAAAAATTTAAAAAAGTTTTACAAATGAAAGCTCGTTATTTCTGGATCTTGAAATGTCGTGTCCTAACTCACTAGATGTAACTTTCTTCCTTGATCACTTTGAAATAGCGGGATTTCCAAACAAACCCGATTTCCTTTAAACTTAACTCATGCATTCAAGGATCGTATTTTAAACTTTATTCGAACTTTTAAATTTTACAAGTTAAGACCTAAAAATAATCAATACGGTACCAATTTTGGGCGTATGAGGGCGCTAATCCTTCCTCATGCGTAACCGACTCCCGAACTTGTTTTTCTGGATTTCGAAGACCTACATGTTTTTAAAACGGTTTTTAAAACGTTTTATGGTGATCCAATCATACCGAATAAAGGATTGGTGGCGACTCTCATTTTCCAACATTAAAGTAATTTTCGAAACTCGTCGTTCGTCTCAAAAAGGGATGGTTTCGACAGTTGATACTAACTTAGTTTTTTTCTCCTTATTATGTATTGCATCCTCATTTAGGAAATGTATTGACTTGAGTTCGATTACTAGTAGAGAAGTGGTCATGGAAAAAGGGTATCTTGATGAGGTAAAAGACAATGTGGGCATGCATATGTGGTTAAAGGATAGATAACATGAGAAGGATGATACTCTAGCTGAAGGCCATGTATCGGATCACTAGGATTTCACTCAGATCAGTGTGACTCAGAATAGCTTGCAAGAGTTGGAAGAAATTTGGGATCAACAGGATGATGGAATGAAACAGATTTTCTACCAAGAGTATAGGGACCTATCATACTTGCTAGAAGTTAAGGTGGACAAGCATCTCTTTCGAGCCCTTGCACAGCACTGGAAATAGTTGTTTCACCTTTGGAAACATGGATATGGTACCCACGATTGAGGAATATACCGCTCTATTTTGGTGCTCCAAAATTCAGGTAAAAAAGGTCTATTCGAGAGTCACTAATGTACCAACTTTCCTTAAGAAGCTGATGAACATTACGAGAATGAGTGAGCAATGGGTTACAGCTCAAATTAAGGTGAAGGGTGACAACGAATGCGTCACTTGGAAAAGTTTACGAGATTTGATTTTAGCTTATCCCGATGCAAGGAAGAAGGTTGATATATTTACTCTCAATTTGTACGGATTGGTTATATTTCCCAAGGCATTGGGGCACATAGATGAGGTGGTCACTGATTTATTTGATCGACTCGATAAGGGAGTTACACCTATTTCAGTAATTTTGGCTGAAACTTTTAGGTCATTAAATACATGCCGAAGGGAGGGAGAAGGGAGATTTATTGGATACACACCACTACTGATGGTATGGTTTCATAGCCACTTTTGGAAAGTGGGAATAGTTCTTAGCCAAATGTTTTTTATGAGTTATTCTCTTTTGAAGGAATTTATTGCTACACAAAGACAAGAGGATATTTCTGAAGAAAAGTGGATGGGAATACTGCATAGTCTCCGAGATGAAGACATAGAATGGTGAGCACCGTGGTTCATTCCCGGTGAAATTATTTATAGATGCGGTGATTTCGATTGGGTACCGTTACTAGGGATATGGGAAACTGTGGGATATGCTCCTTTGTTAGTATTGAGACAGTATAGGTCAAGATAGTTCATCCCAGTGACTCAGGGTTTGGCTCATGTAAGTTTGCATACAAGGGTGAGAACAATAAGAAAAGAGTTCGGGAGATATCAAATGCTTGGAATCAAGCTAATAAAATGAAGCCATTTGCAACAAATCCTATGAAAACCCAAGAGTATGACGATTGGAGGAGTAGGAGAGTCAATGATAACATCTCCGTGCCAAATCCCGACAATGTCCGCCTAGTTGAGATGCAAGTAGTCCCATTGGAATTAGAGCTCATCAAGCAAGACTTTGAGAAGAAAAGTTTCGAATTGGGGAAAAAGATAGAAGCATTAGAAGAGGAAAAGATGCAGTTGGGTTTGGCTATTGATACCCAAAAGTTAGAAGCCAATAAGCTAAGAAAGGGGAAGAGAAAGGTTGAAGAAGACTTGGATGATTTGAAGAAGGAGTACAAGAAGCTTCGTCAGTCAATGAGAATTATTGGGTTAGGTAAAGCATCAAAACAGTGGCAGCAAGAAATCTAAGAGGAAAGGTTTCGAGCGGATCAATGGAAGAGAAAATTTCAGGATGCTCAAGACCAATGAGATGCTATAAAAAACGAGCTGTTAGAGAGTTAGGTCGAAAAAGTTGAGAAGAAGGCCCGAATAATCGAGTTAGAAGAGTCTTTGTGTATGCATCGTAGTCATAACTCTGCAACAGAATTAAGGGCAAGCTAGACTGAGAATGAAGGATTAAAGAGAAGGGTTGAAGAACTTGAAGCTTCACTGTAGAACTGTGAGATTCGAATCGAGTTCCTCGAAAGAACTCTAGAGACAAGTAATAGGCAACTTCAACACTCTCAGAGGCAGGTTAGAGACTGAGACCATGTCATGGGGGAAACATTAACAAAAGTGAGAGAAGTGGCAGAATACTTACAGAAGTTAGCTATCCAGGTAGATGCTTTGAGCATAGAGTATTGAGTCAGTGTATGATAAAGGCCAAAAGTTAGCATGTCTTCTTAAAAAGATAAAGACTTTGAGCATTAGGGCAAGACCTTATCTGTAATTATCTTATGTAAATACATTCATTTTCTAGTAAGGTTATTCTATCATAAGTCAATTGAGAGTCAATACCTTTCTTGCATTTGCATTCATACATTCATAAAGTTTCGCATTACATTTTCATGCATTAGAAATTTTTCCTTTAAAAGTTACTCTGAAAAAACCACATCATTACTACACTCGTACCAAGACAAGAGTGGTAGATCAGCGATTGGAAAGGTTGGAGCAAATGCAAAAAGAAATGCAAGATCAACTGCATGTATAGTTGGCGAAGGTGCAGCAGAATATGAAGAACCAGATTATTGAGTCCTAGAATGAACTTATCAATAAGTTCACTCAATTACTGGTTGAGAAAATGGATAGGAGATAGGGTATTGTAATTGACCCAAAGGAAGATGGTCCTCTTTGTCCTCCAAATGTTAACCCCATGTCGGCTCAAGTTTCGCAAGAAATGGGTGTTCAAAGAGCATCTATCACTATTAACCCAAAATCATGCTTGTTTGACATACCAAAACTGGTAAACTACCAAACGAGTTCTAGTTCTAACCTAGGAAATAATCCGGCCGACTTTATCATACCGGTTGAAATGAGATAATGGAAACAGAAAAAGCAAGAGACGAACTTCCTAACCAGCTGGAAGAGCATTGTAAATGGTTAAAGGAAAGGTTCAAAGCTTTAGAATGAGCAAGGGGTATTGTGGAATTAATTCTAAAGAGATTAGTTTGGTTCCCAACCTAGTATTGCCCCCCAAGTTTAAAGTTCCGGAGTTTGAGAAATATAACGGGACAAGTTGCTCGGAGGCACATATCACCATGTTCTGCAGAAAGATGATAGGTTATGTCCATAATGATCAATTGCTAATCCACTATTTCCAGGACAGTATAATAGGATCAGCTTCAAGGTGGTATAATCAATTGAGTCGTGCCAAGATCAGTTCTTGTAAGGATTTTGCACAAGCTTTCATGAGACAATACGGTCATGTCACCGACATAGCTCCTAGCAGGATCACGTTACAAAATGCTAAGAAAGGCTGGGTGAAAGCTTCAAACAGTATGCTCAAAGGTGGAGAGATATGGCCACCCAAGTACAACCACCGCTTTTTGGGAAAGAGACAACCATGCTCTTTGTTATTTGAAAGCACCGTATGTTAATCATCTGCTGGGAAATGCTACTAAAAGTTTCTCCGACATGGTCATGTCGGGAGAAATGACTGAAAATACAATTCGAAGGAAAAAATCGATGCCGAAAAAAGTACCAAAAAGTCCACTCCTAAAAGGAAGGACAATGAGGTGACTAATATAAGCTTATACCGGACGAATGTTATAAAATCGATCATGGTGACCTAGTCTAAAGCCTCGATAACCAATTATCAAAACAGACCGAGACATGAATCGGGCTCGAGGTCGAACACTAAAGAATCCAATTCACTCCCATATCGATGACCTACAAGGAGCTTTACAAGAGTTTATATGATGCCGAAGTAGTGTCCTCCTATTATTTTAAGCTTATATCGAGAATTGCACTACTTTCGAGAAACTAGTTGAAAGATTTATTAAAATAGAGATAATAAGGTTCGATAAATTCATAAGACCTAATGTAATTGGGAATCCCTTGCCAAATCATCCCGATCAGAGGGTTAATGTAATAACCGAAGAAAAGAGCAAGAGGATTAAGGATTATGTGGGGAAAGGTCAAGTCTCCATTAAAGTGGGTTTGGCAACAAGTGGTTAATAGGAGTTTGATCATACAAAAGAGTGAGGACATGATAACAACAACTGAGAATTACTGCGAGTTCCATACTGTGGAAGGACATAAAATCAAAGGGTGTGTTGAATTCCGTACCTTGGTACAGAACTTGATGGATGATAAAGAACTTGAGTTCTTTTAAGAGAAGAAAGATGAAAGAATAGATGATGTTTGTGGGGAACCGAGAAAGGCTTATAAGGCCAATCTATCAGTGGAAATTATATCCTGACCAATAAGTAAGGTTAAAGGTCAAGTGACACCACGGGTCATCATTTGAAAACCCGTGGCATGTTCTTATAAGGATAATAAAATGGTACCGTGGAGCTATGACTGTAGCGTAACAATACCAAATGAAGGAGGATCAAATGAGGATGCAAGTTTTACGAATGCAGAGAAGGAGGTTAATAAAAAAGCCTTGATGGATGGGCCTGGGAAAAGAGAAAAGCAATAAACTCGAGATGCGAGTAAATGAGCTAGTAACTGAAGAGAAAGCCAAGGAATTTTTGAAATTCCTAAAGCATAACGAGTACAATGTGGTAGAACAATTACATAAGCAGTCTGATCGAGTATCAGTTTTAGCCCTACAATCAGGTTTAGAGGCCCATTGTAACGTGTTACTAAAAGTACTGAATGAAACGTAAGAAGTGGAGGATATCTCGGTAAACAAGTTGGATCGACTGGTTAGCAACCTAAGTGTAGATAATTTCATTTTCTCAATGATGATAAAATACCTCTAGGGGGCATGGGCTCAACAATGGGTACATTTTACCGGGCGTATTGATAGATAATGGCTCAGCCTTGAATGTGCTAACATTGACAACACTAAATAGGTTACCGATAGACAGCTCTTACATGAAAGCATGCCATAACATAGTGATGGCCTTTGATGGGACGGACAGACAACTGATTGGAAGAATTGAGATTTCACTCCTAATTGGTCCAAAGACGTATGAGATGAACTTTTTGGTAGTGGACATTAAGCCCACCTACAATTGTCTGTTGGGAATATTATGGATTCATTCGATAGGGGCAGTATCGTTATCCCTGCATCAAAAGTTAAAATTGATGACAAATGGCCGATTAATTACTATTAATGTTGAGGAGGACATCATTGCATCAGTGAATAGCGATGTACCTTACATAAGAACAGATAAAGAAGTCATGGAGTGCTCCTTTAGGTCTTTGGAGTTTGTGAATGCTACCTTCGTGGTTGAAGGAGAGAAGATCCTCACACCGAGGATATCGACAACCACCAAGATGGGGTTGAAAATGACGATTGAAAAAAGTGCTTCACCTGAAAGAGGATTGGGGAGGTATCACTAAGGGAGGATTATAACGGTAGTACTGGTAGAGAAACGTGATCAGTTTGGCTTAGGATTTAAGCCAATTATGAAATAGAGAAAATAAGAGCTACAAAAAAAAAAAAAACAAGACAAGAGAAGAGCAAGAATAAGTGGGAAAGAGATAAAAAACAAGCCAATGGTTTTTCCTTATATCTCAAGGTCATTCGTGTCGGGAGATATTATTAACCACGAGCAAAGGCTGACAAAAAATAGGTTGGCAAAAATAACGGGGAATCTGAACATTAACGTTGTTTTCGAAGGGACAAGTGAGCAAAGGAATTTGTCAGGAATTCACCCCTACGCCCTTGGAAGCGTTCTAGACAACTGGACTATGGAAGAGCTCCCTATAACTTTTAAATCTTTTCCAGAGTAATGTTTAGAACATCCTTGTTGCTCTAAGCCCGAGAGCAATTCAGATCTTTTTATAAAGGTCACATGTTCATTTTCTTTTCATTTTCAATAAAAAAGATGTACTTTCTTTCTCATTGGCAAAAATTTTCATTTTTCTTTTCATCCACCTCATATCGCAATAAACATGCTTAAATCCATTTATCTTTCGGATCTTTTTGGTCCATATGACAGATCCCTAGTTATCAACAATATGGGTAACATCGTTGTCGACTTAGAGCCTCATTTTGAGCAAGATGTATGTTCAAAGGAATCTCATGATTTTGAAGAAGCCCCAGATTGTAGTTTATCTCCTGACTTGCTACGGATGGTTGAGCAAGACGAGAAACGGATCCTACCTCACGAAGAATCAATAAAAGTTATGAGTTTAGGGGATGAAGTTGACAAAAGGGAGGTGAAGATTGGAACTTGTATCTCTGCAAAAATGAGGCAAGATCTTATTGATCTGCTTCAGGAGTTCAAGGATGTGTTTGCATGATCGTATCTAGATATGCCCAGTCTAAGCACTGATATCATGCTACATAAGCTCCCCATAAAAGAAAAGTGTAAACTGGTCCAACAAAAGCTTCGAAGAATGAGACTAGATGTACTTCTAAAGATAAAAGAAATTCCAAAAACAGTTTGATTACGGCTTCTTACGAGTGGTTAAATACTCAGAATAGGTGGCTAACATAGTGTTAGTTCCTAAAAAAGACGGGAAAGTACGAATGTGCGTGGATTATCGAAACTTAAACAAGGCAAGTCCAAAATATAATTTCTCGCTACCTCATATCGACACCTTGGTGGACAATACAACAGGTTATTCCTTCTTTTCTTTCATGGATGGTTTTTCTGGGTACAACCAAATAAAGTTTCATCCTGAGGATATGGATAAAACTACGTTCGTCACCATGTAGGGAACCTTTTTCTACAAGGTTATGCCATTTGGATTGAAGAATGTAGGAGCAACATATCAAAGGGCTATGGTGACTTTGTTCCATGACATAATGCATAGGGAGATTGAGGTCTATGTCAGCAATATGATCACAAAGTCTTGAACGGAAGAGGAATATGTGGAAGTTTTAAGAAAGTTATTCTTAAGTTTGAGAAAGTTCCAGTTGAAGTTGAACCTAAACAAATGTACTTTCGGGGCTACGTCAGGCAAGCTATTAGGCTTTGTGGTTAGTAGAGAGGGAATTGAAATTTATCCCGATAAAGTCAAAGCTATACAGGAGTTACCACCACCACGTACTCAAAAAGGAGTTAGAGGGTTCCTAGGGAGGTTTAATTACATTGCTCGGTTTATCTCATAACTAACTGAGTAGTGTGATCTTATCTTTCGTCTTCTCAAGAAACACAACCCGAGAGTTTGGGATGATGAATGCCAAAAAACTTTTGACAAAGTCAAACATTATTTATCCAATGCTTCAATTTTGATGCCACTGAATCCAGACAAACCTTTGGTCCTGTACTTGTTCGTATTCGAAAACTCTATGGGATGCATATTATGCCAGCATGATGAGTAAGGAAAAAAAGAAAGAGCAATCTATTATCTCAGCAAGAAATTCAATGAATGCGAGCTAAGGTATTTGTGATCAAGAAACTATGTTGTGCTCTAGTTTAGACTACCCGAAGGTTGAGGCAATTCATGTTATATCATACGACTTGGTTGATTTCAAAATTGGATCCTCTCAAGTTTATGATGGGGTCGGCTGCATTAAATCGAAGGATGGCCAGATGGCAAATGCTACTTTTTGAATTTGACATAGTCTATGTGAACTAGAAGACGATCAAAGGGAGTGCAATAGCAGATTTTTTGGCTAGCAAAGCTCTTGAGGATTATGAGCCCTTAGATTTTGATTTCCTAAACGAAGACCTCATGTGTGTTGCAACCACAGCAGAAGAAGCTTTATAAAAGTAACTATGGAAAATGCATTTTGACGGTGCTTCAAATGCTATTGGCAGAGGGATTGGGGCCGTTTTGATATCCCCGAAAGGATATCATTATCCCCTCACAAGCAAGCTTGACTTTAATTGCACAAACAAGAAGGAAGAATATGAAGCATGTGTCATGGGTATTCAGGCAGCTATAGAACGCAATATTAAGATTCTGGAAGTGTACGAGAATTCTGCGTTAGTAATTTATCAACTCAAGGAAGAATGAAAAACAAGTGATTCCAAGTTGATGGATTATCGAAAGTTAGTTCTCGAGTTGATTAAAGAATTTGAGGACATCGTATTTTATTACCTTCCGGGAGAGGAAAATCAGATGGCCGATGCTTTGGTTACTCTTGCCTCCATGATCATGGTCAATAAGCAAGAAGTTATAGAGCCCATTTAGATGAGTATATACGAGGTTCCAGCTCATTGCTACAGCGTTAAAAGAGAAGAAAAGGATGATCACCCTTGGTACCAAGAAATTTTGCAATATGTAAAAGACCGTAAGTACCCTGAGCAGGCCATCGAAAACGAAAAAAAGAACATTGAGAAGGCTCGTCATTGATTATGTCCTTGACGGGGATATTCTGTATAAAAAAAGGAAGGATCAGGTCCTGTTGAGGTGTGTTGATTCTCTTGAGGCCAAAAAAATATTAGAAGAAGTTCATGAGGGGGTTTGTGGAACACATGTCAATAGTCTTATGATGGCCAGACAGATTATGAGATTCTGGTATTACTAGTCAACTATGGAAGGTGATTGCATTAAATATGCTAAGAAATGTCACAAGTGCCAAATTTATGGAGATAGAATTCATTATCTCCTTCACCCCTCCATGTTATGACTTCCCCATGGTCTTTTTCTATGTGGGGCATAGACGTCATTGGACCAAACTTGCCAAAAACTTCTAATGGGCATAAGTTCATTTTTGTGATCATCGATTACTTTACTAAGTGGGTGGAGGCTACTTCCTACGTCAGTGTCACGAGAACAACGATAAGCAAATTCTTGAAGAAAAAAAATTAAATGTCGGTATGAAATGCCAAAAAAGATCATATCTGACATTGCTTTGAACCTGAATAATAGCACAATAGCAGGAGTCTACAGTCAATACAAGATCAAGCACCACAATTCAGCACCATATCTCCCGAAAATGAACGGAGTTGTGGCAGCAGCTAATAAAAATTAAGAAAATCGCGGGGAAAATGATAAGTGATTTATTTGATTACTATTTTATCCTTAATTACTCCTTAATAATTAGTTCATGTTGCTGATCTGGACATTTTTGTGCGCTTTCTATACAGGACTTCAATTATGGAAATTGCACTTAGAAGGCAAAGTTTTACAGTTTTATTTTTTGGAATCAAGGCTGGGCTAGTGGGCATGACTTTGGGCATGAGAGTCAGACATGGCATCCAGTCAGCAGCTTCCAAAAGGTCTAGTTAGCAAGGATGGACGAGCGGATCAGTTACATTTTAAATTCAAAATTAGAAATTATCTTTTGTTTTTATGATTTAATTTAAATATTTTCGAGAATTATATTTTATTATTTTTAGGTTATTTTTATGGTTATGGAGAACTATAAATACCCTATTGGGGTAAGCTAGAAAGACATCTCATGATTAGTTTTGTTCTTGTTTTCTAAATCCTATAAAAATTCTCCTTTTCTCTACGTTTCATTTTTAGGTTTTTATTTTCTTAAAAAATGTTGAGTATGATTTCTTTCATAATCATGCTCGGCTAATTTTCCAAAAAGCCAAAGGCTAAAGCAACGACTCAATTTCGATCGTGAGAATTGAAAAGCACTTTATATCTTCATATATATTTCTCAATTTTCTGCAAACTTGGATTGACAATCGGCCTTTCCCTTTAAAATTCTTACACTTTCAAAGTTCAAAAAGGGCCCGTTGGTTTGAAGGTTGTTTCGATTTATAGTTAGGAGGAAGGATCAGCTTGTAGCACATTCGACTTCCTGTGAACACACTTAGTGGCGGCCTGCTAAGGGAAATTGCGATTGAATTCGATTTTCATTGAGACAACATAGTTCGAGTCAGGTTTTTCCAGATTTTAAACTGTTTTATTCTAATGGCGATAGTCGTGGTTAGTCTAGCCAAAAAACTGAAATTCAAAAATTGATTTTGGATTTTCGGTTTACCGGAGAGAAAAACAAGTTACAAGGGTTGGGCCTTGTAGACTGTAACCGTCATTTATCCGGAGCAAAATCTTATTCGATGATCAGTTGGAAATGGATCAAAGCGAAGCCTAAAGCTAATACTTAAACTGAGTTTCTTCTTAAATTTACTTTCGTTAAATTCTTAGATTTCAATTTCCATTTCTTCATTTTACTTCAATTAAAGTCTTTTGATTAAATCCCGCCATTTTTATCCCATTTCGCCTAAATCAAGAGCTAAAAGCCTTCTACATCAGAATTTCCTAAGTCCTTGTGGATTGACCTTTCTTCTCTTTACTACACTATTTAATTATTTATTTTGAGAATAAGGATAATTATTTTGATAATTTACGACGAATGTCAGAAAATGAGAGACCTACAAAGATTGACATTAGAAGTTACCATTTGCTCTCTACGCTTATCATATGTCTTCCAGAACTTCTACCGGGGTAACACCTTTCTCATTAGTATATGGAATGGAGGCAGTCTTATCCACTGAGGTCGAAATTTCTTCCCTCAGAGTCTTATCAGAAGTGAAGTTAGATGAGGTAGAATGGATCCAATCAAGATATGATCAGCTAAACCTAATCGACGAGAAGAGGTTGAAAGCTATCCAACATGGCCAGTTGTACTAGAAACAGATGATGAGGGCTTATGATAAAAAAGTTCGCCCTAGAGAATTCCATGAACGAGATCTAGTATTGAAAAAGATCCTTCCTATGCAAAAAGACTTCTGAGGCAAATGTATGCCAAATTGGTAAGACCTATATGTGGTAAAGAAAGCTTTCACTAGAGGAGCTTTGATTCTAGCTGAGATGGATGATAAGAATTTGTCAAACCCCTTAAACTCAGATTTAATGAAGAAGTACTTCGCCTGAACCATAAAAAGGTTGAGTTGAAAACCCGAAAGGGTGGCAAAAAAAAGGGTGGGGCTGAGATGAAAACCCGCAAAAGGTGTCTCCAAACCTAAGGAGATCTGAGTCGAAAACTCGAAAGGGCGATTCAGATTAGGATCAAGGATCGGGCATGAAATGAGTTTCTTTCTCAAAAGTAGCAAGATGGAGAGACGTTACATCTTGGCCATTAACAGAGTGCAATAGTTTTCATGGGTACACATGAGGCTCAAAGTGGTCCTCATCAAGTTTACTTGAAAAAGTTCATACGTTGATATATGGGTCATTTGGTTTTATTTCTTATTGCTCACTTTAGCAATTCTTGATAAATGTTTGCTAGTTTCTGACCAACATTTGTTATCTTGGTTGATGTTTTGATTAATGTTTGATATTTTCTCATTTATCTCCATTCTATCATTATCACCGATAAAATCAATCTTATCCATTTTTGTAACCCTGCTCAGAGCATTCTTTACATTGAAATAATGGTTAATGGGCTTGATGACTTGATATAAAAAGATTTCTACATATTACTTTGAGAAACTTTTAATAGTACAGGGACCTGAAATAGGACTGTTAGTCGAAAATAACCGAATTCGAGGGTCGAAGGGATCTTGAAACAAATAAGTTCAACTTATGATTACCTCTTCAAATTGCATATCAAGAACATCAGACTAGAAGGAAGGGCGTGGTAACACATCAATGTTAGAACTTAGGCAAAAGACTATCAGTGACAGCCTAAGGATTAAAACAATAGAAAATCGTTTTAAAATGACATCTTTGCATGCATATCAGTATCATTCATGTGCATTTAGATAGGAGCATTTGATTCATTCAAATCATGACATCCTAGTTACATGGCCTAGATAGAGGCCCATAAAACAGGTTTTACAGGTCATATCCTTAGAGAGTGACGAATCTTTTACTCCTAAAGCTGTGAAGGTGCAGATTGAAGCCGTAAATGGCAAATCTCATAACCTAAAGTTGTAGAGGGGTAGAATGAAGCCGCAATGATGAATCTCATACACCTAAATCCGATCTCTTATCCCGACCATGGGACAGATTGAAGACCATCCAATCTCTTATCCCGACCATGGGACAGATTGAAGCAATCCAATCTTTTACCCTAACCAGAGGGTAGATTGGAGACCATTAGATCGCTTACCCCGACCATGAGGCAGATTGAAACAATTCAATCTTTTACCTCTAAAACTATAGACAGACAGATTGAAACTACAGAAACAAATCCTATACCCCTAAATTTGTAGAGGGGCGGATTAAAACTCACAGTAGTAGACTTCGATCTTCACTGAAGTTGCAAAGAAATAGAGTGAAGTCATGAAAGAAAATCTTTATCTCCCTGAAGCTGCAGTGGAGCAAGATAAAGCTACAACGTCAAATCCTATATCCAGTAGGTTGGATGTAGACTACATTAGCAAATCTTATCTCCCTAAAGATGAGGTGGAGCAGGATAAGGCTATAACATTAAATTCTTTCTTCTTGAGTTTGTAGTGAAGCGAATACGGTGGAATAAAGCAATTAATAAAGTGGAAGGACGTGTGGCTTAAGATAAGAAACACCAAAAGACGAAATTCAACAGGACCAGACAAAATTGGTCCTCTTTTTAGTCTTTGCTATGTTATTGTTACACAACAACAAGCAAAGAGAGATAGTTGTTAGAGCCCAATTTTGACCGGGCCTAAACCAAATCCAAAATAATATTATATATATATATTTTAAATTAAATTTATATAATTTAAAAAAAATGTTAAATACAAAAATATCTCAAATCCATTACAAGCCCAATACCTTAAAAAAAACTACCTAAATCTCAAAACCTAGCCTAATGCCTAAACAAGCCTAATTACATAAAAATTAAAGAAACCCTAATTTGCTAGGGTTTGAAACTTCAATCGCCTCTGCCCTCATGCTTCTGCCACGTTAGCAACCTCGCCCATGCCCGTGCCGCCGCCGTCATCGCCGTGGCCTTTGGATCTGGAGTCCACCACGCGCACGTTGTTGAATTTCACTTCGGAAAATCAGAAATTTTGGTTGTACAAATGTATTATAAAAATGCAAAAATTAGATGTAAATTTTTACGGAGATATACGAAAAAAACATACGAAAATTACGAAAAGGAACAGTAAACTCAGATTTTTGGCCCACAAAATTACACGAATACAGCAGTAGAGATTTTTTTAAGGTATATTGTTGATTTGTCTGTTTGTTTGCTTATTTCATATATAGCATACATATATTTTTTACATATTTTTATTTTTTTAAAACAAATATTAAATAAATAAAATAAAAAGAAAAGAAAAACTGAAAGTTAGGCTTACCAGTGGTCGTCCACTGTTGTTGCAGCTGCGAGGAAGGGAGGAAAATAAGTTTTTTTTTTTAAATCGAAAGGTTGAAGCTTTCAAAAGGATTTAGGAAGATTTAGGGTAGGTTTTAGAGGATTTAAACACTAGATCTGGTATGGGGAGGAAAAAATGAAGCAAAGGGTGGTTTTTTGGAGTCTCCGACCATCGGCATGGCGATTTCCGTCGTCAACGTCCAGTGGTCATGTCCAAACCTAAATGGTCAGTGTTGAAAAGTATGGAGAGAAAATGAGAGTATTTAGGTTTTTTTTTTTTGTAAATGAAAAGGAAAATGAGAGTTTTAAAAAAAAAGTTTGTGTTTTATACTAAGCCCGACCCGACCAATTTTGCCATCTGACCAGCATGTTTTTCTAAAGGGAAGGGCTAATTGCACATTTAGCCCTTCCGCTTTTTCTAGTACCCCAATTTAGTGTTCTTTCCTTTTTTATGTTATTTTCAATAAGACCAACAAATTTGATTTTGTTTATATTTTAATCCTGGATTCAGATTTTTTTTTTTTTTAAATTTTAGCCCTATTATGTTATCATTTGTTCAATTAAAATTTTTTTACTTTATTTTTGTTAAGCTTATAGGTTTTTTTACTAGTTTGTATTTGACTCTTTTTATTTAAATTATATAAATTATGTATTATTATTATTATTATATGTCTGCTTCCTATCTTTTATATATATGGTTTATTATTTATATATAGTATGAATATATTTGCCATATACACCCTGCTTCCTTGAATTATGTATATATGTATATTATTCTCTAAATTATATTAATTTTATTACTAATTTACTCTCTATATAATATTTATATTTTTAATTTATTCTTTTTCATAGATGGGTATATTTTTTTAATTGTTTGTATTTTATTCGATTAATTGGTAAGACATCGAGTTTTTTTCTCCTACTTATTCGCATGTACACATTATGAAATTGTATTGAGTCTTTTGTTGTGACATTTTTTTTATTATTTGTTCCATCATTAAATATCAATCATGCTTATACGATTTTTCCTTTTAAGATATATTCGGATTTCGATAAAGTAAAATTTTTAAAATTAAGGCAATGTTATTATTTCGGGAATTTGAAAAGATTGTGTCTTAACTCACTAGGTGTCGTTTTTTCCTTTGAATCGGAATAATTGAATATCTTTTTGAAGTTTTAAAGATTTTTTTTGAAAGTTCGTTATTTTTGGAATATTCGAATTATTATGTCCTAACTTACTGGATGTGATTTTTTCTCGATTATTCGAAATAACGAGTCTTCTTCGGAAGCAAAATTTGTTTTCAAAATAGAATAAATTTGACATTCATGCATTTAAAGATCGTGATTTACATTTTTCTCGAATTTTTTAATTTTCAACAAGATTTTGGATAATCGATGAGGTACCGATTTTGGGCGTGTAAGGGTGCTAATCCTTTCTTATGCGTAACCGACTCCCGAACTTGTTTTATGGTTTTAAAGACCAAAATTATTTTAATGATTTTTTAAAAAAAAAATCTCGAAAGGTGACCCAATTATACCTGTTTTAAAAAATAATTGGTGACGACTCCATTTTCATTTTTCAAGATATAAATCGATACTTATTTTTGTTTTTTTCAAAAACGGTTTCGACAATCACTATTACACAATATACTTATACCTCTTGTAACGACTCAATTTTAATCAATGTCGAAAAACAAGGTTTCGAAATCAAATTTCGTAAAACAAGTCAATGAAAACTATGAATAGAAGAACTTTCATACTCAATTGGAAAATATATTAATGGACAATCAATTAATTGAATTGAGAAAACGATTAATTATAGTACAAAGATTAAATTGTAAAAGTGCAATTGTTATTGAGTTTTAATTTAGAAAATATACGAGAAATTATTTAGCAATTAAGCAACAAACTTAAGGATTATTTATCCATTATTAAATTATGTACGAGAATAAGTTATGCAGCCAGTAGGTTTCGAACCTGCGGCCTTAGTGTAGTAGCAAGAAGCTACAACCACTGGCCTCGCAACCCAGTGACAAAACCCAAAAAAAAAATTTATGTAGGAGAAATTATTGTATGAACCCTTCCTATCACCTCAACCACTTCAACCATTTTTTCCCCATTAGCTAAGGTACTCCAACAACCCACCATCTTTCCTAGTTGCCATACTCCCTCATTCTCGAGAAACAAATCTTCATTTTTTCTCCACATGCCATCGTTGATCACCACAGCACCATCAAGATTCCAAATTCGCCATTTTAATATGTTTAAAAAACTCAACAAATCTTTAAATTTCTTTCAAATCACTTATAATTCAAGCAAAGTCGTCTTCTTTTTTTTTTTTTTTATATATTGTAAGTCTCCACAATATATATGATTCAAATTCGTTTATGAAGAACTGGGATATTGCATACAATGCGATGAAGTACATATACAGTTGAAGAGAAGCTCATCTAATTAAATGGCTTCAGAAACCATTTTCAAAACTGAAGCCTACATTTCTGAATTAGACCTTGAATGGATGATTCTACAACTTGAGTTCTTTTTAAAGAAAACATGATGATAAATCTGGGTTTCCTGTAATCTGGGGAATAACCAAATAAATCATGCCCTCTCTCATGCTCCTTGATTCTTCTAAAACAAAGCGCTAAGGCATTACTATATATGATTATATGGCCACCATATTTGAATCGGAACCATATATACATCTATCAAGAATGTTGAATAATTACTTGTAACAAAATGAAGAATCGGAACCATATATATGAGAAAAACATGAAAGCAGAGAAGAAGATACGAAAAGATAGAAGTTGTCTGAGAATTTGATAAAGCATGCGACAGACACAATGAATTGCCTCTTTCTCATTAAGCATCAGATTCTTCATCACTCTCAGAAACAGTCTGTTGGAGACCCTCCTTCGTCTTTGTCAATAACAAAGCCCTCATCCTCCATTGGCTCACCATATATTTCACAACAGCGACACAGTATGACTACCAGTTGGAACATCCACAACCTAAAATGTCTGATATGCAGACAATCTACAATGGTTGTGTACTTGCAAGCAGTTATAAAACGAATCAATTATAATCATTATTAAGGTAATATAGCTGTTTTGATTGTCTCTAATCAAAATAGAAAGAACAAAAATGGCTGAACAAAATCTCAAGGTAATGTGTTTTGTTTTGCAAACAAATTATGATGGGAACATACAAAATAATTGAAAAAAGAGCAAATCCATAAATCAATAGCAGGTTATTAATCAACTTCCAGGCATTATGTTTATTTTCAGACAAAAAAAATAGTGAACTATCACAGAATTGAATAGTTAGAACAAACAAGTATACTTAGGTTATGCTTTTATTTATTTGTTTTCCTCAACTTGAAATAGAATTTAAGAGTGGTGAACAAAACTTGATTCGATTTGAAAAGATTGAAAATTTTTTTACAGTTCTAATAACATTTTGATGTAAATACGCTCCGGTTTTTACCAATTTTGAAAATGATCAAATTAATCTTTCTCTCAATAAAAAATTTAAAATATTTATAAAAAATCTAAAATTTATATTTTTAAAAAAGTTACAATAATTTTTTTAAAAAATTGTAAAGAATATATAAAATAAAATAAAAAATTTAAAAAATTTTACAGTTATAATTTTGGAATTTAAATAAGTTAATTAATGATTCAAGATTATCATACTAAAGTATCTTATTTTTTTATTATTTTTCTTTAAAAAGTTTTTAAATTTATATGATTTCAAATTTATGTGCTCTAATATAGAATTAGTTATATTATAACAAGATTTTAATTAGACATGTTTAATTTTTTAAATATGACTCGAACAATTTTACTCGATTCGATTCGACTCAATTCGAAAAAATTTCAAATAGAATTAGGATGATAAAATAAAACTCATTAACTTAAATTTTTTCACTCGATTCGATCGAACACTCACCTTCAGAACCCAATAAAAATATCTTGTGCTACTCTCTAGCTTTAAAAAGAATAATAATGAATAAAGTTTACATTTGTTTACAAGAATATTTTGGTGGTTGATTCCTCAGTCATTTAGAGCTGGCAAGGGGAACAAACTCCCATTTTGCCCACTGTCTTACTGATATCCCCACTCAAATGTCCATAATTTTAGTATAGGTGCAGAGAATTACAATTAACTTGTAAAATATTATTCGTTTTTAACTCAAAATTTATATGATTTTATGATATATTATTTGTGTTGATTAAAAATTCCATCGTGTTAGGGTATTTTTCATTACCCCGACTCGAAATCCGAATATAATTCGAATTATCAACCTGCGATTTAAGCTTGGGTCTTATAAGGTGGGTGCATTAAGAGCTAGCGGGGAAGGCTCGTAGGCCAAGTTCACATGTTTCAGGGTGTTCGCAAATAGAAGATGCAAAGTCAAGCGAGTTGATCGATGAACACGTGTTAAATCTAAGACAATATACGTGTTGATGGGCATGAAACCTACCTAAGACGTCATTTTGATAAATAATAACCACGTCTTATAAATACTCGACTCCTCTTATTAATAGCACACAGGAAAATACTCAATACATTGACAAATGTTTTTTTTTATTAAAGATTTTACATATATAGTTCTCTCAATGTAAAATTAGAGCTTTACAAAAGGAATAATTTATAGTTTTATATACAAGAATATATATATATATTTTTTTGTCAAACCAGTATTATATTTATTTTTAAATATAATATTGGTAAATATTAAATTTCTTTTAGGAGTTGAATAAGCTGCTAATGATACAAAAGACAGATAACGAAATGGACGGGTAATCCAATGAAGCTGTTGGTATACCAAAACATATACTTCGTTATGTCTTATACTTGTCTGATTTAACCATAGTGGAATTTTACCCACATCTGAGTTTTTCTTACATAAAATAAGAAATTAATGTAACATAATAAAACATATAAAAATAATGTTTGTAAATAAGCAAGGATTAAATTTATAAATACTTCAATTAATGTAATTAGAGTCTACTTTCAGTTAATCATCACATAACATTTTCAAGAAAACTTTCTTTTGGGTTTCATATATCATAAAAATATAAAGTAGCCTTTGGTGAAGCAAATTTGAAGTGAATAAGTAGCTTTTATATACATACATATAGACAGGTCGGCCAACAGAATATGAATACCTAAAACTTGTATGGACATAGTGCAAATTGTCTTAATGGCTCATAGTGATCACCGATAAAATTGTTTTCAAATCAGGAAATAATTATATAATCATATAACAAAAACATAAAACTCCAAACTTGATAATTAATTAAGCACATTATATATATGACGACTTCTTACATGATTCCCTAAAGATGAAACAGCCATAGAGAGGGAAGAAAATGGAAATGAGGATGGTTAACGATGAACAATACCTAGGGCTTGGAAGACGCCGAAAGTGCTGTGATGACAGTGAGAATGTCCAAGTTGAGGCAATAAGATGTGCCAAAAGAAGGCGAAGAGATCCAGCAGGATCGGTTGCATTCGACAAGCCAGATGGTCACCAGCAGCGCAATGCCGCTGCTACTGCTACCACTGTCAAAAGAAGTTCAAGGTTTCGTGGAGTTAGCAGGTACTGCAAAATTAAATAGGTGCTTGGGGATATCCAAAATTACAATAACCATCGATTAATATGAAAATGAACAGGCATCGATGGACTGGGCGATACGAAGCTCATTTGTGGGATAAGCTCTCTTGGAATATTACACAGAAGAAGAGAGGGAAACAAGGTAACTCAACTGTGTGACAAAATTGAATTCCGACACTATTGTTAAGTCAGATGTGGATTCGTATTCAGTTATTTATTTGTTGTATTTCCCTTCTCTTTCATTATAATTTTGAATTCATGATACTTACATGATTTTATCTTATTCCTTTCATTCATTCCTGTGGTGGAATGGACTCTTTTGGGATGGATCCCTGCAGTTTATCTTGGTGAGTGCACATCATTTAACTGCTAATTCAAGTTTCACTCATCTTTTTCATACTAAATAAAAATTGAATATTTTCAGGAGCTTATGATGAAGAAGAAGCTGCTGCAAGAGCTTATGATTTAGCTGCACTTAAGTATTGGGGGACTTCCACTTTCACCAATTTTCCTGTATGTATAATATATAATCTTCTTTTTTTATGCATACATAAATATGATTACGAGCATTTCAACCTCTTAAACCCCTCCAAATATTTGAAAAACTAATTTTTTTTTAATATAATCATGTTTAACATATAGACTTATCCCATACTACGAGTCGAACTTAGTAAAGTATTATATAAACAACTGATCCAACTCACTTGATAATTTCTGCAGATATCAGATTATGCAAAAGAGATTGAAATAATGCAAACTCTCACAAAAGAGCAGTACTTGGCCTCATTAAGAAGGTAAGGAAGCTCTATCTATCAATCACAAAGTGGTACAGCCATCTAGGAGTTCATCTTTGATTAGTTGCTTTATTACTTAAGGTATTTTTACTGAATAATCTGTTGGAATTTATTTGTCACAGACAGAGCAGTGGGTTTTCAAGAGGTGTATCCAAGTATAGGGGAGTTGCAATGTACTTTTCTTCATTGTCTAGATTTTAGGGTTTTTTTTTTTTTAATGCCAAAACTCAAAGAACTGAATATTTCTTTGGATAAAAACAAGCAGGCACCATAACAATGGAAGATGGGAAGCGAGAATAGGGAGAGTCTTTGGAAACAAATATCTCTATCTTGGCACTTACAGTAAGTTTCATATTTGGACCCAGATAGATACATATTTGTATCTAACACTTACACCCGAGTATATATCTCATTTACAGGCACCCAAGAAGAGGCTGCTCGAGCTTACGACATTGCAGCAATCGAATACAGAGGGATCAATGCGGTGACCAACTTTGATTTAAGCACATATATCAGATGGTTAAAGCCTAATGAATCACTGCCAATGGCGGCAGAACCTGAACCAGTGACATTACCAAGCCAAGCCAGTACTCCGAGAGACGAATCTAAGCCCTCATTTAACCACTCTTCTACTGCAGATTACTTGAACTCTTCACCAAAACAACAAGTTGTTGAAAGCAAGGTCCATGTGATGAACTCCGGCAAGTGTTCATCAACCACGGCACTAGGCTTGCTCCTTCGATCTTCCATATTCCGAGAACTGGTTGAAAAAAATGTGGCAAATGTGTGTGAAGATGAAAGTGGTAGTACTGATGAAGATGAAGAGAAGAACAAACACTTGGCAGGTAATGATGATGAGTTCTTTGGGCTGTTTTATGATGGAATCGATACTTAATTCCCATTTTTTCGCTCTTCTATAAAAGATACCGTGGAATTGCAAGGAAGAGAGCCCTCTTTCATTTTATGATCAACCATAACCAGTATCGTGAACAAGAATATATTAAAAGATTTTCAAGTTTATCTATGTATTTCAAAAGATTTTGAGGAATATTTTTTATACTAGTATGGATGAAATTAGAAAGAAAAAAAATTAGGTAAATCTAGTTTGGGGTGCCTTGTAAATATGGAAAGTTGTAAATTAATTATAATTAGCTAAAGTTGTGGATGGATTAATTGCTTGTAAAATCTACAGTTTCTTGTTAAAAAAAACTGATTGATTGTAGTTTTGGTTGAGAATTTGTAATATATTGGGAAAGAATATGATAACATCCACAATACATTGACCAAGAACATTTTTTAGAAACACAACTTTGATGCGATATGACATCATAATTCGCTTTCAAGCCCGTTGTGTTTCATCCAATTAGTGGTCTCACGATCATCAGTTCATCATGCCATTAACATGAACAAGAACCATCTTTTATCACTTTGAACAATATTTAACTTGATATGCTTATTAGGTGAATTGGGTCTAGGGCATATCTCAACATCTCCCAGTTGCATCGAGACCATCTCTAACGCATGTATACGAAGAACTCTTTCACGTAGCAATTGTGTCTTTAATAAGACAAGTTCAGTATTTTGAGAGAACATACTTTGTTTATACAATGTTGATAAGTTCATTATCAAGTTAGGGTGGGTTTGGTTGGACGGTGAGGTGAGGTGCGGTGCGGTTAGCTTGCTTTTTATTTCACGCTCTAGTATCGTTACAATATTTAATCTCATAGTCGCCGTTGTTTTTACATTAACCACAGGTAAACACACCGTCTATTCAAATCCATCCTAAGAGCTCTAAGCCTCAATACTTGAATCTACATATGTTGCTTTGTTTTCTATTGTAAAAGATAAACAGATTCCTAATGGCAAAACAAATGCAGTAATTCAGAGAATGACCGTCATTTTGAGAAAGATTATTGAAGTGGAATTTAATTTCTATATTTTTATTTAAAAGATTTTAATTTTTTTTCAATTTTAAAAATATAAGTCTCACACATTTATAAATTTTATGTTAAAGTCAAATTCATGAGACAAAGACACAGGGAACGGGTTACCTGCTCTTAATGATCAAAGCGAACCCTTTCATTTTAACATTCTGAATTCTTTAATTTGGAATGAATCAAATCTTCTCAAGTAGGATTTAAACCTACGACCAGATAGTTAACAATCGATCACTCTACCGCCAAGCTACTGAAAAACAATGGGAGATTAGATCTCATAGAGTTCAATTCTCGTTCTTAGCCCATGACCGATATGAACTCGAAGTTTTCTTCATAGCCCTCGGAATTATTATTTTTTTGTTACATGACTATTAAGTGAATATTTTTTAATTTAAAAAATGTCATTTAACGAAAAATTTTAACAATAGTAATAATGAGACCTGAATTTTAAATTTTGAAAAAGTAAAATAAAAAAAATTTGGAAATAAAAGTAAATAAATAAATTTCTAACGGACGAATAGTGCAAAGACCTGAAGTAGATTCTAACCATAACATAATATCAAAAAAGAATAATTGAATTTTTAAATATATATATATTATATATACATAAAACGAAGCGTTCCCTCCCTTTTGATTTTGGCCATTTGAAAAGAAGTTGAAATTGCAAGAACAGCTTCTTTCCTTTTTTCTATTTCTTTGAATCGAAAGAAAATGGAGGAGGACAAGGAGCAACCGGCGACGATGGCTACGAGGATTACCGATTTGGATCATGACTCATTTGCTCATTGCGCTTCTTTCCTTAGCCTTCGAGACCTCTCAAACCTCGCCATGTCCTGCAAATCTCTCAAATCACTTGCTTACTCCGACTCTATCTGGGTCGACCGCTTCCGGTTTCTTTTTTCTTTTCTTCACAATGTTCATATAATTTGCTTGGCCGAGTTTACGGTTCTCAACTTTTATACTGAATCTTTAATTTGAGCAACTTTCTTGTAGGCTTGACTTTCATGTTCTTTATTTTTAGTAAAATGAATTGAAAAAAATGGATTGAATTTGGTAAAGGAAGAAAGAAGAAACTGTAACAAAGAAAACCAGAAACTCATGAATCTATCCAATTTTTGTCTTGTTAGATGGATTTTTTTAATGATTTGTTATTCTATTCAATTGAATTAGGGAGCTTTGGCCGGAAAATTTCCCCTTATCGGGAGTGAGGAAGGCCTATTTGAATCGGCGTACCGCGCTGCATCAGTTTAAATATTATGATCCTTTTGTTGCAAGCTTGTGCTGAAGGATATTGCTCAGTCGACAATATACTTCTTGACAAGAATGATATAATCTTTTCTCAAGTATGACCCTTTAGCTTCCGTAATCATGCGTTTTAACGCTTGTGATGCTTTGCATTTGTTGGCCATTGAAAAACTTACATAAGCTCATTTACCAACGGTCCTGCGATAAAAATGGTCAAAATCGACAGCATTTTGAGTGTAGGCTCATTTGCCTGGTCATTAGTTATATATATATATATATTAATTAGTAATAACATTAATAAATTATAATTATCTATTTATTTAAATAATAAGTAAATTAATATTTATTTTAAAAATGTACAAATATAATTTTTACACATGTATATTTTATTACCATACATTTGGTTTTAATTTATATATATATTTATATTTCATTAATATAATAAGATAATATTAATTAAATAATAATTTATATTATTATATTCTAATATTAATTAATAATAACTTAAATTATGAAAATTTTTTAGATTTTTCTCATTGTTTGCCGCCTCAAATTATGCAATAGGCATAATTGCCATTTTAGTCTCTCTTTCTTTCTTTTAATCTATAATTAGGCTTTCACCCCTTATTCAATTTAGTCTTTTTTACTAATTACTCTAAGTTAAACTAAATTCACCTAATCAAAGCCTAATTAAACACACTACTCGACTTATAATTACTCCTAATAATTATTTACGAACTCGGTTTACTAAGACGGAGGTCCTATAACTCACTTTTTCGATGCTCGTGAATTTAGGTCATTACAGGGGCTCCGACGTGGTTGACGACAGCGCTCGTGTCCAGGTATGACTCTTGACCTCCTCTTTTTATTATTATTTAATATTATATTTATTATAATAATTATTATTAAAATTATTTAAAACATTTTTTGAAATAAATAATAATGAATGATAATAATGATGGTTTTAATTAGTATATTAATATGTCAAAACCATTTCGAATGCTAAAGAAAATAATAAAGGAGCACTTATGATATAAATAAACAAATAAATGTGTTAATAATTATTTATTACCTTGCGAAGAAGAAATTGAATGCTTGGTATTCTGATTTCTTTGGATATTAACTGCTTCGTGTACTATTAATTTCAAATATATTGTCTTTTCTTGTATTGCTTCTAATCACTGTTTGTGTGTTATTTTGATTCACTCTTTGTTTTTGTATTGATCTCAAAATGAAGAAGGTCTGTCTTTTTTGATTTCTCAAAAATCTATAAGGTCTCTGTGTTTGATTTTTTTTTAAAAATTCGTAACCATTACAAGTGTTTTCATTTCGGCTTTATAGCCTAAAATTACAATCATGCTCTTTTGTTCTTTGCAACTAAATGCAAGTCTCTTCTCTTTTACAGGTATCAGTGGCGGTGGTGGCCGTCCAAGTTGAAGGGTGGTGTTACTGGTGGCAGTGCTGACGTGGTAACTCCTGGTTGGAAGAGAGGGAGACAACAACTGCAAGTGGATTGACTTTAGGGTTTTTGTTTAGGTTTAGGTGTATTGAGTCATATAATTGGGCTAGACAATTGGGCTTGTATTTGAATGTAATATGGACATTTGGACTCTTTTTTTTAAAATTTTTTTAATTAAATTTAAACTTAAAATTTAAAAATGGGTCCAATTTAATTTAAATGTTGGGCCCGATCAAAATTGGACTCCAACAATTATCAACATTTAAACTAGTTATAAAAACTTATCTTTTGGTTGATGATCAACTTAAAGAAAAGCCTATGAATAATCCAGTGCTGACTGTTTAGAGTAATTATACTTTTATTAAGGAATGTTTAGAGTTTTGACAATTGAATAAAATATAATTATTATGATAGTAATTATATATTTTTTAATTATAAATAATTGTAATTTTTTAGAAAGTGTTTTGTTGTCAAGTTATAATTACATTGTAACTTCCTATATCATATTTAGTAGTATAAATTGTAATTACATGATTGCATAATTTATCATTTTAAAAAATATTAATTACTCTAAATATTATTAGTATGATAAAAAATAATTTGTGAACAAGTTACAAAAGTTAAAATCAAATTACCATTATGTTAATCTTAAAAAGTTATTGATAAGACAATTTTTAATTAAAATAGCAAGAAAAGTAAACATCATATGCAAATTTATCCAATTTTTCTAATGCATATTTGTTGGGTTTTTCTCTCTTTAATATTTAATTTATACTCTTTATCATCATCTGTTGATCATTGACTAAGTTCTGTTTCAAATCTAAAAATTCTCTTTTCTTCTTTTCAAGATAGAGTTCACTGATATATTTCTTCTTAAATTCAAACACAAAGAAATTCTGATTGATCTTCTCCACAGGATGAATATTTAACACTATGGTCCACCACTAGTATGCTTCACCTTTCAACAAAGACACTGCACACTTTAATTTTTCCTTCTCAATACATTGCAACTCTTCAAACACTCTTTGACTATTTTCTAACCACTCTTCAGCTTCAGCCGGATCATCATCTTTCTTTCACTTGAATTCTTCAGCCCCATGTTTCCTTAATCTCTCCAAAGCAGATCGATAGCTATATGCAGAAGGTTGTGGATGAGGAGCACTAGCAAGGGGTGGTGAAGGAACAGTCTGAACATTAGTACTCCTCACGACTTGTTGTAATAACTGGTTCATCATTTGCAAAAGAGCCGTAATTGGAATTTCTTGTTGAGGTGACATCGGCTCACTCGTGGGTTGAGTTCTTTCATCAAACATAGGCTCCTTCTGGTTATCAGAATGTACCGATTCTCTTTGAGCTTGGATCCTAGGTGGATCTTCTTCTCTAACAGGATTTGGGGCCCTACTCTACTTCATCTTCAGACTCTTCATAAGACTTATTTGACATATTCACTTTCTACAATATTCACAAATTAAACAATTAAATAACTGAATATTCTCTCATCACATCAACATATAAAATGATATGTACACATGAACTCATTCTCGACCCCAAACATAAAAAAACCTACGCTCTGATACAAATAAATGTAACACCCCTACACCCGATTCACACATATAAACCCGATATAGGGGTATTACATACGGTGCCAGAGAATTAAAATCAAGTATACAAATATAGTATCCATAAAATACTTAATAACTCATTTATGATTTTAAAAAATAAATTGCATCATACCAAAAACATCTCATTCCATTTCATACAATATATATAATAAATTCCAAAACAACATTTGAAACTCATTCATTAGGAACACTAAGTAGTACAATTTGTACATGTCATTTTGTCTCAAAACTTAAATACCTAGACTTGAAGCCTTCCAAGAGTGATGTGATGAGAGGTCCCTTGGCTTGATATTAACTTTACGTAGCTTTTGTACCTACGCGTTAAAATAAACGCATTAAGCCGGTGAAGGCTTAGTAAACACTACAAAAATAATTAATCATTCATCTTTTTAAATTATCTCATTTTAACACATATACAAATACTCATACATGTAAAAATTCATACATTTCATACTCACTGTATTCAACTTACCACAATGACATAATTCATACTTTCACCCACTTTTCACAACTTAGCCCATAGTAGACTACCATAGAACCTTTCGGATATATGAAACAAATACGGAGGTGCATTACACTGCACAAATGAACGGAGAGCACCGAGGTACTATACAGAGAGCACAAATGTGTTAAACAGAGAGCACTTTATGTGCTAATAATTAGATAGCACAATGCGTGCTAAAAATAACGAAGAGTGCGCTAATGTTCCTTAATGGCATGCCACTAATATCACAATGGTTCTAATTTGTCTACTTGGGCAAAATCTCAATTAGCATCATTTCTCATAAATGATATATCTCACATAATAATTAATCGCAAATACATCATCAAATATTTCACACTTATATTTTTCTCACATATTTATCAACATATATTTCTTACTTTTATTTTCACATTAATTTACAAAACTGTCCACTTGAGTCACAGTCACTAAATTATTTATATCTTGAGCTACAGAATTCAAAATTAATATTCGCTTGATGTTTCTGAAACTAGACTCAAATATCTTTTTACCATAAAAATTTCAAAATTTTTCCTTCAGTCAATTCATACAGAAAATTCTTCAAATTTACTCCTTCTATGCTGCCTGACAGTTTTGACATTTCTTTACTGAAAGTTAATTCTCTATTAGTACAGAGATCAAATGATGTTTCTATTTGTTTCTCTTGAAAATAGACTCATTAAGAATTTATACATATAAATTTCAGTCTCTAATAATTTTTCTACAAATTTTTTATGATTTTTCAAAGTCAAAACAGGGGAACCCAAATCTACTATGACCTTGTTGCACAAAAACTAATATATCTCAAAATATACAGCTTCGTTTCTTTCACCGTTTCTTCCATATGAAATTACACTCAATAATATTTAATTACATAATTAATTCAACCTCTAACTATGTTTATATAATTTTTTGGTGAATTTTCGAAGTTAGTCCATTGTTACTGTCCAAATTGTTTTAATGTGAATATTTCCTATTTCATGTTTCTTTGCACTATGTTTCATTCAATCACACATAATTACCATACATATATTAAACATATCATTTTACTCATTTTTATCACAATTAATCATATACTAAAATTATATACTTTAAAGAGAATAAATTTTCAATTTAAAATTTTGTAGTACTTACAACTAAAGGTTGGTATGAGATGATTTCTTGTCTTTTTACTCCTTGCTCTTCTTCTTACCTTTCTCTTCAAATTGGTCCTTCTCCCTCTTTCTTTTTTCTTCAATTTCATATAAACACATATAAGTTAAAAATTAAAATTCAATAATTTTCATGCTAGATTATGAAAATATTCATGTATGTCATGAAAATTTAATCATCACTTACCTTAGTTCTTGAAATCCCAAAATTCTAACTCAAACTTTATGCTCTTTAACACTCCAAAGTAAACTGTACAAGAAAATAAAAGTGACTACTAGCTTCCTACTATGTCTTTCTTTAAGAAATTTCAAAGAAAATGGAAGATTTTGAAGCTTGGAGAGTTTAACAATGGTGGAAGGACTTAAATGAAATAAAAGGTAAAGTTTGGATGGAGAACATAAGCATAGACGGTTTGAAGATAAGAAGAAAGATGATATTTTCATCTTTTAATTCTATTTCCTTTCTCTAATTCTCTAGATTTTTTCACTAAAATATCTCTTTTTAATAAAAATGGTAAAATTCCTCTTTTAGTCCCTAGGCCATTCAACTTTACACTTTGACCCCAAACAATTGCCTCCAAAAATATCTTCCATCTAATTACTCTTTTACCCCTCCTAATCGTCATAATTCCCTATGATGACTCCTAATTTATTTTGGTTAAATTCCTATTTAATCATTGACTTAATCCTAATACCGTTCCAATTTCGGTTTAAAAAATGCGAATGTTACACAAATTAAATTATTAAGTGACATTCCAAATACTATCCAAAAATAAATTTAACTGAAACAAATTACATTTCACCACCACAGTTTTTTTTTTTCCTTTAAAAATGGTTAATAACTTTGATTAACATATTCAACTTTTTACTTTTTGGAGTTAATGAAAGGTCAGGTTAGTATAGATTAATACAAATTACATTTCACCCACCAGAGGTTTTTTTTCCTTTAAAAGTGGTTAATAACTTTGATTAACATATTTAACTTTTTATTTTTTGGAGTTAATGAAAGGTCAGGTTAGTATAGATTAATACAGTGATACATATTTTTTAAGATATATTTAAAATAATATTAATAATACTAACAATATTAATAGAGATTAATATAATGATAGTTGTTCACTTTATCTCTTAATCATATTATCGGAATTCGATCTTTGAACTTAATCACAAGCCTGAGAGAGGATGATTAGAAGAACAAGAGGGGTAGAGCTTGACATTCATGTGTTTCTCGTGAAAATGGAGGATTGAATTTGAAGATTTTTATTGAATTTGGAACCAAAAACAAAAACAAAAACAAGCCCCCTGTTTTGTTTTTGGCTACCGAACATTGTTGGCCTTATTTTGATACAAAGTTTGACGTTACAACTTTGGCCAATAGCAATAAAAATCAATGTTGTTATTTTTGGTAATAATAAAAAAAAAACAATGTTGTTAAGTGCATGTGTCCTAACACCAAACCTTCTCATTTGCATGCCTTTAATTACTTAAAAGAAAGAAAATCCCCATTCTAAAAGCCTTTGCTGTAGCTGTTTCCAACGATACCTACCCCTTTTCTGCACGAACTTTGCCTTCTATTTCCATAACTGTAAATCTACTTTAATTCCATTTCCCCATACCCATACTATCCTTTTCTGTTACAATTTTTATGGGTTGAATAACAAATTAATTACTTCCATTTCTCTCCCTCTTAATGTTAAATTTAAAAGTCAAGTAATTGAACTCGTGAGTTGGCTTGATAATCAAAGGTGTTTATTGTCTCAGATGTGATTTGGGTTCGAGTCATGCTAGTCGCATTATTGTTTGGGTTTTGTTTCTTCTCTTGTAATTCATCAAAAAAAAAAAACAAGTAATTAGTATTGCGAGGAATGAATTGTAAAACGGACATGAAAGATACTTTGATTATAACAAAAAATCACAGCAATCTCTTTCTCCTCCTCTGCAAAAAAAAAAAATGTTAAAACTTAATTTTAAAACCCAATAAGTGGTTCCAGTGGATAAAAGGATGATGTTTGTTTTAGGAGACTCGAGTTCGAGTACCTGAGTGTGCAAGGTGTGTGTGCCTGTCAAAAAGTTAAGAAAGAATGAACAGATACTACCATATAATCACACCAATATATTAAAAAAATACTTATTTATTATATACATCATAAATGGATTTAAAAAAATTTATAAATTTATTATTGCATTATCTAACTCTAATTAAACTAAACTCGACTAGCTAATAAATTTACGTATAATTTTTCAAATGAAGAAATCGAATCACTGGTTATATATCAGTTCATCCATTAATTATTGACTAGATCATTTGTTTCAGTATATATCCATGGTTGCTTTTATCTTATTGCCAAGTAAATCCACAGATAAAGTTTATTAATATTAATATATTTGGGAGATATAGAAATTCTCCCTTTAGTAAGTCTTTAACTTTTGTTTTGTCGTGATGCCATTTTGAATTATATGATAGCTGTAAAAGTTGTAATGGTGTTCGTGAAAAAGAGTCATAAACTACAAGAGAATAAATAAGGAATAATTATTGTAGCTTAGTACAACAAATGGTTTGTAGTCTTTTGACCTATAAAGAGAAAATTCCGCAGGATAACTTTATGTGGACCTTGATGGAGCCAAAAATAAATAAAAATATTTCAAGAAAAAATTAACATGAAAGGTATGATATTCCACACAAACATACACGTAGGTATATGACCTACATATAATAGAAAATGTGGAACATTACCTATTACTATTAGTTTCTCAACATATATATTTAGATAAAAAAAAAACGAGATGAGTGGAACGTTGCCTGTGGCGGATTTTGTGATTGGTGCCAATCCTTTTGGTTTGAATATCGGCATAGGTCGTGCTACGAAAAAGGTAAGACGACGACCTGACTTGCTACTAGATACTGATGATCCTGCGATGGAGGAGAATGGAAGGAAGTTATCAGAGGCTACTATGGCCAAGGTGTCCTACAAAAACATCCTGATAGGATCTTCAAGTACCTTTAATTCATCTCAGAAGATGGAGGATTTTGAGCACCAAGAGAGTGATGTGACGACGAAGATGGTTGACGAGATTTCATCGATTACCTTATTTGAAAGGGTTCATAAATTCATTGAAAGGAAAATGACAAGGATAATCATTGTCAATCTTTTAAGACAAAAGATTGCTTTCAATGCTTTGTTGAACAAGGTCATGATGTTATGGAATTCGAAGCATCCTTTTCAACTCGTGGATTTGGAAAACGATAATTATCTTGTTCATTTTAATGATGAAGAGGATTATAATAATGTTTTGACTAGTTGCCCATGGGTGAGTTTTGGACAATACGTGAATGTTCATCCTTGGTCACCTACGTTCTCGAATTCCTAAAATGAGGTTGACACTCAAGTTGTTTAGGAAAGGCTACCTAGACTACCGAAAGCCTATTTTTCAAACTTTATCTTGAGAGTTATTGGTCAAACGATTAAATCAGTGTTAAAGATTGATGGAAATACAGATAGTGTTGAAAGGAGATGATTTGCTCGAATGGCTATCAATGTTGATCTTAGGAAACCTTTGTTATCAAAAGTTAGAATTAATGGGCGAGTGCAACGAATTAAGCATGAATCTCTACCCAAAGTTTGCTTCTACTGTGGTTTTTATGGGCCTAGCTCTGATTCGTGTCCAAAGAATTGGCCTTCGCCACTAATGAAAGATATTGCTCATCGTTCTACGATCTCAAAGATTCACAATCTCCAGTGAAGGGTGGAAGATAAGAACTATGGGCCTTGGATGCTTGCTGAACGTCAGCAATGATGGAAAGGGCGAAGCATAGGAGACAAGGTGAACGATATTCAAGGTGATAATGGTGGAGGATCTCGTTTTAATGTTCTCGACGAGAATCAAGGAGGGATTGAAATGGAGGAAGTTGCCTTTAATAAGTAGATAAACTTTTGGAATGACACGGTTAAGGAGAAACCTACAAAACAAAGAGGGATTAAGAATGATTAGCATCCAAAATTGTTAATTTCTCATAAAAGAATAACTCAAAAGCAAATGGGAAAGGAATATCTATGTCTAGTGAGCTTATAATGAGCCTTAAGGTTTTAAAGCCTGTAAATTTCTCTAATGGGTCTTCCTCTAAACGTGGACCAAACTCTTTTGATGACAGATAAAAAATGGGCCAAAAGAGAGTGGTTGATATAAATAATCTTTTTTAGCATTCAACATGTTCAAGTCAAAGGCTCGTTCGATAATATGAAAAACAAGGTTATGAGAATTATAGAGACAAAAGTTATATTTCAATTTCTGAGAAAGAAAATGCAAGTTTCAAGTTTAGGGAGACGAGTATGGTCGATGAGAACACGAGATAAAGACCTACACCCATGAAGAAATTTCAGCCAACGAGACCACTAAATGTTGAGATTGCGAGCTCCAAGCATTCAATGGTGGAGGTGGCAACGATTATGAAGGGGATTATTAATGGCATTGAGCGAGACTCAACTAAAACTTTGGTTGATGGTGACACCATGCTTATGAAGGTATCCGATGATGATGCAAGCCTTAATGCTGATCCTAGTTGTTGACGTTGAACTGCTCATGTATGAGAATCTTCTCTATTTCCTTTAATTATGAACACAAAATTATTCTTTTGGAACTGGCAAGGAACTGGCCATTCCCGTTTTCATAATTTTCTGAAAGAATATAGGAAGGATTTCCCTTTGATTTAATTAGTCTATTTGAGACTTGAATTAGTGGGTTCAAGGTTAATGATATTATTAGCAAATCGGGTTATCAAAATTCTTTTAGAGTTGAATCTGTTGGCTTTGCTAGATGTATATGGATTATCTGGAATGATAACATTGATGTTGATTTCCTAGATTTACATCACCAAATGATTCATATGAGAATTTCCAATGAAGAAGGGTTTTTTAGTTTTCTTATGCTCAGTTGTTTATGATAGTCCACAATCAATAAAAAGGCATTCTCTTTGGCATTTCTTAGATTCAATTGCAAATTCAGCTGATGAACCTTTTATTATCGTTGGAAATTTGAACTTAATTCTAGATAGTTCGAAAAGGAAATGTGGTGCATCTTTTTTCTAGAAAAGTAAATGTGGTCCTTTGATGCAGTCGAAACTTAACTAAAAATATGACTAAGGCAAGTGCATCTATCAATTAATAGTATAGTTACAGTAAGCACAGATATCGTTCCCACGAGGACCAAAAGTACTAGTAATAACTATCTTCCTATTATCTAACCGGTCGAATAAAGTGATTGTTCTAAACTAATTTAACTAAATTAATAAAAAGTGTGTCAAAGATTAAAGCGAGAAATAATAAGTGTTTTTATACCAAGAAGCAAACAATACCAAAGAAAGATCCACCTAGATTTCATCCGCCATTATCATTCTGAATTAAGCAATTTATTCACTTAGTATTTTGTTCCGTAGAAATCCCTAAATTATGCTAATACCTCTATTCAAGCATAAAAGCAACTGACTCTAGGTTGATTAATTGAAATTTCTTTCTAATTAAAACCTCTATTGTCAAATTAATTCGATCTATGGATTCCCCTATTAGATTTGACTCTAATCCAATAGATTTATGTCGTCTTATTTCTAGGATTGCATGCAACTCCACTCAATTATGCTAGATCTACTCTTAAACAGGGTCTATTCCTCCTCTGATTTAAACACATCAAACAAGAATTAATACCTCAAGAATACTAAATCAAGAATTAAGCACACATAATTAAGAGCAAAATCTAAGTATTTATTGCGTAAAATCAGAAATCAAATGACAGAATTCATCCTAGGTTCATCTCCCCTAAGTATTTAGGAATTTAGTTCATGCTAAAAAATGGAAACATCTCAGAAACAATATAACCACAAGATGAGGAAAATCTCATAGTAAAATCAAAAGAATTTAGAAAAAAGGTCTTCAATCTTTGTGGATATCTGGTTTAAAGACGACTTCTATGGTGTTTCTTCAGTTGTTTCCTTCAATAATCTTTGACAGCTAGGGTTTGGAAAATGGAGGATTTTACAGAAAATTGGAAGTGCCCTCTCATATCACTCTATCCCCTATTTATAATACATGAAAAAACTCTAGTTGGATCCAAATTAAATTCTAAAATGATAATTTGAATTAAATCTAAACAATAATTCCCTAATTGGATTCAAATTAAACTCTAAATTATAAAGCCTAAAAAATAAATATAAACAATATAATAATAATAATCCTAAATATTAATCCTAAAAAATAAAGTCTAAATTTAAATAAAATCTTATGTCCTATAAATCTCTTCCTAACTCTTCCACATTCACACTTTTGCCCCAAATTTTCCTTTTTATCTTCGATTTAGTCCATGGCATGTGTCCAGCTTGTGTGGTTTCTAAAATCTCCACTTTTTGTCCGGTTTTCGCTTGTTTTTGGCTCCTTTCGCTCCCAAATGCTTTCCTAAGTATAGAAACATGAATTTAAAGGATTATGAACATAAACTTCATTATTTTAAATAGATTAATCATCCAAAAACGCATTAAGAATGAGGCTAAAATATGTTACTTTTGGCACTTATCATCTTTGCTGTAAGATATGAGGTTTTATGGTCCTCGCTTTACTCAAATAGAGGTAATATTTTCCAACAGCTTGATAGTGCCATATGTAACTCGAGCTGGGATATTTTAGCACCAAATTGCTCTATTCGACATCTCTATAGATTGAAACCTAATCATCAATCGATTTTGGTATCTTTGAGCTCTAATTCTCATAATATAGGTTGTCGTCCTTTTAGATTTTTAATAAGTTGGTTGCTACATTCATAGTTCAGGGACCTAGTTCGTAATCATTAGAAGCATGATCTTGGTTTTGGTTTGAACTTAGATAGTTTAAGATAGTGGTTCAAAATTGGAATAAGTGCGTCTATGGTAATGTTTTTGGTTCAAAATTGAGAGAAGAGATTGATTATAACTTAAATTATGAGGAGCTTCTCTGGTTTAAGAAATCACAGACTGTTTGGCTAATGAATGGTGATAGAAATACTAAGTATTTCCATAGCCTCACTTTAGTTAGGCGAAAGAGGAATAAAAGTGAGAGATTAAAAATTGGTGAGTTTGGCTGGTGTTTTGATAATGATATTTTACAGTAACATGTTGTGGGTTTTTTTTTTTTTCAGAATCTCTACACTGTTGATACTCATGTAATGTGGACCTTCCCTTGTAGTGAAAAGTTTCCTCCTTTATCGACAAATGATCGAGACATGTTATTGATGGTGGCTACTAATGAAGAAATCTGCAAAGTTGTGTTTAGTATGACACCTCTCAAAGCACTAGGGATTGATGGGTTTCACGCAAAATTTTACCGGTCACAATGGGAAACAATTGGGGGGCATGTCTTGGATCTCATCTCAACAAAACCTTTCTTGTTTTGATTCCAAAAGTTCAAGGACCTAAAAACATTTCTCTTCCATCCAATCAACTTGTGTATTGTGTTATATAAGATCGTCACTAATACTATCGTTAATCACCTTAGGCCGATGATGGTGAATCTTCTTAAACAAAACCATGCAAGTTTCATTGTAGGGAGGAATATATTGAATAACATTATTATTGCACAAAAGGCTTTTCATTCTATGAAGACAATTAAAGGGAGGAAAGGTTGGATGGCTTTGAAGGTTGACTTGGAGAAAGCATACAATAGGATAATTTGGGATTTCCTAGAAGATACTTTGTTGGATGTAGGTATCCCATCTTTGTTGGTTAATGTACTCAAACATATTTTCTTTGCTGATGACTTAATCCTATTTTGTAAGGCAGATAGGGATCAAGTTTATCACTCTTTCATCTTTGAGTTAATGTTATTTAAGTTTTCTTTCTTTTCATCTGTTAAATTTCTGTTCTTGTTTTTTTTAATCTTTATGTTCGTTGCTTTTCATTTAAGTTTATTAAGTTAAAAACCAAAGCTTTCATCTTTTTGTTCAAGTTTATGTTAATGACTTCCATAGTTGTTTCTTTTATGTTTGTTAGCTTTAATACAGTAATGGGTAACTAAACTTGGTTGATGGACGTATGGGTAAGCTAATTTTTGGACAAAAGACTAAATCTTAATCAATTGGATTAAACTAACAGAATTAAGAACTTAGGTAGTGACGCCCCTAAGGGAATATTTAGATAAAGTGGGACCGAAAGGTAATCTTATCACGCACCCATTCATTAATCCCGAATTAACCGATGAGATAGGAAGATAAAATGGAGCCACTTAATAATTTAAGCGATTTTAGTCCCTTGTTCGAGGACCGGTGAACCATATCGAAATTAACCAACTATCAATTATTTATTAAATAATTTTTTAATTTTGTGTTCATTACAATTTAATCCTTTTCAGTCCACTTAATATTTATACTAGTCTTAATAAAATTCCAAAAAGAAAACTTAATAAAATTCCAAAAATATGATAAAAAATAAAAAAAAAATTGAAATTGAAATTTCGAACACTGGTTTGGGTTTTGAGTATGAGATGACGTTAGATATATTTAAAAAATTGAAATTTCCAACATAATTTATATTTCATATATTTACATCTATATTATATTTAATTCTTTTATTCCGTTTCTCTGATTTAGCTATGAAATTACAAATGTCATTCTTTCAAATTACAATTAATATTATTATGATGATATTTTTATTTTATTTTTATATCATTTTCAAATAAAATTATTATAAATTATAAATTTAAGAATTGAATACGTGTTCAATAATATTAAAATATAAGTTCATTATCAATTCACCTATACTCATTATCAAAAATTTTTTAAAAGAAAATGTTTTTAACATATAATATTTTCTTTCACTCATATTATGGGTGAGACAAAATCTAGTATTTTTAATCGTTATTTATATAATATTTTTAATTGAATTGATATCACAAGTAAACTTAACATTAATTAATAAAAAAAATACGTAAAAATATTTTTTAATAAAATAATAAATATTAATATAATGGAATTTTAGTCTTTCACTATTTTCAGATGAAATGCTAAAATAAAACAACTAAAAATAACATGTCTAACGATTTAACTCAAAACTAAAGATTACTTATTAGTATTTTATCACTCTTCCTATGATCCAATAGTTGAATAATTTTTTTATAAATATAATTTTAAAATTAATTTTTTATTTCATTCACGTCTTACGAATTATTAATTGAAATGATAAAGTTATATGTCTATAATTTATTGGATTTAAATATTACAATAATTAAATATTTATTAATTTTATATAAAAATAAAAAAATATTCTCATAATAATATAACATATTTTGTATATATAAAAAAATATACTTTAGTGAATTTCCAACCGAGTTGGTGTAAAAACAAATATCCTCTAATAAACAAATTAAATTATATTTTTATAAAGTTTTTTTATATAATAAATTATTAAAAAATTAATCAGAACGAAAATTTGAACCTAAAAAATATATATAATAAACAATTAAATTTACCATTATAACCAAAGTATCTAATCGTCACAATGTGGTATTTCTCAAAAAATATATTAGTTATATAATTATTTCTTCATAGGGGTGTTTATACGGTTAATCAATCCGTTAATTGAACTGAACTAGTATTAATTGAATTAATCAAAATTTTTAATCTTTTAATCGTTAACTGAACCAAATTTTTTTCAAAAAATTAACAAAATCAAAATATTTCGGTTAATTTGATCGGTTAACTGAATTAACCAAAATTTACATGTTTTTTATTGTTAAAACAAATATAAAACATATAAAAATAAATTAATAATGTTTATTTTACCGAATTAACCGAATTAACAATAGTCTAATACATATAATATATAATATTATTTATTAAATTCGATTAATTCGGTTAATTATTGGATTTCGAATAGAATTACTCCATTCGAACTAGATCGATTAACCGAATTAAATTAATTCAATCGATAAATTTGATTTTGACCGAAATTTAAACACTCCTATTTCTTTATTTGAGCGGGGATAAATTTAATTAAAAAAAATATTTTACTGCATTTTAAAAACTAAGGGCATAGAGGGCAAATCACTGTTTTATGACTCAAATCATCAGAAAATATGTAGAAGAAAAATCGGAGAAAAGGTGCACACGAAATAAATTGGAGATATTTAGATGATAATGACATAATTTGTAGCGTGAGAGCACGGGTCATAATGTTGTAGAAACCAGGGAAAGGAAGGGGTAAAAGCAGGAAAAGAAAAATGGGGGGTATCAAGACGTATACAAAAGAGAGAGAAAAAGATAGAAATCCGCTGTTTGAGATTAGCCCATAGATTTGCGTTTGCAGGTGAAGCAGTATCCAAGACCATGGCCCCTGGTTTTTCAATCTCTCTATCAAATACCAACTGTTCATTCTTTCACCTTAACCCTAAACCTTCATTTATTTCCCCTTTTCTTCTTCTTCTTCCCCTTTCATCTCTTCTCCCTTTTTCTTTCACCAAAATCCTACGGAGATGCCATTTTTCACGTCTCTGTTTTCATTTTGTACGAAAATCGCATCCTAAATTACCCCCTAAGAAGATACAATTTTCACTCCACTCTTTTCTGTCCCCTGTTCCTTCTGTTTAAACCCTGTTTTCCTCTTTTTTTTTTTTCTTTTGGCTTGTTCATCAGCATTTTCTCTGTTGTTTTAACTTTTTGTTTGATACCCAGGTTTTGATTTCCAATTTTTGATAGTTTTCAGAAATACCCATATCGGAATTTAGCTCCCTTTTTTGTTTGTTTGTTTGTGTCTATGCCTCTGATAGAGTTGATTCAGAATTGTAAATGGGGAGAGCAACCGTGGCTGATATAAAAGGGAGAGATTTTAGTGAATTGGATAAGGAAGCCAAAGCAAATACAGAAAAAAATAATAAAGGTTCCAATACGATTAAAAATAGGAATACTACTACCTCAGATAGCAGGGGAAGGAAAAATCGGCGGCAGAAGAAGAAGACGATGGTGGTGCAGCCCGTTCAACGGCTTTTCGATGCTTGCAGGGAAGTTTTCGCCCATTCCGGGACTGGATTTGTCCCTCCCCCTGAAAAAATTGAGCAGCTTAGCGCCCTTTTGGGTATGTTTGTTTTTTCATTGTGATTATAGTGGATCGTGGGTTGACTTTTTGAGTCTGAATGCAGTTTATTCATATATAAAAAGTCTGTAAATGTGTTGCTATTTAAAATTATACGTCTCGAATTTGATTGAATTTTGGGATAATTAACCATGAATTTCTGAAATTGGTTCAGCATTTGTGTCCATGAGCAATATTTGTTATCATACACTTGAAAATGGCTTCATTCTATAATCATAGTAGTATTTTACTAATCTTTTCAAAAGGGTTTGCTTGGGATTCAGTCATTGGTTGGCTTATCATTCATCCACCTATGCATTTTGTTTGTATTTGAGGGCTTTAGGAACCTGATATCGTAAACTGCTTTCTAGGTACTTATGTCACATTATTTAAGTAGATAAACTGTAAAAAAAAAATAATGGGAAGTGTACTACTATTGACTATTGTTTGGGTTGAGTGCATTGCTATTTAATCATGTCGGTCTTGCATGTGATTCATTATTACATGTAATTTGTGTGTTTGTGCGTGTGTGTTTTTAACGTCGAAATGTCGGTTAAAGTCTCCCAATAAATTATATGATAATTTTGTATGTGCGTTTCAGTCTTTCAAATGTCGAATAGAAATGTCTCTTTTTTCTTTTGGTTGCTCTAATTTTCACACTCTCTCCCATCCTGTCTGTATTCGGTTGGTTAATATAACCGACATAAATATCTATCTAGTTTCGTTTCATTCAGTTGTTTAATCTCTCCAGAAAGTGCAAGTGATGAAGACAGTATGATACTAACTCACATTGCTTCTTTCTGTCCATTGGTGTAGATGAAATTAAACCGGCTGATGTTGGTCTTAAACCACGAATGCCATTTTTCAGTCCGCAAGCAACTCGGCGAGCTCCAACAATAACCTACCTGCATATTCATGAGTGCGAAAAGTTTTCGGTAAGTGAATTGCTTCTTTGGTTATCGAGAAATTTAAGCAATCATTTGAGAGTTGTAAAAATTTTCATGTAATGCAGATGGGCATCTTTTGCTTGCCTCCATCCGGTGTTCTTCCGCTTCACAATCATCCTGGAATGACGGTATTCAGTAAGCTTCTCTTCGGAACTATGCACATCAAATCGTACGATTGGGTTGTTGGTGCCCCTAGCACTGCATCAGCTGTTGCGGAACCTTCACAAAGTAAGTTTTATAAAGGACAGGATGAACTTCCATCATTGGGTTTTCAATAGCAAAGAGAATAGATTGATGCTGTTAGGCACCCATTTTGGATCAAGTCCTATTAGTAGAATGTAGATGCTTATGAATTGTTAATGACAATAGTTGAAAGCATCATCCATGTAAAGAGCTTGCCCTGACACCATTTTTGTAAATGTAACAGCAGCACAACGTCCGGAAGTTCGGTTGGCTAAAGTTAAGGTGGATTCCTACTTGATTGCACCTTGCAAGACCTCCATACTTTATCCATCTGATGGAGGCAACATGCATTGCTTCACTGCTGTGACAGCATGCGCGGTGTTGGATGTTCTAGGCCCTCCGTACTCGGATCCCGAAGGACGGCACTGTATGTACTACTTGGACTACCCATTCACAAAATTCCCAGGTACCCTTTTCCCGCAACATAATCCAATTTTCCCCACCATGTTTGGTTATTGAAATCAGTAAAAAAATGAGACAGGTGATGAACAAGTATCCATACCAGAAGAAGAGAAGGATAAGTATGCTTGGCTTCAAGAGAGGGAGAAACCTGAGGATTTGGTTGTGGAGGGAGCTATGTACACTGGTCCCATGATCAGGGAGAACTGATCTCGAAGTCTCGTTACATATCATCTTGTAATACGGAAAAAAAAAAAAAAGCATTTTCTTATCCATGTTGTCTCGTCAGTGGTCGCTGTTCCAGCTTTAGAAACTTTTATTTTCCTTATTTTGTTTTTTCTTCTTTCCCTCTTAGTGGGACATGGGTACTCTGTTTTCCTCTTTTTTCTTTTCACCACAGTTTCTTGTACATAAAAAGGGAAAAATAACCAAAAAAAAAAAAAAAAAAAAGGGAAAAAGGGGAAAACTGTTGTAAAGTGCACCGGATGAAGTTTGTAGTTGAATGAGAAAATTGTTAAGAAGTGCACACTAATACGGCACCTCTCTTTTTCTAATCTATTTCCCACGTATTGATCGAGTCATATTGTAAATGAGATTTATGACAGAGTAGTAATTCTTTCAGCGTTATCCCAAAGTAGCATACTTCTATTTTCATGATTCAATTCAATTCTATTTGCCTTGAAAGGGATCCAAATCCAGAATATTGAATAACCTAGAATTAGCGATTTTCCAATAATGTTTTTTATGTAGCTATGGATTATGTGTTCTATAAAATTAGATGAAATAATATTTTAAATAATATATAACAATAAAGATAACATGTTTGTAATATTATGAATATATTTTATGTTCTAATTATGCTATAACAAAATTTAAAATAATTTTTATTTTTAATTTTGGAAATAATGTTTCAAATAATTTATTTTTGTATAAAATAAAGTAAAAGACAGAGATTTGACTTCGGAAAAAAATTAAAAAATAACTCACTATTTTTTGTTTGTAACATGGACAGTGTTGTAGGTAGAAGTGGAATATTTAAAAATTATTACATATAAAGTTAAATTACATAATAATTTTTAAAAAAATTTTAAAAGCAATTTTGAACGAAAAATAATTTGACTATTATTAAATTTAGGCAATGACTTTTTCGGCCCCAATTTTATTGGAAAAAAATTTCGTCTTTTTTAACCTTTAAATTTAAATTATCTATCAAATCACCTTAAAATAGATGAAAATGTTAATTGCTTGTTAACTTCCCTGATGTGACATCCGTATGGATTGTCACGGCAACAATTAAACTTTTAAATTTTAAAATTTTTAAAAAAATTATAAAAATAGTTTAAAAATTAAAAATCATTACAATTATTAAAAAAGCATAAAAATATATTTTTTGTTTTAAAAAAAATAAATTGATTGCTAACGTGGACGCCATCATTTTGAGACAATTTAACAAACAATACAAATTCGATGACAAAAAGTTAAATGGAAGGCTAAAATGATCTCTCTTTTTTTTAAGTTGGAGGGCCTAAAAAGTCATTATACCTTTATTGTATATTAAACACAATTTAATGCAATTAAATAATATATATGACTTTAAATTTTAAATATAGATGAACTAATCATTTGATAACTATAATTATGAAATAAATATTAAGATAAATAATATTTATCTTTATGTTAATTGAATAAGATTTATTTTCATGATAATAGCATTTATTTTTTATAATAATTATTAAATAATAAATTTAATATTAAGATAAATATTATTTAACTTTATTTTCCTTTAAGAAACTTTATTTTTATTAAATAATATTTATTTGTATGATAAATATTATATTATGTTTTATTTTTGAAATTTGAACTTTAAACTATATTTTTAAGGATAAATAAAAAATATTATTTAAATTAAATTTCTATGAAAAAATTAACTTTCAAACTAAATATAAAAATTAATGAATTTAAATTTAGAATTTAAAATAATAAATGAATAACACAATTCAAATCCAAAAGTTAGAATCAAAACTAAATAAATAATAAAAATGGCTTAAATATAAATATAGAAATAAAATAAGATAATTATGATGAAGTTACTTAAATGAGATAAGGACTTAAACCATAACCATGTAAAATATAAGATGATCTAAAATGAAATTAACCCAAATTAAAGATTTGAATATCCATTCCCATGTGAAATATCAACATTGATCGGGCCTGGCTTTTATTTCATTTCATTTTTTTTTTCATTTCCCCTTGTTAGTTTATATTTTTATTTCAAAAAAAAAAAAAAATTCCCCGGCTTTTTTATCTTAATAATATAAAAAATAATTTTTTTACTATAATGGTACCCCACTCTAATTATTTATAGGAATGAGATGTTTAGAGTGGCGGAGGTTATTAGGTAAGCGACATCACCCCTAATTTTTGTTATGTGTCAGATAAAAATTAAAAATATAATATTTTAATAGGTGCAGGCTGTCAGATAGACAGTACTCATTTTTTTATACCAACCAAATGGATTAAATAAAGGTCTTATACGAGGTATAATATCGAAAATTGTATTTTTTTAGGTTATCTGACAAGAGACACCTAAGTGAAGGCTACCTGACAGGCACCACTGGTGGTGTCTATATTGTATCAATTTTCAAATAACAATATTTAATATGAATTAAAATTTACCTAATTTTTTTTTTTTGTATACAATGCTACATAAATGAACAATATATATAATATGCAAAATATAAAAATTAATTACGTTTTTAATCGAGCTTAATTAAACACAAAATTATGCCATAATTTTAAAAAAAATATACTTTTGTTCTATCTATTTAATGAATAAAAAATTGTATCTTTTATTATAATCTAGAACTATATATTTTAATTTTACTGAATAATTTAATTTATTATTTTTAAAATAAACTATGGTATAATATGTTTATAGTTAATTATCAACTTTTTGTAAAAGTATTAAGAAATTACTAAATTATTTTATACATATAAATTAATATATACAACCAATACGTACATCACGTAAGTATTCAAACTAGGAACCACTATGATATTAGTGGCATGCCATTAAAGAACGCTAGCGTGCTTACTGATCAGCACTGTGTGTGCTTCTTATCAGTACTGTGTGTGATATCTGTTCAGCACGTTTCGTGCCCTCTGATCAGCACTTTGTGTACCCTCTGTTATTAGCACTTCGTGTGCCCTCTGATTAGCACTTTGTGTGCCCTTTGTTACCTAGCACTTATGTGTCCTCTGTTAAGTACTTCGGTACTTTCTGCTTATTCCGTTTATCTGATAGGTTCTATAAAAGTCTACTATGGACCAAATGGATAAATAAGCTAAGTGAGCTATGATTAAAAAAAACTATGGTGGCTAAATTGTGAAAAGTGAAAGAATGTGCAAATTATGACATTGAGGTAAGTGAAATGATGAATACATGAAAGATAAATATTATATGTGTTTGTGTAATTAAATGTTGATAATTAAGTGAACTACTGTGGCGGAAATGACTAAGTTGTGAAAAAGGGATGAAAATGAGGTAAGTTGGAATATGAAAATGAATGTGTGTTGTCATTAAGGTAAGTTAAATGTTACATGCAAGAAAGGTTAGAAATTTTATACGCATGAGTATTTAAATGTTTGATAAAATAAAGCAATAAATAAATAATCGTCTATTGTGCTTGTAGTGCTTACTAAGCATTCACCAGCTTAACACGTTTGTTTTAACGCGTAGGTACAAGGTTATAAGGAGTAAAGTTGAGTTCAGGGACCTCTCATCACATCACATCATTCTTTGGAGGACTCCAAATATAGGTATTTATTTTAAAGGAAATTGCATGTACAATGGTACTTGTATGAGTCCCTAATGAGTTGTAACACCCCTACACCCGGTTCACATATATAAACCCGGTATAAGAGTATTACATACAGTGTCAGAAAATTAAAAATGAGTATAACAAAATTTTCTTTCAAATAATATGTAATTGAATCGTTTTACTTAAAATATCACAAAATAATTAAGTATAATCAAAATCGAGACTTAAAACCAGTTTGAAAATAATGAAAATGTAATTTTTACTCAAAACAGAGCAAATATCGATACCATCATAAAAATATTGAAACCTCTATTCTAAAATCAATAAATATAACTAGAAACTTCAACTAACCCTCTGAAATTATATAAAAACTTTACCACTTGTACATGCCATTTCACACAAAATAAATATACCTCGTCTTGCAATCTTCCAATGTTGATGTAATTTGATGAGAGGCACCTAATTCAACCTTAGCTTCTTGGAGGTCTTATACCTACGCGTTGAAATAAATGCGTTAAGCCGGTGAAGGCTTAGTAAGTACTACAAGAGTCATTAATCATTCATCTTTTAATCACACATTTCAAACTCATTCATATAATTATTAATTCATGTAAAATACATACCTTTTATGTGTATAACATTTAACTTACAGTAGTGTTATGAATTCACATATTCTTCCTCATTTCACATTTTAGCCATTCCAATCTCTTAGCTTAGTTTTATCATTCTTCGATATCTTATACATATATTGTACTTGCCTTTCATGTGATTATCATTTCACTTACCTCAATGTCACAATTTGCACATTCTTTTTTTTTTCCACATTGTTTACCCTATTAACAAGACTCGGACCTTGGCGGATACACGAATCAACCAAACACACCAGAATGACACCCAATGCCTCATCGAATAGTTTGAAGCAATAAAGTGACACTCAATGTTTCATCGGCCTAGCTGAAGTAAAGTGGTACCCAGTACCTCATCGAATCTATCCGAAGTAAAATAATGACACCCAGTGTCTCATCGAATCAAGGTCGAAGTATCCCTGTACTCTTCCAATCCTATGGCATGCCAACTATATCCGACTCAGCCCGACTAGTTAATAGGGATTTTCAATTTACAATTCATATCACTTTCAATTCCAATTTCACTTTTACTTTCACTTTCACTTTCAATTTTGATCACAAATCATTCACAACTTATACATCATATATACATTTTTCTTCACATATACATAATCATGTATTTCTCACCTTTATTTCCTCAATGGCTTTCACAATATCACCATTTTATCATATAATCAATATTTATAATTAAACACATAATATTTCACATATACATTGTTCATCACATATATATCATCATATACCTCTTAACTCTTATTTTCACATTAATTTTCAAAACTGTCCATTTGAGTCATAGTCACTATATTATTTATATCTTGAGCTGAAGAATTCGAAATTAATATCCGCTTGATGTTCTTGAAACTAGACTAAAATATATTTTTACCATAAAAATTCCAGAATTTTTAATTCAGCCAATTTGTACAGTAAATTCTTTCAATTTACCCCTTCTCTGCTTCCTAACAGTTTCAACCTTTCTTTACTAAAAATTATTTATCTTTTAGTAGAGGGATCCAATAATGTTCTCGTCTATTTCTTTTGAAAATAGATTCATTAAGGATTCAACCATATAAATTTCAGTCTATAATAATTTTTCTACATTTTTCTATGATTTTTCAAAGTTAGAACAGGGGAACTCGAATCTATTCTTACCTTGTTACACAAAAACTAGTATATCTCGAAATATACAATTTCTTTTATTTCACTGTTTCTTCCATATGAAACTACACTCAACAAGATTTAATTACATATTTAATTCAACTCTTAAATATTTTTATACAATTTTTGGTGAATTTTCGAAGTTAGTCCTCTGTTCTGTCCAAACTGTTTCAATGAGATTAATTCCTTTCTCATGCTTCTTTATACTAAATTTCATTCAATCACACATAATTATCATACTTATAATTACACATCTCATTTTCATCATGATTAATCATATATATTAAAATTATAAACACTTTAACTTAATTGTTACTAAGTCTTTTAATACTTGTAGTACTTACCTCACTTGTAGATAATTTCTTCTCACACCTTAGCTTTCTCCTTTCCTTTTTCTTCAATTTGGTCATTCTTCTTCTTCCCTCTTTCTTCAATTTCATACAAACACATATAAGCTTAAGGCTAAAATTTAATACTTTTTCATGCTAGATTATGTAAATATACATGTATGTCATGAAAATTGAATCATCTCTTACTTTTGTTCTTGAATTTCCAAAATTTTAATTCAATCCCTATCAACTTTAACACTTCAAAGTGGACTCTATAAGGATATTAAGGTGCCTACTAGCTTCCTTCTATGCCTTTCCTTAAGAAATTTTAAAGAAAATGGAAGATTTTGGAGCTTGGAGGGCTTAACAATGGTGGAAGGACTTAATTGGAATAAAAGCAAAAGTTAGAAATGAGAGATGAAGGCTTGGACGACTAGCTTATGGAGAGAGCTGATATCTTTGCTTTTTAATTGAATTTTTCCTCTCTCAAATTCTCTAGAATTTTCTCTTAAAATATCTCACTTAATAAAAATGGTAAAATTTCACTTTTAGTCCCTGGACCTTCCAACTTTACACTTTGGCCCAAAACTTTGCCTCCAAAAATATCTTCCACCAAATTACTCTTTTGCCCCTCCTTAGTCAATCTAATTCCCATGATGACTCATAATTCAATTTGGATAAATTACTATTTAGTCCCTTATGCTTTCACACAATTACTAATTAATCCTTGAATTTTCTTAACCTTTCTTATTTAGACTACACATTCTAATTCTTAATTTTTCCTAATATTCTTATTTTAACCACATATTCTAACTCTTAACTTGACACTATTATTGTTCCAACTCCGGTTTAAAAACGCGGATGTTACAATTCTTCCCCCCTAAAAAAAATTTCATCCTCGAAATTTACCTGTAACGAATAATTGTGAATATTGTTGTATCGTATTTTATTCTCTTTCCCATGTTGCTTCTTCTGAATTATGATGCTTTCATAAAACCTTTATCAAAGGGGACACTTTTGTTTCTCAATTCTTTTACCTCTCATGCAAGTATCTTAATCGGTTCTTCTTCATGATTCAAATCTGATTGTATTTCAATAACTTGCGAAATAATCACATGAGATACATCGGACTAATATCTTCATAACATAGATACATAGAAAACACTATGAATCTTGTCTAACTTTGAAAGGAGTGTTAATTGATATGCAATTGATTTCAATATCTCATATGGTCCAATGAATCTTGGACTCAACTTCTTCTTTTTCTTAAATTAAAGAATCTTTCTTGATTGAGATATCTTCAATAAAACTTTTTCACCCATATTAAAATTCATTATCTTTTCTTTTCAAATTAGCATAGGATTTTGTCTTTTCGAAACAGCCTTCAAACACCTTTTTATCAACTTTACTTTCTCTCCTATTTTCTTGAATCAAGTCAAGACTCACTAACTTATTCTTACTTAACTTCATTCAACATACTGGAGTCCTACATTTTCTCCAAAACTATGATGTAAATTATGGATTTCGATCAAAAATAATGAATATAGGCATATCATGAAGTCTTACTCTTTCATCTATAAACAACTGAGCATACTTATACAAGGAGAAATTAGTTCTGACTGTATGAAAGTGAGTAAACTTAGTTAACTGATTATAAAATTTAACACTTCCCTCACTTATAGCTTAAATATTAACCTTTCATTATTTAATCTAAATATATACTTCCTTTATTTCACATCACTTCACTAACATATAACTTACTATGTTATTTCATAGCCTCAAACATATAACATCATAATTCTTGATTACCATTAAAATTATACAATTGTTTTTCATCTTCCTATATCAATTCTTAAAGAACTCCTTGTATTTTCTTTCATCCTTTTATAACATAAATATGACTCTATTTTCATTCTCGTAATTCTTCCATGCATTCAAATTTTATCCTTCTTCTATTATTTCTTTCATAACTTAAAAGTGACTAATTATCTCTCGAATCTCTATACTAGATTAATTACTAACATATAAATTTCTTTGCTTCTTATTCACATCGTAAATCTTATCATTATCTCATATCCTTTCATTCACTAAAGAACACTTCCCTTTTACTTATTAAACTTCTTCCATCATTATTTTCATTTATACCATTTAGAAAAAATGATAGGATCAATGAATGTTTTAGAAGAATCCTCGGATCCCTGTATAGTTCGGATAGGAGTGACGTCTCCTGGTCCTTCCCTCTAGTTTTATTGACTCTGCAGCGTTAATAAAATCTCGAGGTAACTATTAGCGATCAGAGTTCATCTTCCTTCAAACATTCACAACCTTAGATTTTTTTCATTCTTTCATTGAACAAACTAATTAGCCACAACTCTAGTATTTTAAACTTCACTTTAGTTATTCTATGAATTTAAACTTATTCACATTTCATTTAAAACTTAAACTTTTTATCAGTATATTATTCACTTATCTTCATCAATTATAATCATTTCTTTGCTATCCGAAATTCTTAAAGAAATTCTTTTTCTTCTACACTCAACCATGACCCCACGTTTCTGACAGCTAATCTATTCTCACTGTCACATCTAACTCGTAAAATATTAAGGTCATAAGATTTATTAGAAACTCATAACCTTGAATCTTTAAGGTGCACCTCTTGCATACTTTATTAATTCTTTCACTTTGTCCTAAAAGATTAGTAATAACTATCTCGTACTTAGTAGGTTTTACCGCTAATTCCCTCTCTCTTTCACTTCTGACATATATATATATATACGAATGTGTCAATTAACACAATTTATAGAAAAATCACAAAAAGAAGATTACTGGTATTCTCATCAAGAACGTCCTCTTCTTCTCTTTGTTCTAATAATAGAAGTTCAAGGTCTACGGACTTCTGATCTATTGACAACCTCTCTTGCCGATCTCGTACCAGAGTCACCAGTGTTTCCATGTAATTTACCTCTTCGCAGGCAGTTTCGGATTAAACGATCCTTTGACTCACATTTAAAACAAGCTCTACTATTTAACTAACATTTTTTCCAATGGAACTTTCTCAACGGGGTGGATATTCAACACTGTAATCCACTATTGATACGCTTCACCTTTCAACAACGATATCGCATATTTCAATTTTTCCTCTCAATACACTGTAGCTCTTCTATCACCCTTTAACTATTTTCTAACCATTCCTCAGCCTCAGCTAGATCATCATCCTTTTTACCTTTAAATTTCTCGGCACCATATTTTTCTCAATTTTTTTTTCTGAGAAAATAGATAGCTAAAAGTAAACAATTATGGTTGAGGAGCACCAGGTAAGGGAATATTTGAGACATTATTAGCCCTCATAACTTGTTGTAACAATTGATTCATCGTTTCCAATAGAATCACAATTGGGATTTCTTCTCGAGATATTATCAACTTATTGGGTGGTTGAGTTCTTTCTTTTAACATATGCCCCCTATGATCATCCTAGTGTATTGATTCTCTAATAAGGTTTGGAGCCCTACTCTCTACTTCATCTCTGGACTCATCATAAGCCCTATTTGACATTCTTCTTTCTACAATATTCACAATTTTAACAATTAAATAATTAAATATCCCCTTATCACATGAACATGTAAAATTACATGTACACGTGGACTCATTCCCAATCTCAAACATCAGAAAACCTTTACTCTGATACCACCAACTGTAACACCCTTACACCCGGTTCACTTATATAAACCCAGTAAAAGAGTATTACATACAGTGTCAAAGAATTAAAAACGAGTCTAACAAAATTTTCTTTCAAATAATGTGTAATTGAATCGTTTTACTTAAAATATCCCCAAATAATCAAGTATAATCAAAATCGAGACTAAAAACCAGTTTGAAAATAATGAAAATGTAATTTTTACTTAAAACAGGGCAAATATCGATACCATCATAAAAACAATGTAAAACCATAAAACCTAAACCCTAAGTTAAATTCTAAACCCTAAACCTTAGAGCTAAACCTTAAACCTAAAACCTAAAACCTTAAATCTTAAGTTTAAACCCTAAACCTAAAACCTTAAACCTTAAAGTTAAACCCTAAGGTTATACCCTAAACTTTAAACCATAAACCATAGAATTTACCCTAAACCTTAGGGTTAAACCCTAAATCCTAAGGTTAAACTCTAAACCCTAAACCCTAAACCTTCGAGTTAAACACTAAACCCTAAAACATAAACCCTAAACCCTAAACAAATGAACAAAAAAGCTATAAGCCTTGATTCCATTAGGATTAAGAAACATAGAATAGCGTGAATTAATAATATCCAGAATTAACCCTTTTCATTTTTTAATTGGATTTGGAACAGTGATAAAATAGAATTGAGAATTAGAAATGTTTAGTTGAAGTGATGAAGGTTAGAAAAATTTAAGGATTAAATAGTAAAGGAGAGAAAATATAGGGGACTAAATAACGAATTATCCAAATTGAATTATGAGTCATCATGGGAATTAGATTGATTAAGGAGGGGCAAAAGAGTAATTTGGTGGAAGATATTTTTGGAGGCAAAGTTTTGGGCCAAACTGTAAAGTTGGAAGGCCTAGAGACTAAAAGTGCAATTTTACCATCTTTATTAAGTGAGATATTTTTGAAGAAAAGTCTAGAGAAATTGAGAGATGAAAAATCAATTAAAAGATGAAAATATTATCTTTTTCATAATGCTAAACCATCCATGCCTATATTCCCCATTTCTAACTTTTTCTTTTATTCCAATTTAGTCCCTTCACCATTGTTAAGCCCTTCAAGCTTCAAAATCCTCCATTTTCTTTAAAATTTCCTTAAGAAATGCATAGATGGAAGCTAGTAGACACCTTAATTTCCTTATAGAGTCCACTTTGAAGTGTTAAAGTGGATAGGGATTGAATTAGAATTTTGGAAATTCAAGAATAAATGTAAGAGATGATTCAATTTTCATGACATACATGTATATTTACATAATCTAGCATGAAAAGTATTGAATTCTAGTCTTAAGCTTATAGGTGTTTGTATGAAATTGAAGAAAGAGGGAAGAAGGAGAATGACCAAATTGAAGAAAAAGGAAAGGAGAAAGCTAAGGTGTGAGAAGAAATTATCTACAAGTGAGGTAAGTACTACAAGTATTAAAAGACTTAGTAACAATTAAGTTAAAATGTTTATGAAAATGAGATGTTTAATTATAAGTATGATAATTATGTGTGATTGAACGAAATTTAGTATAAAGAAGCATGAGAAAGGAATTAATCTCATTGAAACAGTTTGGATAGAACAAAGGATTAACTTCAAAAATTCACCAAAATTTTTATAAAAAGAGTTAAGAGTTGAATTAAATATGTAATTAAAGCTTATTGAGTTTAGTTTCATATGGAAGAAACAGTGAAATAAAAGAAATTGTATATTTTGAGATATACTAGTTTTTGTGTAACAAGGTCAGAATAGATTCGAGTTCCCCTGTTCTGACTTTGAAAAATCATAGAAAAATTTAGAAAAATTATTATAGACTGAAATTTATATGGTTGAATCCTTAATGAGTCTATTTTAAAAATAAACAAACAGAAAAATCATTTTCTCTCTGTACAAAAAGATAAATAATTTTTAGTCAAGAAAGGTCGAAACTGTCAGGCAACAGAGAGGGGGTAAATTGCAAGAATTTACTGTACAAATTGGCTAAAGTAAAAATTATGAAATTTTTATGGTAAAAATATATTTGAATATAATTTCATAAATATCAAGCGGATTATAATTCCAAATTCTTTAGCTCAAGATATAAATAATTTAGTGACTGTGACGCAAGTGGACAGTTTTGAAAATTAATGTGAAAATAAGAGTAAAGAGATAAATGATGATATATATGTGATGAACAATGTATATGTGAAATATTATGTGTTTAATTATAAATATTAATTATATGATAAAATGATGATATTGTGAAAGCCATTGAGGAAATAAAGGTGAGAAATACATGATTATGTATATGTGATGAAAAATGTATATATGATGTATAAGTTGTGAATAATTTGTGATCAAAATTGAAAGTGAAAGTGAAAATGAAATTTGAATTGAAATTGAAAGTGATATGAATTGTAAATTGAAAATCCCTATTAACTAGTCGGGCTGAGTCGGATATAGTTGGCATGCCATAGGATTGGAATAGTTCAGGGATACTTCGACCTCGAGTCGATGAGACACTAGTTGTCATTATTTTACTTCGGATAGATTCGATGAGGTACTAGGTACCACTTTACTTTGGATAGGTCGATGAGACACTAGGTGTCACTTTATTTCTTCGAACTATCCGATGACGAATTGGGTGCCATTCTGGTGTGTTTGGTTGGATCCGTGTATCCGTTAAGGTCAGAGTCTTGTTAATAGGGTAAATAATGTGAAAAAGAAAGAATGTGCAAATTGTGACATTGAGGTAAGTGAAATGGTAATCACATGAAAGGTAAGTACAATATATGTATAAGAAATCAAAGAATGATAAAACTAAGTAAGCTAAGAGATTGGAATGACTAAAATGTGAAATGAGGAAGAATATGTGAATTCATAACACTACTGTAAGTTAAATGTTATATACATAAAAGGTATGTATTTTACATGAATTAATAATTATATGAATGAGTTTGAAATGTGTGATTAAAAGATGAATGATTAAAAACTTTTGTAGTACTTACTAAGCCTTCACCGGCTTAACGCGTTTATTTCAACGCGTAGGTATAAGACCTCTGAGAAGCTAAGGTTGGATTAGGTGCCTCTGATCAAATCACATCAACATCGGAAGATTGTAAGATAAGATATATTTATTTTGTGTGAAATGACCTGTACAAATGGTATACCTATGTGTCTCTAATGAATGGGTTATCAATGTTGCTTTGAAAATTTACATGAATTGAATGAAATGGTTAAAATTGTGTTTTAGACTGATTTGAAATATTGGGGAAGTTTTTAAGTTGTTTTAGGGTTATTACTAAGTTTTCGGCTATATTTAGTGATTTTGAGACAGAGGTATCGATATTTTAAGGTGGTAACGATACCAAAGTTCCAGAATGTCCCATTGGTTTTGTTTTTAAGCAAAAGTATCGATATTTGCCCTGTTTTGAGTAAAAAATACATTTTTATTATTTTCAAACTGGTTTTAAGTCTCGATTTTGATTATACTTGATTATTTTGTGATATTTTGTGTAAAACGATTCAATTACACAGTATTTGAAAGAAAATTTTGTTATACTCGTTTTTAATTCTCTGACACTATATGTAATACTCTTATATCGGGTTTATACATGTGAATCGGGTGTGGGGGTGTTACACTTCTACACGTTCTTAAATTAAAGAACCAATCCTTTCTAAGTAAGTAAGTAAGAAAGAAAGAATAAAAAAAAGTAATTTTATTTCTTACAAGCAAAACACTAAGAACTAACCTGGTATTTTTTTTTCTTCAAGAATTATTCATCATCATCATCTTCTTAAACTTTTCAAAATCAACGCCTTTCGTTGCTATTCTTATCGACCTAACTGATCATTCTTTGACAATCGCTCAACGAATACTTCTCTCCCAACCTTTTCAACACAATATGCAACTCCTTAGCTGAAATCAACCCATCCTTATTCAGATCGTATATGTCGAACGCATCTTTCAATTCTTTGTTATCACAATTGTTTTCGTCTCCATCGATGCCGGAGATTCCATGGAAGGCAATAAACTCTTCCACATCGATATAGCCATTACCATCTTTGTCCATCTCCAACATTATCAGATCAACTTCGTCGGAAGAGAATGCAAAACCTAAGGCACTTAGGGACGATTTTAGTTCATCGCCACAGATCTTTTCGTCGCCCTTTTTGTCGAATTTGTTGAATACTGCCCTCATATCTTCCATTGATCATAAAAAAGTCGCCATTGAAAATAATTGAAAAACACTAAAACTCACAAAGATTAAGGTTTTACTTTTCCTTTATTTATAGAGATGAGTGAAAGTTAACGCGGTATTCCGCACGTGAAAGTAGGACTAGGAAGGCATTGACGGTTACAGTGTAGTTTTCAGCTTAGTAACCAACAGAAATATGACACGTGTCTACTTAAATTAGGAAAAATATTTCTAAAAATGGAATAAATGTGGGACTTGTTGACTTGGAATGGAAATCTTCTAACTAATTGTCTTCAATTAATTTTTTTTAATATGTTGTTGTGATTATTACATTGTAGTATCTGTTCATACTTTCATAATCCTTTGACAATGCATACACATCTTGCACACACAGGTGCTCGAACTCGGGTCTCCTAGGATGAACATCATCATCTTTTCCACTGAAACCATTCGTTGGATTCCTTTTTCAATTAATTTTTATTTGTTAAATTAAAATAAATTAATTATTTAAAATTCATTTTTATGTTCACTGATAGAGTAAGTAGGCAACAACATACCTCATGTTGATGTGGCAAAATGCTATTTTTAGGATGAATCTAAATAAACAATTGTTCATTATTCTTCATATAATTATAAAAATTATTAAAATATAAAATTAATAAAAATATTTAAATTCGTGATAAAGATTCGAATTACAAATTAATTATCATTATCGGGTTAGTGTTTATCTAAATATTTAATAATTATTATGATGATTTACTATAAATATAAAAAAAATTGAAATAACTAATAACTAGAAAAATAATGTAAATTTTAATGGGAGTAAACATTTTTGTTTTAAACAGTTATTCGCCCCACATCTTGTGCATTGCTAAGTGGGTTAAACTAAGAAAATATGTTACAAATTTTTTTTTTTTTGGTAATTAAAAAAAGAATACTCCTATGTCCTAGGAGTTCATAACAGGAATAACATCATTAGCTTAAGCATAAATTCTATCTTCCTCCAGCAAACTAAATGGTATGAAATATAAATATTGCTCACTGTAAAAATAAAATAAAAATTATATATGAATTATAGTTTAATGTGTAATTGTATACATGAACTTTGATTTGGTGAAATTTTAGATATGAAATTTTGATTTGGTCCAATTCTTGTAAATTATTAACACAATTATTGATATAACATCATTTTATGTTTGTATATTGCATATATAAATAATTATATTTATATAATATAAAAATAAATTGATTTATTTATTTCTTTAAATGTGTATGATTAAATCAAAATTAAAGTTTCAAGTATTTATTTGAACCACAATTAGAGTTTCACGTGTATAATTGCTTCAATTAATGTTCATGTATACAATTACACATTAAATTAAAGTTAATGTATAATTTTTAAATAATTTTCAATATTGAAATAAATTTTTATAATTATTTGAAAAATCACGTATAGGATAAACTAAGATAAACGATTGTCCTGAATATGGTTTTTCAAATAATTATTAAAAATTATTTATTTTATTTAGGACTTTTTAAAATATTTGCTGAGATGGAATTTTGCCATGTTAGCATAGGTACACGTGGCATATCACGTGTCGCTATCTACTTGCTCTATCAATCATGTCATCACTCAACGGTGGAAATGAATGTAATTTTTAATGAAAGGATTACTTTTCTCATTGATTTAATGTATATGAATTAATTTATCCATTTTTTTTAATAGAGGAGATAAGATGCAATCTAGCCCTTAGTATAAGAGCTTTCATGATGTTTTTTAGCATTGGATGAGTATTAATTTGTGTATTTATGTTATATTTGTATATTTTATTATAATATTATTGTATTTAAGATATTTTATACTTTTATAAACTTTAATATATTTATAATTTATAATAAAATATATTGAATTATTATTTTGTACATAAATAGTGGAAATCCAAAAACGGGATTAAGATTTGTCACATGTCCTATTTATTTATTTTAAAAATTTTAAATATAATGTAAGGACATGTGTCAATTTCTCAATTTCGCTAGTAGAGTTAAAAATTTGCACGGTGAATATACTAAATAATAGTCCTAAAAATATTTTGAGACATTCATTTACTTGTATACTAGTGTGGTTCTTCTTGCTTTACATTTGGTTTTGTTTGTATCAAATTATAAAGTAAAATGTGAAAGGTTAAAATATGCTTTAAGTTTGAAATTTAGTTTCTCTAATTTTATTTTTAAGAATTTAGTCTCTCTACTTTTAAAATTTAAAAATTCATGTTTAGTTGTTATCACTGTTAAAATTCTTTTATTAAATTCACTGGTATGACATTTTAAAATAAAATAAAAAACACTTGTTAGTGATGTAAATTTTTTTTTAAAAATGCTAATGTGGATTTTTTTCTCTATATCACTCATTCAAACTTGTCACGGTAAAATAATTTTTTTGGTTGGAATAGCACTCTTGAGAAATGTAATTGAAATACTTAACAATATTAGCTATTTAGGATGAGATTACCATTGAGGTTGAAAAATGCTAAATTCGATAATGTTTACCATTGTTGTCCATAAGTGATTTTGACAAGATAAAATGTTTATTTTAGAGATAATGTTATAAAGTAGAATATTTAATGAGGAGATAAAAAGGTCATTTACTAAAAAAGTACTTTTCCAAAAGTTAAAAGCTAAATTTTTTTGGTCTTTTGGTTTGATTTGAATTCTCAGTTTAAAATCAAAGTTTGGTTTGAAGAGCTGCTTGTTTACCAAATTTTTTTTTATCTGAAATCATGGTTTTGGTTGAAAACTGCATTTCAACCTCAATGTAAACACACCCTTAGACTAACTAATGACATTATAAAAGTAGGGCAACAAATTGTGACACTTCACACCTAATTCGATTGCCAGATATGAATGTGTGACATCATATTATATTGCTGAAGCAACTTAGACTATTTCAAATAATTTAATCAAACAATTTGACATTAATTCGTAATGCTCACATACAATCATAGTTATTAGCATAAACATGATGATTTAATGTTATATGTTTCTATAAATAGAGTTACAAGTTTGCGTTTGATAAAAAAATGAAGTTAAATTTTGAATATAAACTCTATTCATCAAATTTTAGCATGATGTCTCGAGACATTGAAATCTATGTCTCGAGACATGGTTTCTCAAGTCTCGAGACATGGTTTCTCAAGTCTCGAGACATGGTTTCTCAAGTCTCGAGATAGGCCTCTCCTATTTTTCTATTTTAACCTCGACATTAGATTGTCTCAATACAAAGAGTCCTTATCTTGAGACCTGGAACAAGGCAAAATTAATTTAGGTTTGATATTTGCTCGTCTCGAGACTATGAGGTTCATGTCTTAAGACCTAACTATTAATGTCTCGAAACCTGATCAACGTGTCCCGAGACATTGACTTAGAAATGAATGAATTAATCATTTTTGTTCATAGTGTCTTGAGACATCTTATCAAAATATCAAAACTGCAAACTTTCCAACAACTAAATGATGCCAAAACACTTTCTAAATCATTCTAGAGTAATGCTAAGCTAAAACACATCCAAATGACATAAAAACATAATCAATATCTTAGAGCCATAACATTTCATATATCTCTTTTCAACATTAATTAATAGATAGTTAAACTAACTAAATACAATTGAAACCAACACTACAGCAAAATAGGTTATTAGCGACATTTTAGCGGTGTTTGGACAGAAAACGTCGCAAAAGGTAAAGCAATAGTGGCATTTCTACATAAACGCCGCAAAAGGTAGAGCAATAGCGGCACTTATGGGAAAGCGCTGCTAAAGGTTAAAGCAATTGCGGCGCTTATCGAAAAGCGCCGCTAAAGGTCAGAGCAATAGCGTCGCTTATGGTCAAGCGCTGCTAAAGGTCAGAGCAATAGCGGCGTTTATGGGCAAGCGTCGCTAAAGGTCAGAGCAATAGCGGCGCTTATGGGAAAGTGTCGCTAAAGGTCAGAGCAATAGCGATGCTTATAGGCAAGCACCACTAAAGGTCCGAGCAATAACGGCGCTTATGGGCAAGCGCCACCGCTAAATGTCAGAGCAATAGCGGCGCTTATGGGCAAGCGCCGTTAAAGGTCAGAGCAATAGCGGTGCTTATGGGAAAATGCCGCAAAAGGTCAGAGCAATGGGTAAGCGCCGCTAAAGATCAGAGCAATAGCGACACTTATGGGCAAGTGCCGTTAAAGATCAGAGCATTAGCGGCGCTTATTTGAAAAATGCCGCTAATTTATTTAAATTTTATATATATTAAATTAAATTAACTAATAATTTTTTTTATTTAAACTAGTGTGATTACATATGGTACACACACCTTGCACACATAGGCTTAAATCATTTAATTGATACATTAAGGGAAAATTTTAATTATCTTTAGTTATATTTAGATAATATTGTATAAAAAATAATATAATTTGTTAACAATGAGATTTGAACTAAGGTCATAAGGAAAATAAGCAAGCATCTTAACCATTAAAATCAAATTGATTAATTGACATATTAAGGAAGTAATATAAATTGATCATTGTTAAGTATGTATTTTATCTCCCTTAGTGCAACTACTTCTATTTATTTCATGGGGAAACTAACACAGAAGTGGTTGTTCCTGTCTCATATCTCTTTCTCAATCCATTGCTTGGTGTAAGGTGTGGTAATGTTGATTAGATTCTAAGTTTATGCGGCTTTAATTTAACTCTTTTAAATAATTTTTTATATACATATTATGTTGTAACTTACCAAATAAGTTATATGTAATATTATAATTTAAATATTGATCTTGTGAAATATATTCATTACTATTATTGTTGTAATTAGTCACTAATGTTTCAACTATTTTACGTGTATTGCAGATAATATGCCTAGAAGAAGATTTCAAGATCTAAGTATTATTCAAAACCCTCCAAATTCGGAAGAAATAAATAGTGATCAATCCTAGAATCCGTCATCTTAGACTTTTGTTTTTTTCTTATTGTGAGAATAATATACACAATATTATTTTTGTATAATATTTTTCATTTATTTCTTAATTTAAATCATATATATATTTCTATCGTGATAGTATCATTTACATTTAGATTTGAAGTTATTGGTTGGATTTGGATTTACAAGAAAAATGTTGAAAATTAGGGATTTATATGAATTAAAATGGGCTGTTAAAATTTATTAATTTTAGTGGTGTTTATGGGAAAAGCGCTGCTAAAGACCATGTTCCTTAGCGGCGTTTGTGGATAAGCACCGCTAAAGACAATGTTCTATAGCAGCATTTTTCCTCATAAACGCCGCTATTTTTAACGGCGTTATCGTTAACGGTATTTTTGCGGCGCTTTTGTAAGCGGCTCTAAATATTTTAGAGGCGCTTATAAGCATCACTATAGGCCCAAAAAAAGGTCATTAAAAATCTATTTTCCTGTAGTGCAAGTAAAAATTCAACCATTACCAACTCAACAACCATTTTAACATAAATCAACCTAATGTACGCATACTTAATTTGTATAATTGCATTCAACACCCAGAGATTATAACATTTCTTCCATCAGAACTAGTCTAATTAAACTAACTACTAACCTGTACACAATTAACCATTCAATCAAAGTTACTCCATCATATTTATATATGTGTGTGTATGCACGAGCATCAAGAAATAAGTGGAATTCAAAATCATTCAACCAATCACCAAGCATGCATTTTAACATCTTTACAAATCAAAATGACATAAGGACTTCAAAACACTTCGTAATGACTTAGGTACATGTCACTTATAACCAAACGTAGGAAAACAGTACAATTGATGGCTAAATTGAGTATCGATTGCTTGAATGCTGATAGGATTATAAACACACCAAGAACCTAAGTCAAGCTTGCGCACGGAAGTAAGCAAAACTGCATGTTGAGTATTGAATACTCAGTGATACTAACATAATTTGAATTCAAATGTAAAACTATTAAGCTAGTATCATAATTAAATCAAGAGTTAATAATCTCAAAATATCATTTCATTACATCAATTTTAGTATCAAGATTGTTTAATAATCACTTCAACATGATTATCACCACATTCTAACTTAGAATGATCTCTCATAAACATAATCAACTTAATATCCGATGGTCAAGATCAAAATGACATTTCATCAACAATTCAGAATATCATATCATTTTCAGAATCAGAATGACATATTAAAATTTTCTTTTTGTCCCTATTAACTGGATGCAAACACAAGTATGAGTACACAAATTTATCCTCTAACACTCCACAATAAACACCAAAGTGTTGGTCGAGCATAGATACACTGCTCTCCTACCATTCCACAAAATGTAATGCACCAAAGTGCTAGAATGATTTGCACTGTAGTGTCAGAATGCTCCCACCAATACATATATAAATTTTATGGCATGCCAACTAATACCCTAACTATGTCTAGTATCATTTAATAGAACAATCCCATAATTTACAATATTGATATATATATATATTACCATTTACTACTCAATATAATAATCAAGTAGCTAATCCTTTTAATACCATTATGAGGTCCATATACATAAACATACCTGTAAACTTACCAATTAAGCCAACATTTAACACAATACATATTCTAACACAGTTTGTAACCATATATCACTAGCAATTCAACAAGGTTATTTACTTAATTGAATTCAAGAAAAAAAAGCAAATTATATTAGTACAAACCAATATCGCTAGTCCTCGACAGATTTCACCTTGCATTTATCCTTCAATGGTTCATCTTCATCTTTAGATATGTTAAATAAACTAAAATACAAGTTAAAACCACACATTTTACTAATTATACGTTCAAATTAAACATATTATGGATTTATTCAATTTAATCTTTATAAATTCTATTATCCAAAATATTCGTATTTTATAATCTACCTGATCGAATTACAATTTAACTTCGTATTTACACTTTAAAACCTCAAACTATCAACACAACAATTTCATCAAATCCCTCATTCTATCTCTGCTTAACTTTTTTATTTAATGTTTTTCCTTATCAAAATTTCATTAATTGGATAATGTACTAAATGAGTTAGCTTTAAATAAATGCTTGATTCAAAATCTAACAAAAATTAAAGTGAAAAGCTTACCAAACAACCCTTGAAAGCTTGCGGCAATGGAGCAACTAAGCAAAAGCTTTCTTCCTTCTATTTCTTTTTCTCTTTCCCACTTACACATATTCATACTAATTTATTAATTTTATAGATATTTATATTTTATATTTACAGATTCGATTCACAGAAATGGAATTCTAAAACCGTATTTTCTAACACCACTTGAATTCGAATCGTTACATTGATAGACTCCTATAAGCACAAGCCAACATGGTTACCCTATACACTCATACCTATATATCTCTTGAACGTACCAGAAGCAGATACAAAACGATCCGAATTTAAGAAAAAGGACAAAGCATTAAACAAGGGTACTCGAGCAAGCTCATGAGTCGCCTTGTTAGCAGTCCGTCAAGTCCACTGGAATGACAAGTGCTGAAAGGATGCACGCAGCAAAAAGCAATGTTTAACAACAACCGAAACTCAGAAAGGTTCAAACTAGTTGAATTAAGAGCCATAATCACATCATTACAGTCTGATTCAAGAACTACATTATCAAAGCCTAGGTCCTTAAGTCACGAGAGAGCCTCGCGGATAGCAAGGAGTTCCACCATGCGAGGTTCATAGATACTTGGAAAGGAACCAGAAACCCCCTGCACAAAATTCCCGTCATGGTTCTGAAGAACGAAAGCAAAAGAAGACACACTGGGTGACATGAGTTGCGACATCCAAATTACATTTCAGCAGATTTCCCCCTGGTCGAACCCAGTTAGCATTCGGAGTCTGAATCATAGCATCAGCTTGCTGCAGTCGTCCAAAACCCTCACGGGCTGCTGTCCAGTCCTGCACAAAACGATCCGCCACCGAGATAACGGTATGGTACGAGGCTGACACCCCTTTTGAGAGTAGGAGATTGCGATGTAGCCATAAACTCCATGCGGCTCTCAGTACACGCAGCAAACCTGAGATGCTAGACAAGTTCAGTATTGAATCGTACTTCTATTTTCTCAATCTATGAGAATTTTTATAAATGAAAGAAGAAATTATATGCCTTTGACAATGCTCATGGTTATTTAATACTCAATGGGTGAGTCAAAAATTGATGACGCTCAAAACGAACAACACACTGCAGGTGAGCATGTGGTCTACTGCAGTATTACAGTTCTTCAAAACATTTTGTATAGTTACTTCCTAATCCTTCTGTAGAAGCTTATTAATTTGCCTAACACGAAACCACTTGTTGTCGATCTTCCTTGCTGTAACAACTTAACCATCGTCATGTTATCAGATTTGAAACACACCTTTCGGTAACCATTCGCACACGCCAAGAAAAGGCCGTCAGAGGCCCAAAGCTAATACCAATACTACGAGGGTAACCCAGGATCCGGTCACCATCCACATTACGCACGCTTCAATTCACATACAACAATTTCAAAAACAAAGATTACTATACTAGAATTCAACCCAACAAACAGATAAATAATTCAATTCAACACCCATGCATGCAAGATTGAAGCTTAGTTTCCTCCACTCCAGTGCTTAGCGGAACTCAAGGGTCTACCAAAACTCAAGTTACTCTATGGACAGAACTCAAATAAAAACGTACCCATCTATGAATAAACTAGTTCTTACAAACCTTTGCCACCTTAACTGATTGTCTTCATTACCTCTACCAAACTTACTTCCTCTACAACTGAAGCTCTCCTAAGCATGGGTCAAGGGAGTTAATAATTTAAGACTCCTTTCCAACAAAATTCAATCTAGAATTCATTAATTTAGGGGGGGGGGGGGGGGGGGGGGGAAGAACTTACGGTATAAAGCTCCTGTCTCTTTTTCTTTTTGACTCTTCCTTCCCACCAATCCTCAGAGAAAACATAGCAATTTTTCTTTCCTTTTTCTTAAAACTCGATTAGAAGCAAAAAGAAAAGGGTAAAACCTTTAATTTCATGAGATCTTTAGACCTTGATCCAAGGTTGATAAATCAAGTAGGTGGGAATTAAAGTTGATCAATGGCTGTAGTTGTATTCATCCACCAACAATTAAGTTAAAGGTAATTCTAGAATTTAGCTTGTAAAAGCTTTGGATATTAGACAATAATGCAATGTAATTAAACTAAAAGGTTGGGTAAATTAGGAAGTTATTTGCATACTTTGCAAACAAAATATTCATTATAATTAAGTGTCATGTATCAAAATTATACATGAATTATGGTTTAATATTCAAATTGATATATGAACTTTGATTTTTTACAATATGATACATGAATATTAATTTCAGTTCAATTTTCACAAATCATTAACACCATACTTGATGTAGCATCAATTTAGGTTTATTTTTGCATATAAAAAATATATTTAATTTATCCAACATGAAAACAATTGGATTTGTTTATTTTTCTAAATGTTTACAATTGAATCGAAATCAATATTTTATGTGTACAATTGAAACAAATCAAAGTTTATGTATCATATAACATATTAAATCAAAATTCATGTGATTTATATATATATCTCTATGACTACTAACATTGATTGCATCCAAAATTATTGTTTGATTAATGAAATATAAATATAACTTTTTGCAGTGTTAAGTTAAACTATGTTATGACATGAGCTATTTTGACCCATTAATTTTTACAGCAGACATAGCATTTATAATTATGTTATAATTCATCTCTTTTGTGTTATATTTTATTTGTTGAAAATATTATAAATTTATATGAAAGCATTACATGTTAATAATTTATTTTAATGGACTTTTAACATGATGATATATCTATTTTATGTTCATGTTAATTACTTTTTCATGCGTTTGTGTTGATATCTCAATCCATAAAATATTTCATATGATTTGTTATAAAAAATTCATATTTAGGTCTAAATATAATAACTTAAAAATTTGATCATTATATTTTTATTTAATATAATTATCATAAATATTGCTTAGAATCGTAATCCAATTTTTCGAAGTATAACGAGGGCATGTCCTAGTTAAGGTTAAAGTCACTCGAGTTTAAAGCGTAGTGTTCTTTCTTATTTTTTCGGATTTTAATAATAATAATAATAATAATAATAAAGTGTTTGAGTGAAGTGGTAAAACACATTGCATTATCAAGAAAAGATATAAATTTAAATATCAAAAAATAATACTGTTGATGAAAAGAATCACGAATCCTGAATATAAACCGTATAATTAACGTGAAGAATACAAAGTAATAATAATAGATTTGACTTCGAAATTATCATGAAAATGGCTGTTCAACTTCAGCTTGACATTGTTCTAAATAAGAGGCTAACCACCCTTGACGACTTACAATATGTGAATTTATAAATACATGAAAAATGTCTTTAACAAATTTCTTTTCGTTATTATGTGTGAAAAGATTTTTGGCATTGTCAAGCCAATGATTCCTATTCTTTTAATTTCTTTTCTTTTTTGATGAGCATTTATTTAAAAGGTAAACAACTCAATCCTAACTTCCATTTGAATTCGACTTCCAGTTGGTCAAAATTAGTGCATAAATATAAATATATATTTAGCTGATCTAAAGTTATTGGTTCAAATTTGAAGATATTTTTAAGGACTTCACAAAATAAATGATATATGATTGGATCATTATTATTAAAATCAAATTAATATAAAATGTAATTATAATTAATTTTGATACGATTCAAAAAAAAGCAAAGAGTAAGTCCCAAGCCATAAAATAAGAAAAAGAATTACAAGATTCTCATGTTTATAATAGGATTAAACAAAGGGATTCTCAAATAAGAGTCTCAATGCTACAACTAGCTCATAAATTGTTAAAGCTTCCTTAAAAGTTAAACTAAGCAATAAAATATCTCGTATTTTTCCCTCCACCTCATGGTATCTCGCAATATTTTCTACAGCTTGACCCGCAGCAGTACCTTGACTAACTCCAGATTCAATAGAAATAAGGACATGAACTACACATGATGAAATTTAAATTTGAAATAGAAATTAAATACAACATTCACATATAGTGTGATTAGAACCTAAAACATTAAAGTTTTCAAGTCCTCATTGACTCAATTTGGGCAAAATATTTTCCCCTAGAAATTTATTATAAGTTTGGTGTTGGTTCATAATCTTATGTTAAATATGGATTGCCATATAATAGATATTATATCCTTGCTTAAAGCATTGCACTTACTTACAAGTGATGGAAGCAGAAGTTTGTATATAAATACAAAGATTTTAAAATGGTTTGAGTGAATGATTTGTTTGATTTTAGTGCAGAGATGATGCCAAAACGCGTTGACCCTTTCATTCACAACCTCGTCTCTCAAAGGCAAGGGCTCCTATTTCTCTATTCATTCTATGTTTTACATTTAGGGTTTAAGACAAGGTTGCTTCACGTGTCTTGTCATTTGGGTAGCAGAATTTTTGTTTGTTTTAAGGTTTTATTTTGGTCTCTCTCGTCCGGTTTGAAAATTTTGATTTATTGCTATATTTCAAAAATATTTATGCTAATATTAGTGTATTTTTATAACTAAAATACAATTAATATTTTATAAGATAAATATGTTTAAATTTTTTTAAAGTTAAATTCATTTAATGAATGGAATAATACAATTCAGCGAAAAAAATAACAAACATCTGTCGTAGATAGTGAAAGACAAGCTCCATCAACACAATAAAAGTTTTAACTTCAGCGTCAATAGAACATTATGACACTTTGATAATCGACTTTGTCACAACTCAAGCACGACATATCTGGAGTGATCGTAAACACTTAATACGATACGGAAATCAGCTTCGAATGGTCCAAAACGACGAGCAAAAATCGACAAAAGAATTGAGCATCCACCAAACTAAAAAAGACGACAATAAAAATCTTTAAAATCACTTGTAAAACTAATATTACACGCATAAGCAAGACTAAAAAACGTACTACAAGAGCAGATAAAAACTTGTACAACTGAAGACTTATTAAAAAATGAAAAATAAACAAAAAAAAATATTAAACTTTAGACAACACGGGTCCAAATCGACCTGTGAAATAATTTATTATTCTGAAATACTATCAAAATAAAAACAAATTAAGAAGTTGACAAAGAGCCACCCACAAAATAGAAACAAATTAAGAAGTTGACAAAGAGCCACTCACTTTCCAAAAAACACTATCGGTGGTCAATAGAGTTTTAGCAAACGATAGACACCGTCATCTGTCTACCACAACTTGTGAAAACATCAAAGATAACCACAAAATATATCTGCACACTGAAAAGAACGAAACATGTATAGTGAATAAGAAGGAAAAAAAAAAGAGTAAGGGTTGATGGGAGAGGAAAAAGACGAGCAATAACCAACCCGGAGATTAACACCGCGGCTGAGCAAAACAAAAGATAAGAAACAAATTGCTTGGAGAAAAAAAAAACTTTTAGGGTTTTTCTTATTTCATTTTAACCATGTTTAAATCTTAAATGTGTTGTTTCAGATAGAATTCAATTCTATCCTTGAACAAATATGAACATTGTAAAATTAGCAACCTAATCCAAAAGTTATTCTTCTATTAAGAAATAAATCCCTCTATTAACTATATTATTTTTAATCATTAAAAAACTATATTATTTGAAGTAACTAAACAAATATAATTTCCTAACCGTAAGTCAAAGGTACATTAAATTATCAAAGTTCATCGGCTAAAAATAAATATTGGTGCCCATTTTTTTTATTATAGTTTGGACAGCCCTTATGGCCAATCAATGGTAATATGAGTAGGATCCATCCACCAAACATTTAATTTGATAAATGGGTAATAAAGTTTATTATAATAACTGAGATTTCAAACTCTAAATAATAAAACCTTGAGGAATCATGTATTTTAAAATAATACAATGTTTTTATTTGGGTAAATAATGCAACTTTTAGCTGGAGGTACGTTACGTTATATCTATAAAATCTTATAAATTAAGAAACACATTGACGCCATGAATTTTTTATAATGACGCCAAGGTTTTTTAAACTTCATTTAATTAACCTAAGTTTGATTGGAAGTCTAAAAGAAATAAGTGAAAAGAATCAAAAGATTAAAAAAAATAGCATATTCATCATCAGTAAAAATTACCCTTTTTTAAGTAAGGATGTGTTTGTAAGTAAAAGTAATTTTGTTCTTATTATAAGTTTGAAAACTTTTAAGTTAGTTTTTGTTTTTTGTTTTTTCTTTTGTTCAATAGCGATGTCAATTTTTGTACGGATTATGATTCGTTTTTTTTCGTTCTCATCAATTTTTTTTTATTCATTCATTCTACTTGTTTTTTTTCAATTTATAAATCTATTTTTTAAGTGTTTTTATTATCTTTACAAGTGATGGACGGATGACGATGTTTGTCGTTGTTGAAATTCCATCTGCAACTAGTATTTTCTCTTGAAAAGTAGGTGGCTATTCTTCGGCTTATTAATCTATTTATGTTTTGACAGTATTTTGGAATAATAAATGACTTTATGAGTCGATTTGGATTCGTGCTGTCTTAAGTTTTATATGGTTTTTTGTTTATTTTTCATTGTTTAATAAAGTTCACTTTTATAAGTTTTTATCTTCTCTTGTAGTACTTTTTTGTTTGTCTTACATATGCATGTAGTCTTGTTTTTTCAAGTGGTTTTAGGGATGATTTTGTTGTCTTCCTCTCTAGATTAGTAGATGCTCGATTCTTTGCCTATTTTTGTTTGTTACTTTGGACCATCCGAGGCTGATTTTCTTATCATTTTAAGTGCTTGCATTCACTCCGAATATGTCGTATTTGTGATAGAATCAATTGTCAACGTGCCATAATATTGATTTGATGCTGAGGTTGAAGCTTTTGTTGTGTTAATGGAGTTTATCCTTCACCTCCTACGGGTGTTTGTTGTTTTTCCCTCATATTATATGATTTCATTTATAGAATGAATTAATAAATTTTTTTTTTTTTAAATTAGAATTTTTTTTAATGGCAAAAAGTGTACTACTAAAGGATAGTGAAAAATAGGAAGAAATTAAAATTTTGAGTCATTGGTAGAAAAAAATGCCAAGGAAACATGTGTGTGTTTTTAAGAACTTACTGTGTATAAGAAAAAGTGGAAACATTTTCTGATTCGTCAAAAACTATTTAAGTTATAAGAATTCCATCCCCGCTTTAAGGTATACTAGAATATCTATGGCATGCATATCTACGAATTTAGAATATTGGAGTGTGTTTGAAAAATAACATAAAATAAATAATAAAATGTATCATTTGAAATAAATTAATAATAACACATGCAATATGTAGGATATTAAAATGGAAAAAGTTTAAATTAAATTATGAGTAAAATGAAATTTAAACACATAAATACATCATATTAAGAATACTAAATGAGTGCAATTGTTTATTATGGTGTTGTCATCAATATTTAGTTGATATCGAGTTAACTCGTGATATCAACTCAATCAAGAACATTATTAATACTAAAAATACTATCATACAGTATGCACGTGGAAACTACATACTTACAACACAGAGGTGTGTTTAAATATAACCTATAATAAATAATGAAGTGTACGGTTTGAAACTAATTAATAATAATACATGAAATATGTACGATATTAAAATGAAAAGAGATGGAATTGTAAGTAAAATGAAATTTAAACACATAAATACATTATATTAAAAATACTAAATGCACTAAAATTGTTTATCGTTAACCTTGAGTTAGTGTCGAGTTAACTTGTGACACCATCTCATTCAACAATATTATCAATATACAACATATACAATTGATAGAGGAAATAAAGTATGCATAATACAATTTAAAATTTAAAATTTATAATAAAATAAAGCTTTGATTCCTTAGTAACATTAATGTTTTATTGATTTAAATCACACATGTTCAAATCTCATTTTAGTCAAATTTTTTATTAGTTTTTTTTTAAATAAAAAAATTTAAAGTACCGTCCAATAATATAACTTAATTTAATTATAATTAACTGAGTTGGTACCGTATTAACTTATGATATCAATTTAGTCAATAATTAAGATTTCCATCAAATTTTTTCAGCAGTTGGCCGACTTGTATATGTTCTAATCTTCTTTTGTTCACATAAAATAAACTCTTAATCGGCAAGTTAACTGCAAAATTTTCTATATATACAACTAAATTTTGATCAAGTTGAAGCTTTGCTATCGACATCTAACAAGTAGCTTAGATATATACAGAAATATAAAGAGGCAAAAAGGTCAAAATGGCATATGGGAAAGAGTCTGAATCCGTGTTAAGTAAGCGTATTGACCGGGAACTTGACAACGAAAACGAAGGCCACAACTAGACCACCACCAGCAACCGTTGAATCTTTGATCCTTCCTCGAAACCTCACCGCCCAAGAAACCATGGCTGCCTATCCACTCAACTTTGACTGTTAACCCCATGTGATGTCCTCTCTCTCTCTCTCTCTCTCTACCCTTAACTCTACCTTCAAATATATAAAAATAATGGCGGTATTGGCCGCAATTTTAGCTCTCTCTTTCATTTTAAAATCATTTTTTCTTTGTCTAAATTCTGATTTCTTGAACGTTGAAGTTGATTTCTTCACTTTTTTTTAATATATAGAGAAAAAAAAGGAATAATACTCTTTTGAAGTGTGGTTGGGGTGTTGACATTTGTGTTTGCCTGTGTAAGAATTGATAGATGACCACTAAGCATAGTTGAATTTTGTTTGAAAGCCAACTGTGTTTTGATTGTATTATAAGAAGGGGAAGGCTGTTCACATGAGAAATATACATATAAATTGAGATAAAAGAAGAGTTAAAGGCAAGCTTTTCTTTATCCTCCCAAATTAACAATGGAGGTTTTGTTGATGAAAATGCCTACAACAGATGCCGATATTGCTCAAGCCATTGCCTGCTATCAAGAAGATTGCAGCCCACAAGCTAAGAAGGTATAGACTATATATATTCAGTGATCCTTGTTTAACTGGTCTGCTTTGTTCTTATATATATAAGAATTGGGTGTCAATTTCTCACAATCAGGGTCTAGTTTCTGGTTCCTAAAATTTGAAAGGTTCTGAATTATGATAAAAGTTGCTAATGGATTCTTTCTTCAATTCTTTGTGTATTAGACTGAAAATAGAAGAAAACTACATGAAAATGCTGATTTGAATTCATCATCACCTAGCCATGAAGACTTGGTGGATAGCAAGGAGGTAGAAATTTGCATTAAATGCTCGTTGACCTCTCTCATACATGTAGCTGACACTTATTTATTTATTTATTTATTTTATAAAATTTTGCAAAATTTGGTGTTTAGATCTATTAAAGTTAATAACAAAAGTGTTGGGTAGTTGCAGTGAGCAGTTAATATGGATTTGTACATTAAATCAATCATATATTCTGGTTTAATTAACGATTATATATACTTATATGGATTAGGGGGATGAACTTGAATCTACAAAAGCTGAGATGGGTGAGGTGATGGAAGAAAATGAAAGATTAAAGAAGATGTTGGAGAAGATCCAGGAGAACTACAAGTCTCTTCAATTACGCTTCTTTGAAATCCTTCAACAAGGAGCTGTCAAGAAATGTTCATCAATTTCTTCGGATCATAATGATGAACCAGTTGTTGTAGAACCTGAACTTGTTTCACTTTCCCTCGGAAGAACTACTCCAATGGAGTCTGTAAAGGATGAGAAAACAACAAGCTCAATCAAAAGTAAAGATGACCCAGAGATCAAAGCCGATTTAACTCTTGGATTAGACTCTAAATTTCAATTGTCAAGCCCTCAAAAGAGTTTAGAAGATCAAGTGAAGGAAGATGATGGTGCAGCAGAAACATGGCCTCCGAACAAGATTCAAAAGACAACAAGCAGAAATGGAGATGAAGATCAACAAAACCATGTTAAGAGAGCTAGGGTTTCTGTGAGAGCTAGATGTGATGCACCAACTGTTAGTATTGCAATACTTGTAAAAAGCTTTCCATCATTTTTGTTTCTTTTTGATGATTGAGTATAATTCATTACTTCCATTACAGATGAACGATGGATGCCAATGGAGGAAATATGGGCAGAAAATTGCAAAAGGAAATCCATGCCCCAGAGCTTACTATCGTTGCACGGTTGCACCAGGTTGTCCGGTTAGAAAGCAGGTAAAGAATTCTTCTTCGACCGAAACTAGACCTTTTCGGATGAAAATTAGGTTTAAGGGATAAAACTTGGTGATATATTTGTAGGTGCAAAGATGTGCTGAGGATCTGTCAATCTTAATTACAACTTATGAAGGGAATCACAATCACCCACTTCCAGTTTCAGCCACTGAAATGGCCTCCACCACCTCAGCAGCCGCTTCCATGATGTTATCTGGCTCTTCAACATCTCAACCAGGGCTCAATGGATTAAACTTCAGCCACCATGATATTTCCACAACAAGACAGTTCTATTTACCCAACTCAACCTCATCATCTTTGTTCCCAACAGTTACTCTAGACCTTACCTCCTCCCCTTCTCCTTCATCTTCATCTAATTATTTCAACAGCTTCCCTACAAGTTTTCCCAGATTTCCTCCAACAAGCCTCAACTTTTCTTCATCAGAATCCAACATTTTGCCTGCAGGTTGGGGCAATGGTTATCCTGGTTATGGTGCAGTGCCATATTATCAAACTCAGCCTGGTAACTTAATCCTTGGAAAAGAGTCCCAAAACCAGATTTACCAGTCTTTCCCAGGAAATAATCAGCAACGGGGAGCTTCTGAACAGTCTTTGACAGAAACCTTAACGAAGGTAATCACATCAGATCCAAGCTTCAGATCAGTAATAGCTGCTGCAATTTCATCTATGGTTTGTAACAGTGCAAAATCTGGAGACCAACCTGATCAAAAAGCAGAGCGTTTTAGTCAGAAATTGATGCAGACCATAGTTGCTCAAAATGGGAAAGGTCAATCATCATGTTCATCAGGCTACTTCAATGGATTGGCATCTTCAAGTTCTCAAACAGGAAGTTCGTTACTTCAGTCTTCTTTGCCTTTCTCCATTTTAAACAGTGCCTTTAAACCAGCTTCTGATGATAAAGAACTCAAGAATTAATTTTTTTGGGGAAGAAAATTGGGCCTTTGAGATCGTTATACATACTGATTTTGCAAATAATAATCAATTACGAAGAATGTAGTTTCATCCATTTCTCCTAACTCTTTATTATAATTTCATTTAATCTTTAATCTTTCAATTTTTTATATCAATTAAGATCTAGTTTTTTAATGGTTCAGTATGGACTTTCTCTCAACTAATTTCCATGTTGTTAATTGCATGATTAATTGAATTTTAGTTAGATTAATATTATTATTGTAACAATCAAGACAACACGAATTTAATTATGTTTAATTTTATAAAAAAAATATGTTAGTTTTAATGTTTTTAATCTTTGAATTTGGTAGATAATATTTTCAATGTTTCACTTACATGTGGACCGACATAGTTTTAAAGTCAAATAAAAGAATATAATTTTATACGGATTCAATTTATATAGTATAATTCTCTAATTTTATCTTTATATTTTATTTTTTTTGACAAATAATAAAATTCGGATCACATAATCTTTAACATACAAACAAAAAATTAATGAGTGAAAATAGTTATAAACCGAACGTAGATGCTAATAAAAGAAATCCAAATTTCATAATCATTTTATAGCTAAAAGTTCAAGATTAAAAACTTTAATGAAAGAAAAAAAAACCCCTAACTAATGCAGTCAGTTGAAATAAGCTATATGCAATAAATTATATTTAAATTAATAATATTTTAAAACTTGTATGTTGATATGATAGTTACAATTTTTACATAAAAAATTCTTTTAAAATAAAGGAAAAAATTTATAAAACTTCAAAAGTTCACCGAAAATTCTATTATATTAAAAAGTATTGTTACAATATGTCAAAACAAAACAATAACAAAAGTATATAATTCCGACAAAGGCTATCAACAGATAATTTTAAATAAACTTAAAGAATACCACAAAAAATGAGTTGAGTTGAAAACAAAAAAACCCAAAGCTACAATATATACATAGAAAATCCTACCATACACAATTAAAATCCTTGAGTCTACTAAACTTTTTCCAAAAATCAACTTAAACGAATATTAAATTGAAGAGTTAATCAAAATTTCACTTGGTGAAGAGAGGTGTGTTTTTTCTTTTTGACTTGCGACAGTAACATTAAAAATAAAAAATAAACAATTGAATCTAACTTTCTGCTGGCCCAAAAGAGGTACAAGTATATAGGGCACACACATACCTAGGCGTTGGGCCTCCCACGTAGTGGACCCATGTGGTCTACGCTCCACAGTATTTTATCGAGAGAAAAGAGTAGAGAGATGTCCATTATTTCATCAACAAAATTAAATGTGTTAGAATTGGGTGATCAAAATTTTTGTTAAAATAAAATAAAAGTAAAGTTCAAATAAACTAGACTTCTTTTATTTTATTTTAATTATAATAAGTCATCTATTTTATTTTAATTAGAATAAGGTGTTTCAACCTTACTACGTTACTTCTATTAGTTGTTAATTGGAATAAGGTTTTTCAACCTATAAATAGGCGTAGTCATCTCCTCTTGTATTCATTCGTTTTTCGACATTAGTGAATCTTCTTCTCTTCTGCCCGTGGTTTTTTTTCCCCGAAAGGGTTTTCACGTAAAATCTGTGTGTTCTTTCTTTACGTTTTCTTTGCGATATTTCTTTATTGTCGACATTTAATTTTATCAAAATGCTTTAGTGTATTACAATTTATCTTGTCAAGGTGGATCAAGCGACACACAGGGCAAAGAGTGAGTTCTCAGTAGTGAAGCCTGGATCGGAAAGTCCAACGCTAACTTTTTATCCACGGCCTAAATAAATGCATCCATTGCTAACTGATGCTGGTGGCCCTTGTTTTATATGACCACAAGATTTCTCCAGTCATAGCATTCATGGCATATATATTGGTCTTTGTCTAAATGTTGAACCAACAATTACGACTCCGTTAATCACAGGGCCATTGGCTGTACCATTGATAGGATCAGATGTAACCAAAGGACGTGACCACTTTTAGAATCCATTGCCACCCACCCACCGGCTATCGTGACCTTTTAGATGGTTGTAAGGTGAAGTTCTTACGGTCAGAGTTAGCAATGTTGGTGTAGACCCTCTTTTCATCTGTAGCAGCTCACCATGCTCCTCTACCTGTGAGGCCACCAGGTCCAGCTTCCTATTCCAAATTACCAGTTAAAGTATGATAGTGTATATCCATCAAGGTTTTATCATCCAAAAATTGATACTACTTATGCTATAAGAGGTCTCCCCTAAGACGTAGGTCTTTGGTTTGAGCCAAAAAAAGCACACCACAAGACCTATGGGTAGGGGAGAGTACTTTCAATCTTAGTATTTTGAGACAGACGACTTGAAAGTTGGTTATTACAATGTAAAGGTAATGAATTAATTATTTTCACAAGATAAACATTGAAGATATCTTACAGTGAACCATATAAGGTTGCCTTTGTCACGGTCCAAAGCCCAAGCAAATCCACTTTTCTGAACAACGACAGTAAGATCTCGCTTAATTCCATCGACATATATGGTTAGCATCATAGGTGCTTGTTAAGAAATGACTTACATGCAGCATTAGCAAGAAACAAGCAGCAGCAATAACAAGGAGCAAAGTTTCAGCAGCTGGAAGCATTTAGAGTCAAATTTGTTGTTGTAACTTTATTTTTAACTAGTTAACTAAGTTAGTTTTTAAATGTAACTTTGTTGTTTTTAAGGATTAGTCGGCTAAGTAGCTGATTTAGTAGGTTTTAGGAAGCAATGTTTTGTTTTCTCCAATGTATTGGATCTACTTATGTATGTGTAAGTTTACCAAAAATGTGACGAGAATTATCATATCATTTTTACAAGTTTTTGATCTTATCTTCCTCCTTTTTTCTCTGCAATATTTTTACTCAAAAAAACTATTTCTTTTGCAAGTCTCTAAGGCTATATGCTTAAGACATTGTAGAGCTTGCTGAAATTGTCCATAACTCTAAGTGGTATCTAGAGCTTGCTTCTTAGAAGACCTTTCTTCTTTGTCAATCTCGAAAACTCCATATTTTCTTCTGGTTACTCTCCAACACCACCACCACAGTTTAATGGTGTGAACTACCACATTTGGGTAGTAAAAATAAAGATTTACCTACAAGCACTTGACTTGTGGGAGGTTGTCAATGCTGATGTTAAACTACCACCCTTGAGAGCTAACCCCACAGTAACTCAAATCAGGCAGCACTCTAATGATAGGGCCAAGAAATACAAAGCAATGTCTTGCCTTCAAAATAGTGTGTCAAACTTGATTTTCATAAGGATCATGGCATGTGAGACTCCAAAACAGGCTTGGGACAAGCTAAAAGAAGAGTTTCAAGGTACTAAAAAGATAAAGCAACAACAGATGATCAACTTAAGGAGGGATTTTGAAAACTTTAAGATGAAGGAGACCGAGACAATCAAGGAATACTCAGACAGGATTATATCAATTGTCAACAGCATAAGACTTCTTGGGGAAGAGTTCAGTGAAAGCAAGATAGTGGAGAAAGTTTTAGCTACTTTACCTGAGAGATATGAGGCTAAGATATCTTCTCTAGAAGACTCAAGGGACTTGTCAAAGATTACCTTGACAAAGTTGATAAATGCCTTCTATGCATAAGAACAGAGAAGAGCTAGCAGACAAGAAGAGCATTATGAAGGAGCATTTCAGGCTAAGGGCAAAACATCTTTGAGCTTTTTCAACACCAAAGGGAAGAAGCCATGGACTGACAACAAACAAAAATCCAATAGGGATGGTGCCAAAAAGAAATTCCCTCCATCTCTCATTGTAAAAAGACCATTCATTTTGAGATTTATTGCTGGTACCGGCTTAATGTGCAGTGTAAGAGTTACAAGAAGATGAGACATGCTGAGAAAGTTTGCAAGAACAAGATTCAGTAAAAGGAACAACAACCACATCAGCCTAACACTCAAGCTCAAGTGGCTGATGACACTGATGCTCAGGAGGAGAAAGTGTTTGTAGTATCTTGCTCAGCAATCAGGAGAAAAATGACCAAAGGTTGGTTACTAGATAGTGGCTGTACAAACCACATAACATCTGATGCTACTATCTTCAAGAAGTTAGACAAAAGCTTCAGTACAAGAGTCAAAGTGGGAAATGGACAATACATTAAAGCAGAAAGAAGAAGAGGTGTGCTAATTGACACTCCATCGAGTACCAAACTTATTTCCGATGTAGTTTTGGTGTCTGAAATTGATAAAAATCTACTTAGCATTGCTCAGTTAGTAGAGAAAGGGAATTATGTGGTTTTTAAGAACAAAATGTGCCTAATTAGTGATCTAAGTGGATCCATACTCATGTCAGTAGCTATGTCTGATAGAAGTTTTGTTGTTGACTATGAAGAATCAGATACAGCTTATACAACTGTTTTAGATTAAACATAGTTATGACATAAAAAGATGGGCCATGTTAATTATAAATCCTTAGCTCAGTTATCTAAATAAGACTTGGTTCAAAATTTTGTAAAGATAGTTGAGCATGAAGATGTTTGTGATGTGTGTTAGATAGGAAAACAAGCAAGGCTCCCCTTTTCAGCCAACAAGGCTTGGTGAGTCTCTAAAAAATTACAGTTGGTTCATACTGATGTATGTGGTCCTATGAAGACTGAATCCTTGAATGGTAGCAGATATTTTATTCTTTTCATTGATGATTTCTCCAGGTTTTGTTGGGTTTATTTTCTCAAGCAAAAGTTAGAGGTTGCTTTAGTTTTTTGGAAGTTCAAGACTACAACTGAAAATTATTCAGGTTACAAGTTAAAGACTTTGAGGTCAAACAATGGGACAGAGTATACTTCTGATCAGTTTCAGCTCTTTTATGATGATTCAAGGGTTGCATACTAGTTCACTAACATCTATACACCTCAACAAAATGGTGTTAGTGAAAGAAAAAATAGAACTCTCATGGACATGGCCAGATGTCTGATGTTTGAAAGAAGTCTACCAAGGAACTTCTAGGCTGAAGCAGTCAACACTACTGTGTACCTTCAAAACAGGCTACCAACAAAAGACTTGTTTGAAAAGACATCGTTTGAGGTTTGGTTTGGTTACAAACCATCAATGGCTCATTTGAAGATTTTTGGTTGCATTTGTTATGCACATGTCCCAACAGTTAAAAGGGACAAGTTTGATAAAAGAGCTCAACCTAGTATCTTTGTGGGCTACAGCAATGATAAAAAGGGCTATAGAATACTCAATCCCTTAACACTTAAGGTGTATATGAGTAGGGATGTTGTGTTTGATGAAAAATCATTATGGAACTAGAATAAGTTAGAACCTGAAGATGTATCTGAAGACTTTGTCCCAGTTCAAAATGAAACTGTCCAGGTTGACCAGGAGCTGGATTTTGATGATGAAGTAGTCAGGGGAACAAGGTTACTCAGTGAAGTGTATGAAAGAGCTGATCTGGCTGATGTTGAGCCATCAGTTTTGAAGAAGCTGATGCACAACAGGGTTGGAAGAAAGCCATGGCTATTGAAATGTCAATGATTAACAAGAACCAAACTTGGGAATTAGTTGTAAGACCTAGCCACAAGAAAGTTATTGGGGTAAAATGGGTTTAGAGCCAAGCACAATGCTGATAGTAGCTTAAACAAGTTGAAAGCAAGACTGGTTGTTAAGGGTTTTAGTCAGAGGTATGGTGCTAATTATTTTGAAACATTTGCACCTGTGGCAAGGTTTAACACAATCAGGCTCTTGCTTGCTTTGACAGCTCAAAAGGAATGGAAAATACATCAACTTGATGTTAGGTCTACCTTCCTCAATGAACAACTAAAAGGGTTCAAAGTGGCTAGTAAAAAAACTAAAGTCTACAAGCTGAAAAAGGCCTTGTATGGCTTGAAACAAGCACCAAGAGTCTGGTATGACAGAATTGACTATTATCTGCTAAGTTTAGATTTTGAAAGAAGCCTTAGTGAACCAACATTGTATGTGAAGAAAGCTAGAGAGGAGACACTTCTAATTGTTTCAGTATATGTGGATGATCTCCTAGTGACTGGTGGAAATGAAGAGATGCTGACAGATTTCAAGAAGAAGATGGAAAGCATGTTTGAAATGTCAGATTTAGGTGAAATGTCCTATTTTCTTGGTATGGAAATATCTCAAACTCAATAAGATATTTTCATAAGCCAGAAGGCATTTGCCTTGAAAATTCTAAACAAATTTGGCATGGAAAGTTGCAAAGCTGCAAGCACACCAGTTGCCATTAGTGAAAAACTTTCCAGCCAAGGTGACTATGAAAAGGTGGATGAGTCTGGTTATAGAAGTTTAGTGGGATGTTTGCTTTATCTAACTGCTTCAAGACCAGATATAATGTTTGCAATTAGTCTTTTGTCAAGATTTATGCATTGCTGCAATGTAACACACTTCCAAGCTGCAAAGAGGGTTCTAAGGTACATAAAAGGGACTCTTAGCTTTGGGGTCAAATTTGCTAAAACTAAGAACATGCAACTTGTTGGTTTTACAGATAGTGATTGGGTAGGTTCTATTGATGACATGAAGAGTACCTCAAGGTACTTGTTCACTCTAGGGTCTGCAGTTTTCTGTTGAAGTTCAAATAAGCAATATATTATGGCACAATCTACAGGTAAAGCTGAATATGTTGCAGCTACTGCAACTGTCAGTCAAGCAATTTGGCTAAGGAAACTTATGGTAGATTTAAACCAGCACCAAGGAGAGGCACCAGAGATCAATTGTGACAACCAAACTGCTGTTGCAATTGCAAAGAATCCAGTGTTTCATGGTAAAACAAAACACTTCAAGATCAAATTTCACTTTGTGAGAGAAGCAAAACAATCCCATGAGATTAAATTGATTCATTGCAGTTCTGAAAATCAGTTAACTAATATTTTAACTAAGCCCCTTAGTACAGCTAAATTTATCAGTTTAAGAGCCAAATTAGGTGTGTGTAGCATGAAAGCCAAAGAAAAGTGTTAAGAAATGACTTACATGCAGCATTAGCAAGAAACAAGCAACAGCAACAAGGAGCAAAGTTTTAGCAACAGCATGGAAGCATTTAGAGTCAAATTAGTTGTTGTAACTTTATTTTATAACTAGTTAACTAAGTTAGTTTAAATGTAACTTTGTTGGTTTTTAAGGATTAGTCAGGTAAGTAGCTGATTTAGTAGGTTTTAGGTTGTCATTTTTACTGAGTTTACAGCTTGGACATTAGCACAAGCAATGTTTTGTTTTCTCCAATGTTTTGGATCTACTTATGTACGTGTAAGTTTACCAAAAATGTGACGAGAATTATCAGATCATTTTTACAAGTTTTTGATCTTATCTTCCTCCTTTTTTCTCTGCAATTTTTTTACTCAAAAAAACTTTGTTTCTTCTGCAAGTCTCTAAGGCTTTATGCTCAAGACATTGCAGAGCTGGCTGAAACTGTCCATAACTCCAACAGTGCTGCCGCAAAATCAGCACCGAGGTTGGGACCAGGAGAACACCTGGAGTTGGACACATTGTTGCTTGCAAAAAACCAAACATCATAACCCCCTAATTGATTGGACCACTTGATCTTTCCGGTATCCAAATCAAGAGCTATAATCGAATCTGAGTGATTTTCAGGCTCCACACATTCATCAGTAAGATAATGAATTAATTGTTTTCATAATATGAAAATTGAAGATATCTTACGGTGGACCATATAAGGTTGCCATTGTCACGGTCCAAAGCCCAAGCAAATCCACTTTTCTGAACAGCAGCAACAAGATCTCTCGTAACTCCATTGACATATGTTGTTAGCATCATTGGTGCTTCTCCAAAATCCCCATCAAGGTTGGAACCAGGAGGACACCTTGGGTTCGGCATATTGTTGCATGCAAAAAACCAAACATCATAGCCCCCTAACTGGTTGAACCACTTGATCTTTCCAGTGTCCAAATCAAGAGCTAGAATCGAATCTGAGTGGTTTTCAGGCTCCACACATTCATCAGTAGAAGGCGGATCTGTTCGATTGTTTTGTCTCTCCTGACAGCCTCTTACATTTTTAGGTGCAGAGTAAAGGTTCCCTGTGCCATTATAGACATGGTTCCGGCGGATATCGATTGACGGGCTACTTCCCCAAATAGCTGCTGCAGCGTACTCCCCACGCTGGCCGAAATTGTCAGGCAACATATAGGTTCGCCACAAGATTTTTCCAGTTGGGGCATTTAGTTTAACAAAGCTTCCTCGGAAGAGACAACATTGTTCAATGCTGACAGTCACCTCGCTTGAAGACGTGCCAACATAGTAATGCCTGAGTCAATTTGAATTGAAACCTATCAGTCTGCCACATTGCCTATTACATGACAGAATCTAGTTACACAGTGCTCAAACGACAAATGGTTAATTTTGTTTCTATTTAAATTGCTATAAATTTTATTATTTGAGTTGCCTAACTATTTTCTTTCAAAAACCAAACCTATATATCTGACATCTACCATAGCTTTCAACTAGTAATGGCAGTCATAGGGCAGCGCAAGGGGTTTTTGGTTTTTCTCCACTTCAACTTGATTTTTATGTATGTATGCTTGAATACGCTTCCAACTTGATTTTATTAATTACTTTTAAAGCGCAGTCTGACCTCGAGAAAAATGGCTTTTCTACCCTTAGAAATTTTACAAGATTAAAAGCAAAATCATATTGTAAAATCTAATAAAAATTAAGATATTTTATTTAAAATAGTGATAAAATAAAGAGTTGAGTATTTTAATGAATATAATCCTCACCAGACCCTGAAATTTTAATGAAAATTAATTTCCCAAAAAAAAAACTAAAATCGAATCAAGTTGAAACCTTTAGTTAGTTGAGGAGCATAAGAAGATGATATATAGCAGAAAAAGACTGACCCATTGTAATAAGTTCCTGACATGGTGATAACAGCTTTGGGGTGTTTATCAAGCTGGGTTAACCAGACAAGTTCCCCCATTGGATCGTTTAACTGCAACAACATAAGCTGGTCCACTCATTCCAAAGATGAGCAAATCATGTGCAATCGCCGGAGTTGTTCTTGACACAGTTATATTCGGGTCCACATTGGATATAGCCCCTGTTGAATTAAGGCCAGTGAGCTGTTGCAATTTTTTCTTCCAAACAAGACCTCCGTTAGATGCTTTGACAGCATAAATGTATCCATCCCAGCTTGGGAAATAAAGGGTTCCATCAAATATTGCAGGTGTTGCAGAAATATCTTGACCTGCATTAAATTTCCACTTCAATCGTAGTCTTGAAGCTGTTTCAGGGCTTATCATGGTTTCCTTGTCTGCAAATCTCCTGTTTAGCAGATTTCCACCATAGTTTAGCCAATCCTGAACATCATCATTGTTACCTCTAACATAAGTCTTTCACTATTTATATTTCTCCAACTCAAGTGTTATCCGACATAAATATTTCATGTATTTGCAATGTATATCTATACTTGTATAATGGATGCATCATAGAATGTAACAAATGCTTTATATGTACATGTGCTTGTTTGTTTTTTATACAAAAATGAGGAAGAGACCTACATTTGAAGCACCAGTAGTGGAGGCCAGTAGAGATAGAAGGCACAAGGAGAGAACGATTTCCATTTTCTCTAAATCATGTAACTGTTATTTTTGTCATGGACCTTTCTCTGGACTAGAGGGTTGGGTTGAGTTGAGTTTGAGTTGGATTTCAATAAATTTTTAGGCACAATTGCTAAGCCCAAGCTGAGCATAGTCTGAAAATGAGCTTAAAATTTTGTCTAAATCCGATCCGAATTATATAAGTCAAGCCTGAGCTTGACCCGACCCGATCCATATTAATTTTTTTAGATTATTTTATTATATACAATAAATTTAAAAAATATATAATATATCAAATAAATTTAAAAACATTAAAACAAACATTAAAAAATAAACAAATTTAAAATACATTAAAAATTCTTTATATTAAGATAGTTGTAAATAAAGTAATAGAAAAATTAACAATAAAACATAAGTTCTACAATATTCAAATAACATTAAAAAAAAACAGTGAAACAATAGTAAAAACGCATAAAAATAACATCCAGACAACCAAAATAACAACCAAAACAGCAGCAAAAATAACAGCAAAACAACAACAAAAACAATAAATAAAGCAACAAATACAATAAAAATAGCAGCAAAAACTGCAACAAAAATAATAGCAAAAACAATAACAAAAATAACAGCATCAAAACAGTAAAAAAATATCAAATAGCAACCAAAACAGTAAAAAAATCAAAATAGTAAAAAAAAGCAACCAAAACAGTAAAACGAACAGCACTAAAATAATAATATAATGTTTTTATTAAAAATGGTTAATTTATTCGGGTCAGGTCGGACTCGGCTCGAGCCAAAAAACTCTTACCCGAGCAACAGTAAAACGAACAGCACTAAAATAATAATATAATTTTTTTTATTAAAAATGATTAATTTATTCGGGTCAGGTCGGACTCGACTCGAGCCAAAAAACTCTTACCCGAGGCTCGATGGGCCTCACTTTTTGTCCAAACCTATTTTTTGGACTTATGTTTTTATTCAAACCCTTCTATTTTTTAGGTTGACCTTTGGGTCGGGTTGGGTCAGGTGGCCCGACCCATGATTAGGTGTACTTTGGCCTTGCAAACAATTATATTTATTGTTTATTACTTTATCTTGTTGAGGGTGGTAATTCCTTTCAAATAAATTTTCAAAGTGTTGTTTCTTGCTTTAATAATGATTGATATTACCTTCAAATTGTATGAAATTTTATCTTTTGTCTTTATCGAGATTCAACATGTCATGAGCGCTTTGATTATTATAAGGACAAGTGGAGACAAACCACCCACTAAGGGGACATGAGTGTCTCACCCATTGGCATCCAAGTATGGCTCAATTCTTCAATGCGTTCATCCTCTATGAACCAAGTTGCTCACAGCATGTTAATTCTCGATGAAAGCGTAAGGCAAAACCTCGGCATAACTCGAGAACAACATTGACCATTACTTGAAGGTCCAGCTAATTACAGAATGGACAACTTCAAAGACTTTAGATATTAGGATAGGAACATTAATTAAATCAATTTAATTAAAATTGGACCTTCTTATTGGAGATTTAATTATTTGGCCTAATGCTTAATTCCACAAGTCAACGAAAGTTTTTCTCTAATACTTTAATTCAAAATGGTGGGCTGTGGTTTGGGTTAATTATAAAAATAGTTACTTAATTATTAGTGTATTTTTATTTGTCACTAACGTTATCGAAATTTTATATTTTGATCATTCCTCCGTTAAATTATTAGCAGTGGCCTTTTTTTATTAGCAATATAACAAATTTAACCCTACAATACAGATTTCATCAGTTTAGTCTTAATGTTCAACTTTACACATTTGATCAATTTAGTCTTGATTCTTAAAAATAAAAAAAAATAAAAAAAATTTATTTAAAAGTTCATTTGTAACGCCCAAAATATAGGGAGTTAGATGGAATGAATAACTAAGAAAAAAGCCCTAGTTTAGGTGGTAAGGAGCTTAGTATACTTTCTAGAGGATCACGTTTCACTTTTTTCATTTTCCTCTTTTATTTTTCAGCAACTAGGGAACAAATTCAAGTTAGTTTATATACTAAATGTGGCATAAGGTAAGTATTAATGCGCTTGTTGGTTTAGTGGAAAGGCCTTAGCATATTCCCTCCTTGTCACAAGTTCTATCCACACAACTCTCCCATTTTCGGCAATGAGGAAAATTTACCAAAACTACCCTTAAAATTTTGAGACCCCAACTATTAAATCCCTTTCCCTAATTACGTAAGGATTTTTACTTCTTTTTCCTACCCTAAATTGAATTTCTTTAATTCCCCCTTTAAAAACATCTTTTTCTTTTAGTCCCTCTTTTCTTTCCATAAAAATTCTATTATCTTTTGTTGGAAATTGAACTCTTGAAAACCCAAATAAAAATCTATTCTCACTCAAACCCATTTCTTCATCAATCAAAGAATTAACTCATTATAATCTTTCAATTTCCATATAGATTGGTATGAATTCATGTTTCCAATCACGTAGAACCCTAGAAATTACCCTACATGAGATACACAACCAATGTGGCATGTTGTGTTGTTCACGAATTAGCCTAGGGTTTGTAGAGGCACATGGTCGTGTGGTCCACACGCTCATGTGAGAGATTGGTTGGCCCTAATCCTACACATGATCACCATCGATTTGCTTGGGGAAAGACACCTTTCACCGAGAGTCCAATCGACATTCCTCATGCTCGATTATGATTTGTTTCACCTGAATCAGGTCCTTCAAAAGACATTTACACATGAATTAATGGTTGATTTCAAGATGTGTCAAGATTATTGAAAGATTTGGCAAGAACTTAAAAGGATTGATTAATCAAGCGAAAGATCTTCACGGAATAATGATGTTACGGAATTATGAGTTCTGCTTATTGAAACGAATGTACTTACTGAACTTTGAAGAAAATATGGATGCTATTGATGGCAATTTTGACAACCGGTAGAGAAACGAGTAAACGGGGAATGCTTTTGGTTCGGAAAAGCAAAAATGTTTTTCAACAATAGAATAAAAATATGATGTAAAGAAAGGAAAGAAAAGAAAGAGGTGAAGAAATAGAGAGAAGAAGGTCAAATTCTAATAGGAATTGAAAAAGGGGGAAAGTGAAGACCAATTAGGAAATAAATTGGTTAAATAGTTAGGGTTTGCAAACCTAAGGGTGGCATGGGCAATTTACCCTAAAAATTTCAATTGAAAAAATAAAAATGCATTTGAGGAAAGAGTGGCTTAAACTTGGAAACACAAGGGAGGGAAAGCTTAGCTCTTAACCGTTAGGCTTAAAGCCTATTTCTTGTTAAGTTTTATCCCTGACCAAATATATTTTAGATGTAACTTTTACCCTAGGTTGCTGAAAATAAAAGGAAAAGAAATGGGAGGAGTGGAGTTCAAACCTAAGACTTCTAGGAAGGAGAACTATCACTTAACCAATAGCTTAGGGCTCATTTCTTGTCTATTCATTACAATTAACCCCTTATATTATAGGGCGTGACAGTGTAAATATTGTAGGTTAAATTTATTGATTTTTTAGAATTAAAACCAAATGAATAGAATATGCAAAATGTTAAGAGTTAAATTTTCCATTATACCAATCAAAAGATTGCCACGTCAGCATTCTATCTTGTAACCAAAGACATTTAACAGTCTGAGTGACTAAAATTGACAACTTATCTAACAGGAGTTACTAAAACATATTTTTGAAATGAGTGACCAAAATAGGAACGTGGGTAAACTCGGTGACTAAATAGGGAGTTTACCCAAAAAAACATATAATGCTTAATTGAATTTAAACCTTTTGGTTGATTTGAAATCCTTTAATGTTTTTTTTTAAAGTAATATAACTTGTTTTAAATATGAAATGATATTTTAATAATTTCTTAATCCAAATGGTGTCTAGATGACTAGTAACACCAACTCAATAAAGGGTTTAAATAATAGTATATATAATTCCTTTTGCTTTATATTTTTCTCTTTCTTTTTCCTCTCATCTTGGACTTATTTTACAAGCATGAGCATTTCAGGTTTCATGGTTTTGATCAAAGTTTTCAAAATCGGAACTAATGGTCGAATTGGTTAGGCCACCACTTCTCGATTTGATTGGTTCGTCTAGTTCGATAAAAAATTTATTAAAATTTATAAAAATGAAATTATTTAAAAAATAAATAAAATTGGTTCAATTGAATTTTCAGCTTGATTCAACCAATCTATATTAATCTTTAATGTCTTAACTCCAGGAGTGTGATGTTGAAGCCCAATTTTAATCGGGCTTAAACTTTGGGTCAAACTTTTAATTTCAAGTTTAGATGGGTTTTAGATTTATTTCTAAAATTAAATTTACTTTAAATTTAAATTTAAATTAATTTTTTAAATTTAAATTTAGTTTAAAATTGAAATAATTTTAAACTTAAATTTAAAATCAATTACAAATGAAAGTCCAAACTTTAATGTCCAGTTACAAGCCCAATATCAAATTCTACAATTCAAATTAGGCCAATTACAGACCCAATTCCAAATGACCCAAAACCTAAGCCCAAATAAACCAATTACACCAAAACCCAATTACAAATTTCCTAAAGCACCTAAACAAACCCAAACTAGCCTAACCCTAATCTGCTAAGTGTTGCTGCTGCTGCCTCCACCTCAGCCAACCAGAAGCCGCCACGTCATCACCAAGTTGCACCACCAGCAACTTGCACTGCCACCAGCTGCTTCAACCGCCATTGCCATCGCCGAACCTGCAAAGAGAAGAACAAGACCGGTATTAAATGGCAAACAGACAAATTAAGATCATTGTAAAAATGGCTATAAAGCCAAAATGAAAGTCTTGTAACAGGGGTCTTTTTTTTGGAAATACATTCGAAAGAAATCAATACAAAGTCTTAATATTTGCAACATATTTTCTAAAAATTAACACAAGCAATACCAGTTGAATACAAGAAGGCAGGGAATACTTTGAGTCAGGAAAGAAGGTCCAACAGATTCAAGCAAGTCAGTTTTAAGGCTCTCAAACTTCGAGTCATCAAGTATTAATGTATGCATTGAATCCTTTTATCCATTTATTGTTTTGACCCGTTTCAAAGAATAATAAAAACATTGAATGTTTGTAGTCTTAATAATAATAATAATAGGTAACTTTAATGCTGTTAATAAATATTATTAATAAATATTAATAATAATAATAAGTTAAAAAAAAAACATTGATAATAAAAAAGGGAAAACAAAAGGTCAGAAGTCACTCCCCTGATCCGCGTCGCCGTCGTCGGAGCTCACGTCGGAGCCTCCGTTGAAACCCCGAACCTCACCGATACTTCGTCATCCGTGGATCTGCAAAAAAAAAAGAACCGAAACGATTAATAATAAAATAAAAACAGTTTTTAAAAAAAAAAGTTTTTTAAGAATGGTTTAAAACCAAAAAAGAAAAAAGGAACGGCTCTTACTTTCGACAAAGGCGCGTGGCGCGTAGGAGGAAGCGCGACGACGGATACATGGTCGGACCGACGCTCGAGTCCAGGCGCGACGACGACGCGTGATAACGCGCGGCCCCGGACGATGGCGTGTGTGGTCCCACGCGACAGACGGCGACCGGACTGATCGGCCGGAGATTGGCCGATCATGAATGTTTGAGAGGTTTTTTTGGAGAAGGATTTGGGTTTTTTTTTTTTGAAAAAGGGGGTAAAAATGAATTTTTTTTTCTAATAAATGGCTTATTTATAGTCATCCAAAACGATGTCGTTTTGGCATGGCTTCAGAATGCTCAAAACGGCACCGTTTCACCTCATAACCCATGGCCGACCCGAAATCTGACCCGACCCGACCTAGCATCTGCGTGTTTTTTAAAGGAGGAGTTATTTATGCGTTCGATCCTTTCGCTTTTTCTAAAATTTACAATCAGGTCCTTTTTGCACTTTTAATTAATTTTAAATTGGCCCAATGATTTTCGTAGTTTTTCAATTTAATCCCTCAACCTTTTGAAAGCATCAGGAGCTACCACGAGTCATTGTTTTGGTTTATTTATGCAAACAATCCCTCTTATTGTTAATTTGTTTTAATTTAATCCTCAAATTGAGTTTTATTTAATTACAAAATTGACCCAAAAATTTTTCGTGGATTTCAAACTAGTCTTCTGACTTCAGGATGCCTGAGGGGCTACCACGTGTCACTTATTTTTGGTTTTATTACCCTGGAGGTCCCTAAACTGTCCAAAAATTCCATTTTCACCCCCGAACTTCCAAAAATCTCATTTTTAACCCCAAAACCTCTAAAAATTCCATTTTCACCCTCGAACTTCCAAAAAGCTCATTTTTGACCTCAAAACTTCCAAAAATTCCATTTTTACCCTCAAAATTCCAAAAATCCCATTTTTGATCCTAAAACTTCCAAAAATTCAATTTTTACCCGAACTTCCAAAATCCCATTTTTGACCTCAAAACTTCCAAAAATTCTATTTTTACCCTCAAAATTCTAAAAATCCCATTTTTGACCCCGAAACTTCCAAAAATTCCATTTTTACCCCTCGAACTTCCAAAAATCCCATTTTTTGACCTCAAAACTTCCAAAAATTCCCTTTTTAAACCCGAATTTTCCCAAAATTACCATTTTGCCTCGGGTATCCGAAAAGTCTCATTTTCAAACCCGATCGTTTCATTTCTCTTCATCATCAATATTTGCATTTATTTTAACCATTATGCACTCGTATTTTGCATTTTTTATTTTTTATTTTTAACATTTTATCTCCTTATTTATCTTACTTCGCATTATTCAATATCCATTATGAACTGCTTATTCGTATTTAACTAGCATGTTTGTTTTCAAAATTGTTTTCATAAAAACTTTAAAATCGAGGCAATATTCTTTTATTTTGAATTTCGAAAATTTGCGTCTTAACTTACTAGGTGCAATTTTTTTTCAAATCAAAATAATCGATTACCCTTAATCGAGACAATGTTTCTTTAACTTCGATTCTGAAAATTTGCGCCTTAATTTACTAGGTGCAACCTTTCATCAAATCGGGATAATAGAACATCCTTTTCCCAAAATCTAAGTAGTTTTACGAAGGAAAACTCGTTATTTTTGGATCCTGAAATGTCATGTCCTAACTCACTGGACGTGACTTTCTTCCTCGATCACTTTGAAACAACGGGATTTCCAAACAAACCTGTTTTCTTTTAAACTTAACTCATGCATTCAAGGATCGTATTTTAAACTTTATTCGAGCTTATAAATGTTACAAATTAAGACCTGAA